>NQII01000246.1:208158-329984 GCA_002778355.1 Clitarchus hookeri | reverse complement strand
GGGGGGGGACGAGGATGGTCTGTGACGCCAACTACTTCCCCCGCTGTTAATCATTCTCACGGGTTGCCCCGTGAGGAGAAAAAAAAAGGGGGGGGGGATGTCAAATAAAGTTTGGTCCAATGACAAACATATTGTTAAGGTACACTGTTTTAGAAGTTTAACGTGTCCTCAAATAATAACGCGAATTTTGGAGGTCTCTACCCATTGGTTGCAAATAATTTTTAGAACTAATAATTGTTAATATTATGGTTTTCGTATTTTTTCCAGAAACATAAATTTGAAATTTCCCCCCGAAGTAAATTTCTCTCTACGTCCCTGGTTACCACCAACCACATAGGATTGTGCCTTGGGTTTTATTTGAAGGGGTTGTGAAAGTGAGCTGGTGTGTTTAATTCGTCTCAAACTCAATAAAATAACAAAACGTACGTTGGCTGGTAAAATATTTTCAAAATTAAAAATCTTTACGGCAATAAATATAGCACGACTACAGGAATTTAAACTGTGGCGCTTATTTTATTGATGAGAAGTAGGTATGTAGCAGAGTTCAGTGCGCTATATCTCGTGGTGAATTCTGGGAAAACAACTAAAACATTTCACTATTGTGTACTGGGAACCACGAATGTTTCGTTTGCTATGAAGAGTAAAAAAAAAAAACTGTTAGTCAGTTTGCCGTCACTAACGCGGCCTCCGACTGTACTAACTACATCATATCATAGCCAGGAAAGTCTTTGTGGTTAGATTATACTTTTTTTTTCCCGCAGAGTTTTTTTTCTGGCGCCAATCGACAAGTTGCGTGGCCATAATAGTTTCCTTTCGCAATGAAGTCGACGAAAAATTAACGTAGTCTGGCTTTGATCAAGCTGTTCTGACGCTTGAAAGAAATAACTTTGGAAAGTGACTGACTACGCATTATCTTCGTTACCTGTAGCTCACGAGGAGCCTCTGCCAATTGTTTTTGGTTAATGTGTCTTGCAAAATTGTTTTACGCAACGCTTGCTGAAGCATCAGAGGAAAGAGACAGGATCTGTCAACATTTGGAAAAAAATATTGCTTCTAACTAGGCCTATAAAGTACGTGCTGCAGTACATAGTGGCATACAAGATGCAAGCTCCCTGTTAAGTTGGCAGCGAGTTAATGAAAATAGTCCTAAAGTGTGTATGCCACGATGGAAAATTCCTTGGACGATTCCATGCAAGCTTGCATGACCGCTTGTATGAATGGTTCTATGGAAGATTTGGCCACCTGCTGGCTGTTTTCATGGACGTTTTCGTAATTGGTCGTGTGCAATTTTCGATGGAAGGTTTCCTACAATTTTGAAATTCTAGCCAATCACAGAGAGGGTGGTCAAGCCATTTTGTTTATTTTGTTTTGAGAAAGAGCGCAAAACTAGTAAATACTAATAAATAGTAAATAAAGATATCCCAAAATGTTTAACACGAAAGTTCCAGTTGTAAGAACAAAATTATTATTACACTGGGTGCATAAAAGCATAATGCTGAAGTCGTGAGTGAAGATTGTTTCTGAACCACAGTTGCAGAAGTAAAATAATAAAAAATACACTCGTCTTTACTTGTGCGGCAACAAGTATCGTTGGGTAGGTTATTCAAAAGAACTCTCCATAGCTACTTGCATGCAGGTTCGGGTAATAGGTCTCGTGGAAGCTTTTGCACGAGCATGAACGGAAAATTTTATCGTGGCATAGGAGGCTTTAGACTCGGCGTTGTATTGCGAATATAATGTTAAAATGTATGACCACTGAAATGAGTGTTTATTTACTAGCAATGTACTTGGACCTCGCAAAAATAGTGATAAAGCCCACGGAAACTTTAAATATACACATGTAGCAATGCCAATAATTTCATGGACGCCTTGGTGCGTGGCTGCCTGCACTTGGGGCGCTACTCAGTTTACGAACTTATTGACTGTGGTAGTAAGGTGGGAGGATACAAAATTATCAGATAAGTCTATCGTAAGCAGTGCTTTCAA
This sequence comes from Clitarchus hookeri, assembly GCA_002778355.1. Classification (NCBI taxonomy): domain Eukaryota; kingdom Metazoa; phylum Arthropoda; class Insecta; order Phasmatodea; family Phasmatidae; genus Clitarchus; species Clitarchus hookeri. The sequence goes on along the minus strand of NQII01000246.1, from coordinate 327,998 downwards.
AAGTGCTTAGGTAACCGTGAACAGCGTATTGGTAGTACGTAGGCACTATTTGGAGACGGCCGTGTTGTGTTGGAACTTGTAACGCACACAAGTGTCTGGTAGTGGCGGCGGTGGGCGGCTCCGATAGTGGGAAGTCCTGGAGAGGTGGTCGGCCTTGGCCTGCGTCGGTCCCACCAAACGTCGTCCACCCGGGTCGTGGGAGCGGTAGGTCGCCACCTACCCCCCCCCCCATATATTTCTTAGGCTCGTGTTTCACTCTTCGCCCCTCCACTACTACGTGGACCTAGGCGACACACTGACACACTTCGCGCGCGGCCATTCAACTCTCCAGCCGCTCCTCGGTGTGGGGGGAAGGCCGCCGTCGGTCGCTTCAACACGGGTCTCTTCANGCGTCGGTCCCACCAAACGTCGTCCACCCGGGTCGTGGGAGCGGTAGGTCGCCACCTACCCCCCCCCCCATATATTTCTTAGGCTCGTGTTTCACTCTTCGCCCCTCCACTACTACGTGGACCTAGGCGACACACTGACACACTTCGCGCGCGGCCATTCAACTCTCCAGCCGCTCCTCGGTGTGGGGGGAAGGCCGCCGTCGGTCGCTTCAACACGGGTCTCTTCATCGCCTCGTTGCGCCGTCCTCCGCCTCTTGCGCGTCGGCATCGCTGTCAGCAGTGTCAAAAATGCCTCGCCGAGCGAAAATTAAGGCTGTTCCGTGGCCACTTCTCAAGCTGGGTTATAAGTTATGAATTATGCAGTAACCACAGCACTTGCACACCGAATTACACCTTCTGAATTTACGATTTACAATTCACACGATAGCTTTTAAGTCCAGCCAATGAAAACTTGTGACAAGCCTCTCTTGTTTAGTTTTGGTTGATAATCTAACATCGTATAAAACAACAGTATATAAGCAGATCATTCTTCAAAGCAAGCATTTCCTGGCAGAGAAGATTACTATTGTAAACTTATTTCATGCATACCGGATGTTCCACATTAATGTTTACATTCTTTGATGAAAGGGAATAACAGAGAAACTATTAAAGGCAGTAGTAGACTGATTATGAGGAGTTTGGCGCAAGGGGCTGGGGGCTCGGAGCGTCGGAGCTGTTCATGCTCTGTCATTCCAGTCCCCCGGTGACCATATTGCCCGCCATATTTGATCCATGTGACGTTGACTTTAGACCCCAACAATAAAAAAATATAAAAAAAAAATTAAAAAATGATTAAAAAATGTATTTATAAAGAACTTAAATTTCCGGTGGTCCCACGCACCCCCTCCACCTATACTCATTCCACCATCTTTGTNTTGTTTAGTTTTGGTTGATAATCTAACATCGTATAAAACAACAGTATATAAGCAGATCATTCTTCAAAGCAAGCATTTCCTGGCAGAGAAGATTACTATTGTAAACTTATTTCATGCATACCGGATGTTCCACATTAATGTTTACATTCTTTGATGAAAGGGAATAACAGAGAAACTATTAAAGGCAGTAGTAGACTGATTATGAGGAGTTTGGCGCAAGGGGCTGGGGGCTCGGAGCGTCGGAGCTGTTCATGCTCTGTCATTCCAGTCCCCCGGTGACCATATTGCCCGCCATATTTGATCCATGTGACGTTGACTTTAGACCCCAACAATAAAAAAATATAAAAAAAATATTCAAAAATGATTAAAGATGTATTTATAAAGAACTTAAATTTCCGGTGGTCCCACGCACCCCCTCCACCTATACTCATTCCACCATCTTTGTAGGTGCAGTCCACCATCTTGGTAGGTGTCACAGCCACCTTATACAATTATTTTTTCCTTAAATGCATTTTGTATTTTAAATTCCAAATTTGTTTTACAAACAAGGAATAAATGAAACTCGCAATTATTTCCAAAACATATTTTATTCGGTAAAATCTACAACTACTTCATTCACATGTTTTTTTAGTTCATAGTCTTCGCATCAACTGACCCCCAGTTATAAACGAAACCAAACTTTCGTATACTTGTGAACTTCATGGCGACGCAGGACGAGTTTCAATGTAACTCCGTGCAGCAAAGGCGACATTGATAGGCTGGTAGTACAGTGCTGGTCCCAGGAGGTTTCGGCTCGTCCAAAGGTACAGGAACTGAGGTTGGTGGTGCATACGTAGATAATGTAGGCGGGGAAGCAAGAGAGAAACGATGGTTATTGCAGTTCATCACAGCAATGATGACGTTTGTAGGATCTCTTTTTTTTTTACAGAACTGGCACTGAAGAATCGATGAACCACGCAGTTTACTTTACACGACCTTATATGTTTGCAGAANTTTTTTTTACAGAACTGGCACTGAAGAATCGATGAACCACGCAGTTTACTTTACACGACCTTATATGTTTGCAGAAAAGGTCATTAGGGTAAAACATCAACCCACATTTGAAGCAAAGATACCTTATCCAGTTTGGATTCTTCATACATCCATGAATATCATGACGACGTGCAATGTGTTGGTGCGATAATACTTTGTCGCAGTAGCTGCAGTGATAAGTTTTCTCTGGCGAGGATAGTTCAGCCGATGGGGTGATTGAGCTCGGTTGAAGATGGTACATGCCTATGTTATGAATTTTGTGGTTGTGTCTTAACGGTTCGGTAATTACGACCAACTATGCTTATAAGTACGCATAGGGCATAAATGACTGTGATAATTTTCGTTGACGGGGGTGATGCATATGTTACATATTTGGTGACTATATCTTATATGATTCGGAAATTAGGGTCAACTAAGCTTATACGATACGAGAAGTTGTATAACAGGGGGCAATGAACACGAACATTCTTTAGCTAATATGAATGCTACTGGCTTGTCAGTTTCGAGAGCCTCGCATAGCCAATCAGAGACGAGAGCTTCGCGTAGTATGTTAGGCTAATCCATCAATCCTCAATCCCGCATTGGCCAAAAAGGGGTCATGAGCCACATTGTGGGATCGTAGGCAATGTCAGCCGAATTGCGCATGAGATTTTTTTTGGGGAATTTATAAAAAAAATTGAGAGAAATTAGGGAAATTTTGACGTTTTTGGGGAAAAAAGGGAAATTTCGAGGGGAAAAAGAAATAAAGGAAAAATTGACGTCACTTAAGGCCCTCCGCAACGACGCCACCTGAGTCCTGCGTCCTGCGCCTTGCGCCTGTGTCCCAGAACCGCCAATTCCCTACTACTAATGTACAATGTAATTTGTCTTATTTTCTAATGTTGTTATTAATTTCGCACGTTTGGTGCCTGGGGGACACTGGTTAACAGGAGGAAATGGCAAATCACAATGTTTCTCGTCCAGGGCTGCGGGTTTCTCGACGTCGACCTTCAGAATATAGCATCATCCGGCACGGACTTTACGTCGATTTTGGTATCGACCTACCTGAAGTTACGTACTGGCAAAGGCAGCGACTTGGTCCAGCCGTACAGGTTGTTTGCGTCGAGGTATTGCAAAAACGTGGTGGACTTGCTGGGATCGTATTTTTTCTGGCGCGTAGGTTTTGTTCGCCACCGCATGTCGTTTCACGCACTGGGCCACGCCACCGCGAATTCCATTTTCAATAAACATGTGCATGTCGTCATCTGTTAGAAGTTCTAGATTTACCCCCGTTGTTCTTAACATTGCATCGAATGTGAACCCCGGGGCGCTGACGTAGTGTGCACAATCGAGCTTGTACGTTGACATACACAAATTCCTGAAATTTTCAAATATGTCTTATATAATTAGCACGTCCGTCTTCAAATACAATTGTGAATACGTTCCCAGGTTCGCACAGTTGAACGTTTCTCATGAGCGTGGGCGTATTCTTCGTCGCTGATCCCAGAACTAGTCAGCCTGTTACAAAATTCCTCTTTCGGGGGCAGTTGCGGCTCGTACAGCTTTCCCAACTATCGAAATAGTCACATGGAAACACGCCTTTGCGCGTTATGAGAGGCAGTTGGCCGGCACTGAAGAATTTTGCGGTGTTGATAAACTTATAAACTTATTCTGCGGTAAAAACTCGGCCAGGGACGCCAGACTTCGGGCCATGAACCGGAACGTATCGACAAACTGCACTGAAAATCTGTCTCTCAGCTGCTTCTAAAATGTGATCATTTTCACGCTCGTGTGCGGAATGATAAAGATATCTTTCGTATCGTATCCCAGCTGCCTGACTATAAAATTCTCATCGTAGTTCAAGTTGTGGAAAAATACGACGAGTTTCTTAGGGCGGCGGCGCAGCAAATTGCAGTTGGTGCATGCAGGCTCGATGTACCGCCTTGTGAAATGGTCATGGTCACGCACTTTGTAATTTTTTACAGTGAACGTCGATTTGCAGTAGCAGCATCTCGTCGCCCGTGAGTAGCGTGCCTTTTCAGTTAGTGTGAGCGGCTCCATCTTCTTCTTAGTAGCATATACGAGTATATCCTTTACTTGTTTTACCAATATCTACAATTGCCTCCATGATCTTTGTCTCTAAATCTTCCCCCGTGTATATTATGAGGTCCTGGCTCAGCGTGGATGTTATTGCTGCAGGGATGGCGTCGTTGTCCACCTGGACGTAAATGCAGAAGCTATACGCTTCGTGCTTCTGATAGGCGTACGTGTAGTAGCGGCTGGGGTCCGGTTCGCAGGTGTGAATCGGTTTCACAATGGCCTCAAAATCTGCTCAAACAACGATTGGCAATTTATCAATGTGGTGACAATTTTTAAATTTTAATACTGGTGGCCTACGATCCTCCCCCAGCTATGGCATCCTGATTCTGGCTGGGGCATTGTCCTTGCAATATTTTTTGTGTTCCAGGCACTGCTGTCCCGTCAGCCTGGAAGTTCGTGATAAATCATGATAATACGTGAAGCAGAGCTTGCATATATGAATTTTTTCCTTGTGGGCCGTCAGCTGAGATCTTGTCAAACTCTCGAAATTCTTTACGCAGCAATAGTGGGCGTTCCCATCTTCGCGGGTGAGGAGGAGGAGGAGGAGGAGGAGGTCGAAACGGTCTGGCTTCTCTTTTTTTGCCACACGTAAGGGAAAAACCTCGTTCTCATCCAGGACGTAAATGCTCACAGATACTGACAATTTTTTTTTTTTTTTTACTTTTATTCGGTGTAATGGTGTAGGGAACTCTAGCTCTGAAAAATCAAATTTTGATTCGAGGGCTTTGTTGCGGTGGTCGACTCATTGCGGATATCTACCTTCCACGTAATGTGCCAAAATAACCCATTTAAAGTACTGAGAACTCCCAGAGCTGTGGTTTTGGAGGAAGGTGATTGACACTGTTCTCTAAAGGTCCAATTTCCTAATAAATCAATACACTGTAATAATTAAGAGTTCAAGAAAAATCTCTAGTTTTATTATTGCTTTAAAACAAGTTAATTGCCACACAAGTTCTCGAGACAACTCCCTCCCGTTCCTGTACGTAGATTACGTATAGTTCGCGTCGTGGGGGGGCGAATAATCTGCTTCGTACTTGCTGGGTGATTCTAGATATTCGTAGCACTCGCGGAACACTACTCAGGGTCCTTCACACACGCTGGATGACTGTACTTATCTGTCCTGTTGTGCTGGTAGCTGGTCCTGCAGTTGAGATCTGGTGAACTGGAACTGGCAGGCCTCTGCGTCTGATGTCGGCTGGCTCTTCCGGAATCGCTCCGCGTCTTCGGACTCTCGTCGGCTGCCCGTCGTTGGCGACCCGCTCCGCGCTCGTCGACGCCCGTCCGCTGACTGCCTTGTTTCCTCGGACTCCTCTCGTTTTGTAGCCTCCCTCGCCATATTCAAACTGCCTCGTCTGCACGTGTTCCGGGGAGTAATAAACAAGTGTCTGGGGCTCGGGCTGCCCATCATGGACCTTCGGTTCTGGTATGGCCGTTTCATTGTCTCGTTCTGCACGTGCTTACTTGGCGGGTGGTCTTTGGATCAGTGCCCACACTGGTCCATCCCTTGTCCCCGGATATGCTGCTATTCTTCTCGTACACCCGCTAAAAGCTTTTCTTGGTTTATTGCGGCGAAGCCCGGGGTCGTGGGACCTCGGCGTATCTTGGGGCGGCTGCCCAGTGTAGCTGTGTTCGTGCCCTGGTGGCTTCCGTTGCCTCCGGATGCCGTCTGCACGTGCAGAAAACTTGGGTGGCCCGTCTTTGCAGCTGTGAGGCGCGGGATCCTTTATTTGGACACGTCCGCCACCCTTAATATTTATTGGTGTTGACCGCCGGCAGGCTTCGCTAGCGCGTGTGTTCTGACGGCCAAAAATGCATGGACGCGGGGAGCGTTAGTACATGTGGTCGTTTGTGTTTTTCGGGTTTATGATAGCATGTCTATTCTTCATGGAAGTGGACAGCTCGATGTACGGTGATACGCGAAAGGATCCAGTTTGTTTGTGTGGAGCTGTATGTGGTTGACTGAGGACAGTTTCCACCCGGAACCGTGTTCTTTGTATTGCGTCTCTTCAGTACATATTTCTTCTAAGCTATTTTGTACGGCCTCCTCAATATCGCTGATTTCATGGATTGGTATATTTGTCTTCTTGAATGCTCTTTTGTCTGTACCTTCATCGAACGGAGCCGGTTTCGTATAATCACACTCGAGCCAACAGTTAAATTTTATTGCACCATTTTCTCTCACTTCGTCCGTCAGCTGGTTGATTATATTTTGCCTAATGTTGGTCAAATAATTACAAATATCTTTTGCGGTGTCACTGACTTTTTCGGCCACGTACGTCTTCAAATTGGCCCTGAATGCCGTTTCGGCCTCGACGAGCCCGCGAGGAGTTGGCTGGCCAGCGCCGACTACGATTCGAGGACGCGAAGATCGAGCAGAGGCCTGAACCTGTAGGGCTACGGACTGATGGGGGGAGCCACGTCGAATCGCGTGCGTTTGAAGGGAGGAGGGGATGGTCCATTGCACTTCGCCATATGCTCCCTCAATTTATCCGCCCGCGATAGTTCTTTGCAGCATTCTTCGCAAGGACATGCACGTTTGTCGGGGTTCAAGTGGCAGTTAGTGTCGTGTCGTCGCGCGTGGCTCATATGCGTAAATGCAACATTACAGAATTTACAATTCTAAGTTGCTACCTGCCTGATCTCGTCTGTACAGCTGCGAAGGTGTTTATGAACACCATCCTTACGGCTTATTTGTACCCCACATTTCTCACAAATCTGAGAATCGGCTCTGAAGGGATTATGTACGCAACTGGCCTCGTGTCGGAGCCCATTTCGACGGAGAGTAAAGTGCTTACCACAAAACCCGCAGGAAAACAAAACTGGAGATGACATCATCATTCCTACCCCAGCAGGTGTTGGAACGACGGATGCAACACGACGGTCGGCCATGGTTCGCCTCACACGTGAAGAACCTACATAACAACCTGCAACATGGATGCATTTGTATTAGTTTTTTTGTGTAATACAAATAATATTCAGTTACATACAGTGTCATTCCTAGCCAGGGAACAATTTATTTGTAATTCTCGAGTTAAATTTGATAAAAAAATTATATTTATTAAACCTTTAATATACTTCAGTATATGCCCCTGGCATCTCTCTTTAATGTATTTATATTTTCTTTAATCCCATATAAATACCCTATATTTTTTTACAAGTACAGAATCTGTATTGTTTGAAAGATAGCGCAGACCATTAAATGAATGGTGCCGATGAGTGATCTGACGAATGAAAAGAGAAAACCAGCAAGCTAACGCTAGAAAATCCTAGACGTTACCCACCTGGAATCGAACCGCGACTCGCCATAGCGGCAAGCCGCCACACTACACCGGTGTGTCACCGCAGTCACCCGGAGTTCTTATCTCCCGTCAGTCCTGCGCGTGACGAAGAAAGGCGCAGGGAATCAGTGTATGCTCCCACCCGTTTCACATGCTTATGAGTGTGTTACACACACACATACGCACGCACACATACGCATACACCATCACGCCTGATTAAAAAATGTACGCTATATTCAATAGAAATTATGAAATGGGGAGAAAATTATTTTTAATGTCAATATACGTATTAAAAGATACGTCAACGTCATTCTTACTAGCGGGTGGTTGAGTTCTATTTTTCCGCTGTACACACATTTCCATCGTATTTTATATTCTCTCCAAGTACAAACACATTAAGGAAATGAGAAAATAAATTTTTGAAATCACAGGCAGAGTCTTAATATGTTACAATCTCCCGCACTTGTAAAAAAAAAAAAATCAAGTTAGTGATTAATGCATTTGCGTCCAAAGGATGATAATATTTTATCCTTTAAGAAAGACAGTACAGCGTGAGTAAAAGTTCAGCTCCAATAAAAAATAATGAGTAACTCGTGTGAGTTATAAAATTTGTGGTATACGATGATAGAAAATTAACGCAGCTCAGTGAAAATTAATGAATTCGTACTCACCACTGAACAGGCGAAATTAGCTACGACGGGAAGAGGACTCGTCAGTAGTTCGACAGAAACTCGAGCTCACAGGTTTGAAGACTGAAAGGAAAAAAAGAACAATATGCATAAAAAATCTGAAGGGTAAAGGACAAACATCGTTGTAAGGACTCGTGTAGATCCCCCCCCCTCTCTCAATATACTGCAGACAGAACGACATATTTCCTGACTGCCGGGACACAGTCCAAAGACAAGCCCTACTAGAATTTTTGACTCTGTACAGACTACCTAAACAGTGTAGAGCCAATATAAATGGAATGTTGCAGATTTTTGTTTTGCAAGTATCGAACCTGGATCCTCTGTCAGTGTGCCCTTGTGTGTATTCTCGAATGGGCTAAAAACAAAAGTGTGTTTATTTTGTTGTAATTTTTTTTCCGGCGAATTAAATTTTGTATGATAAAATAAATACGCATTCGTGAATTCTTTTTGCAACATATTAAAGTTTTACATGATAAATGAATAAGCAATCGGCCGCTGTTGGAATAATACATTTAACATAGCTAGCGTGAAGCCACAGCTGTAGGCGAACGAGCTGCCCGCCTCCTTTCCCAGGCGGCCCGGCCGGCCATTGCGTGTTCAGCAGGAAGGGCACAGTCCAACTCACAGATGCCAACTCGTAAATACTGTATGCGGTGCCAACCTTAACTCCGGCCGTCTCTGCAGCCGCTACACGGCATGTCTAGAGATAATTTTCGAGGTCGCCTTCATTTGCAAAGTGTTTTACCTCTTATTCTTAATTTATTTAAATAAATAATTACAGTCATACACATAAAATATATCATACATTATTTTAGTGGCGGCTAGAGTCTCGTTGAAGATTTTAATTTTTTGTTACTTTAAATTATAATAAAACTGATACATACTAAATATTTTTTTCTTTACCAACAGTGTTTTTTTTAACTTACATAAGCAGGACACAACTCGAGATAAAATTAAAATTTATATGTATTTTTAACACATTTATTTATGCACACACATCACAATATTATTATTCTTCTGCATAATACAAATAATACTTTTTAACTGAGTTTGGAGGGCACATGCAATATTTTTTTTTAATGTACCATGGGTTCCTCGTAGTTTTTTATTTAAATGTACCATAGGTTATTATAACTCCACAGTCTTAGGGTTTCGGAGTTACATGGAGCACAGAAATATCTTTGATTTTTGCACTCTTGAAGTCTTGTGGCGTCCATCTCGATGAGCCATCGAAACGGCGGGCAGCGGCAATGCTTGTGAAGGTCTACAAAGTTCGTTCCGATGGGGCACGCATTGCGAATCGCAGACTCTTGGCGTCTTCCAAACACATACAAGGATGGACAAAAGTATTCGTCCAGAGAGAATGGTAAGCGAAATATCAATATTCTATCTACAATGGAAATAATTAACAAGGGATTGTCTGCAGAGGTGTCAGTAATAAATAAATGAAACCTTCTGATTGTAGAAAAGGAATGTATTTTATACAGATAACGAAAATAATACATGAAGTCTCGCCGAGGACATTTCTTACATGGACATAAATATTCGTCCATTCCCTGACTATTACAAAAAAAACCATTAACATTGATCTTAATACTTAGTTTGCATACCCTTCCTGTTTATTATTGCTGTAAACCTTTTTGGCATGGAATGCACAAGGTTCCGGGTAATATTTGAGCCAATATTGTTCCATTCTCTCTGAAGTAACTCTTTCAGTTGTGGTTTGATGGTGATGCGTTGTTTTCCCAGAATTTTCTCCAACTCACTCCATAGATGTTCTATCGGATTAACATCTGGTGACTGAGGAGGTGTTTTCAAAGTATGTGGAATATTGTAAAGCAGCCACAGACGTACAACTTTCGCCGTATGCTTGGGGTCATTGTCGTATTGACAGTGAAAATCATTTGCAGTGTCTAGTTTTTCTTCTGCGCTCTTCCTTAGATTGTTTCTGAGTATTTGAAGATACGTGAACCTGTCCATATTCCCTTTGATTAACACCAGTTTCCCACTCCTGAGGCCGACATGTATCCCCAAACCATAACCCCACCTCCTCCATGTTTAACTGTGGTCTGCAAGTTCTTTTGTTCAAACTCAGTGTTTGGCTTGCGCCACACCAATATGCTAACATCATTGCTACAAATATTGAAATTACTTTCATCTGAAAATAAAACTTTCTCCCAGAATTCAGTATCTTCTGCACATACTCTTTCGCAAACTGCAGCCGTTTAGCCCTGTTCGTCTTATTAATGTAGGACTTTTTCGTGGGACCCTAGCATGGTACCCAGGACGAATGAGAGAGAACCCACCGCACGGTCAGTGACGTAACCGGCTCTTGTAAATTTTGTTCACTTGAGCTGTTATGTCGGACGAACTCGTTTTTGGATTCTTTGAAATATAATTCACCACATACCTCTGCTCCCTGTGTGATAGCTTCTGCGGACCGCCACTTCTTTCCTTGCTGGTGAGCACTGTTTGATCTGGAAATCTTCATACGACACTTTTGACGGTCGAACAACTTCTTCCAGCAATTTTTGCGATATCAGAAAATGGATTTCCTTCTGATCTAAGTCTTGTTATAGTTCCCCTTTCTTCAACGGACGTTTCCTTTGATTTTCGCCCCATCTCACGACATTGTTCCACTGCAGCAGATCGAACATTCACTATCTAACCACTGAACTCAACAGAACTGATAAGTGTTAAGAGCCTATGCACACTTGTAAAGGTCAAGCGGATGAATTCTTTTGTCCAAGCATCTCCAGCGACACATCATCATAATTTGAGACTTTAGAGTACTTGCTCGTTGATTCTGGAACTGCTGCGGGCAGACACGTAGGATAACATTCGTTGTAAATGCAAAAGGGCGAATATTTTTGTCCATCGCTGTACACAGGATAATAGGGAATTATGGCAGAGTCCAACATTGTCGGAATTTCCTCGTACGGAATATTTCCGTCGTCCCACCTTAGTCCGTGCGTTTCGTGTGTCTGTAGGCGATACGCCTGTTGCGTGGAGCGGTCGAGGTGCTTCCATGGACACGGCGGTAAGAAAGTGAAAACTTTGGTTTTCTCGTCTTCGTCACTGTACGAGATGGCAATCTGCTTGATGGTGTACTAGTGGTGTACTAGTACTTGGTGGTGTACTAGTCTAACGAGCGAAAACCTTGGATTTTGCAAAACATTTCATACAATTTTTGTTATATAAAAATTTTAAGTCTCCATGCACACACCGAGTTTCACAATTTTTTTACAAAGTCATTTAAAACTTCATCGAGGTCCATACACATCGGGCACCTGTGTTCTGGGTTGGTTTCCTCGCCGGATATTGCTTGCCAGTAAATTTATTGAAGCGGAGCATCTTCCACGGGTACAGCTTGCGAGTAGAGAGCTTGCACATGGACGTCGTCTTCTATGGGAAGGGCGTCTTCAATGGGGACGTCGTCTTCCATGGGAGATCGCGAGGGCTGCTCGGCGGGCCTTGCACCAACTCCTGCCATGCGGCTTGTCGGAAACCGAGATGGTGCAACCCTCGAAACACTCCTTGTATGGGGGGCAGCCCCGTATATCTTAGTCCTGCTGCAGGTAGACCGGCAAATACTTGAATACGGTCGAAATTTCGTAAGGTGCGTAGACCAGGAGANGTAGTGTCTGTAATTTTGTTTGTAAAATGAAAGCAGTTCTGAAAAAAAAATATATATATATGTGTTGGTGTGTATCACACGCGCGCGCGCGCGCACACACACACACACACACACACACACACACACACACAGCTTGCTTAATCAGGAAACGTTTATAAACATAACGTGCTATTGACATTATGCTTGTTCGAAAACCTCTTTTATTCAAGCTATGCCCAGCTTTTACTCAATGTTAATTTAATCTGGAAGTAGCATTTTGGAACGCCGTGCCGCTATGAATCACCGAAAGTAAGCGATGTCAGGAATTGGGAGCANTAATCTGGAAGTAGCATTTTGGAACGCCGTGCCGCTATGAATCACCGAAAGTAAGCGATGTCAGGAATTGGGAGCAACTAATTAAGGAAGGTGAAGGTGGAATGGAAGAAACGTGATTTTAATAGTAACAAATAAATGGTAATTATATTATCTTTGATGTATGATCTTTACAACAAAATTCATAAGAATTCGCATCCGCAACGCTTAGATATTCACTTCACTTACACCTGCACCCTTAGTGTTTAAATTTTATAAAAACCACCCATTACAGACAGCGCTACTTTAATAGCAAACTGAATCTTTTCACCTAAATGTAAATACATATTTCTCACAAGCCAGTGTTAAATTTGGGTAAACAACTGGCTATGATGTTAAGCTACTAATTATTTCTAGTATTTTACTGTCGGTCTGGACCATTATTTTTTACATTACTTAGTAATGCGAGATGTAACGTCCACACAGCGAAAATAGGAGACTTTTTTATTTTTTCCCCAAGTTCCTAATAAAATACATTTATTAAATCCACAGAAAATTTCGTGAATTGAACTATGGTTAAATATANTTTTCCCCAAGTTCCTAATAAAATACATTTATTAAATCCACAGAAAATTTCGTGAATTGAACTATGGTTAAATATATATCGTAAATTCAAATAACTAGTATGTGTACATTTTACCGAGACTTTGGTTTTGTCTTGTACTTTCGTGGAAAAGCACGGAAAAGTTTTGACTGCGCACCAANTTTTCCCCAAGTTCCTAATAAAATACATTTATTAAATCCACAGAAAATTTCGTGAATTGAACTATGGTTAAATATACATCGTAAATTCAAATAACTAGTATCCGTACATTTTACCGAGACTTTGGTTTTGTCTTGTACTTTCGTGGAAAAGCACGGAAAAGTTTTGACTGCGCACCAANCGTACATTTTACCGAGACTTTGGTTTTGTCTTGTACTTTCGTGGAAAAGCACGGAAAAGTTTTGACTGCGCACCAATTTGTATTCATGCCTTCTTCAAAATCATGCATAAGAAATTATTTCATCAAAAACTTGAAGCATGCATGGAATCTTACTTTACAGTAGTTTGCGTTCTACTTTTTCCTTTGCGAAGTCACTGATAACGTCGTCGTAGTCTATTTTATTAAATATGTCCATTTCGATGTAAATAAAGGAAACTGTATTACGTCCGTCTTGGCCTGCTGTTACCCGGAGGTGATTCTTAATTCTCTTTCTAGCACCAGCATCAGCTAAGTGTACTTAATAAGCAAGTTATGTTTGTAAATATCAACGCAGCCCCTGGAGTGCCTGCCAGTCTGCCACTCTAGGCAATTGCCTGTGTTGTCTAGGCATAAATCTGACCCTGATCTGTACTAACATCTAACTCGGCATTCCGTTATTGGTAGATCGTTGTCGGCGATAGATATAAAAAACACAAGGCTAACTGTAAATTAAATTACACAAAAGTGGAGTGGAGAGTAGAGAGATTTGGGCGGCTCTTAACATCGAGGTCTTGAGAGCCGATGTGGGTGAAGCGAGGTGAGTATGGAGCAGCGCCGGGTCCGCAAGGGCGGGGGAAACGGGAGATCCCGGAGAAAAAGCGTCGACGTGCGAAATCCCTTGAGCGACCCCGCCGGTAAGCAAACCTGGTTCGTCTTGGCGGGAGGTGAGCACTCTAGTCGCTGCGCCACCGCGTCCCATTGTAGACACTAGGAGGAATCCAAATAGGAATTTCAAAAGTTTTCAGTCAAGGTGGATAGACCTCTCCATGTTGGTTTTTTTCTAGTTAATTTATTTTTAAGAATCATATTAAAAATCGAAGCTTGCTATGGCATGCAAGACTAATTAATTGAGTTTGTTAGATTTTGTATGAATTCACTTGTAANTAATTGAGTTTGTTAGATTTTGTATGAATTCACTTGTAAATGTATTCTCTCTTGTGAGATAAAAATTAATAAATAAACACGAAACTTCTGATTGTGGTTGTAGACGTGACAGCAACTGCATATAAACAAGATGTACTTCAAAGTACCATGCATGTTAAGGCACTATAGCAGATTCTTCCGTTTCCTGCTGATTTAAGTATTATTTATGAAGTCAAATATTTCAAAATGCCACTATAGAGTCTTAACTGTTCTCCTTACTCTGCTAAACTTTACAACATCAATACGTTATTGTCTTTTCACGACTTCCAAAAACACATAGCGAAACTAAAGTACGAAAGTATTAAACAACTCCAGAAATGTAAATTTTCTATAGTCTAATTATAAATGCTTAATAATTACTCTAAAACTGAAAATATGACAGGAAAATTAAGAATTTCTGCCCAAGATGTGAAGTCGAGCGATAAGATATAGCCGATGCCGTAACAGGCTCGGACCGGGCCGCCCAGTTTAAGAATCTGAAAATTAAGTTCGGGAGCGACATAGGTAGGTAGGCTACATCCAAGATGGCGGAGTCGTAAGAGGCACAACAGTGGCGTGGGCCGACGCAGTGTAGAGCGGCGTCGCCTTGACCCGCGAGGCGACCCATGGGCACAGTGGTGGCCGGGCATCACGCGCGCTGCTGCATTATTCATGGCGCGCCGCACGCAACTGTGTCGGTCGGCGTAACGGCACCGCCCTGGCCTGCACCAGGCCACTGGAGCGCCCTCCGTGCGGGAATGCAACCAGCAGCTGGACTTATTACCGCAACAGTCGCCGACCTCCAGAACACCCAAGGAAACAAAGCGAAACACGTTGCCGTACGTCTTTCCTTCGCCATTGGTTTCCGCCGAAACGTCACAGAGTGGATCTACTCGAAGAAACATCTTACATTAACTTTCTTTGGCAAATACTTGATTGTGATGTAAACTGTTACGATCAGAAATATAATAAAAATATATATATAAAACCGGGAGGCTTTGTTTTCTGATATTCTGGGGTCAAAGATGCCGCGGTGGTGTAGAGGTTAGACTACTCGCCTCCCGGCGAACCGGGTTCGATTCCTGGCAGGGTCGCTCCCGGATTTTCGTATGTGGAAATTGTGCCGGGAAATGCTGCTGGTCAGCTGGTTTTATTGGGGATCTCCCGTTTCTACCGCCCTTGCATTCTTGCGCTGCTCCATACCTCGCTTCACCCTCATTGGCTCTCAAGACCTTGATGTTAAGAGCCGGCCAAATCACTCCAGTCCACTCTTGGGGTCAAAGTACTTTACAAATAATAGGCCAATTCTTTCTTTCATGGGTTTTTTAAGTTGTCTAATTGAGAGATCTTAGCATTTTATAAATGTCAAATGTTGCACTTTAAATTGCTGTTCCCTAAAGTTGACGCCTGCTGTTTCTGACATGAAAGGATCTCTTGACTTTAAGCTTGGAAAGGGAAGGGCGGAGGGTAATTTTTTCCATTGTGCAGGTGCAGGTCGAGTCATGGCATGGGAGGGGGCACTGTCTCATCATAATCTTAGTAAACAATATTAAATTGCATTAAATAAAACCAGTATTTTAAACAATTCTGATATTATTTCATTTCACAAGACAGTTTCATTTCTTTGTGAGGTGTTGAGGGGGGTGGGGGGGTGTCCCATGTGACGNTTCATTTCTTTGTGAGGTGTTGAGGGGGGTGGGGGGGTGTCCCATGTGACGCCCTTCTGAATCTGCCCCCGGTTCCTGATGTTGCAGTGGTATGAATTTTACTTTGCAAACTGACACAAATTTTGCATCAGAATGCTGGTTAACAAGATAAAATTCCAGGTAGTGTCCAGCATCTGCAGAAAAAGTAACATAAATGAATACTGCTGCATTTAAAAACTAAAAACATGTGATGCTGGAATGTGGAACAATCTTGTAATGAAAAGTACTAGTTTTGCCTAATTGGCCCCTCAATTATGTTTCATAGGGCCCAGTCATACATAACTAGTTTGGATAATGAAACAGGGCCAAGTTGCAAAGATATTTCTACAGAAAATTAAAAAAAGAGGGATAAAAGNGCCCTTCTGAATCTGCCCCCGGTTCCTGATGTTGCAGTGGTATGAATTTTACTTTGCAAACTGACACAAATTTTGCGTCAGAATGCTGGTTAACAAGATAAAATTCCAGGTAGTGTCCAGCATCTGCAGAAAAAGTAACATAAATGAATACTGCTGCATTTAAAAACTAAAAACATGTGATGCTGGAATGTGGAACAATCTTGTAATGAAAAGTATAGTTTTGCCTAATTGGCCCCTCAATTATGTTTCATAGGGCCCAGTCATACAGAACTAGTTTGGATAATGAAACAGGGCCAAGTTGCAAAGATATTTCTACAGAAAATTAAAAAAAGAGGGATAAAAGNTAACTAGTTTGGATAATGAAACAGGGCCAAGTTGCAAAGATATTTCTACAGAAAATTAAAAAAAGAGGGATAAAAGGGTTAATGTATTTGTATTTAGAGCTCTGGGATTACCACATAGCAAATTGCACTAATGAAAAGACAAAAAAATGCAATTTGATTAGATTTATGAATCATATTTTTGTTTGTAATATGACCAGTATTTCACTTTATTTGTGTAGTATTAGCTTCCAAATTGTTTCAGAATTCTTTAAAGATACCATTACTACGGTACTTTTTTTTTTGCTGAATAGTAATGGCTACTGTAACAAGCACTTACCTTTTAATGAATAGCTTACCAACAAATGCAAAATCGTGCGTACTTGCTATGTGCAGTATTGGTGGTGGCATCTGCCCAGATTGTCACTGCATGTAATGCCTACATAAATGTTTTATAGTCTTATGAGCGAGCCACCCCAGCGATCACTGTGCACCAGTTCTCCTTTGTTCTTGGTTTACTTACCAAATTTTTCAGCCAACAGTCCCTTGTAAGCTTCTCGAGTTATAAATCTTCTCCTACTTCACCAAACTTAAAGCATGGTGATGAATACACCTGACCTTGGTACCTATTTTACACAGTTGGCTCTAGTTGTAGAGACTGACCACAGCGTATTTATAAGATTGTGGGGTCAGTTCCCAGTGTCGGCATGAGTAGCGATCTATTTCACAGCCATCGTACAGTCCCATTCCGAACGAACGTCGGTGCTCACCCAGTTTCCCAAGTAGCGATTTAAGCTCATGTGCCACAATGGAAAAGTTTCCTTGGAAAATTCCGTGCAAGCTTGCACGTACGCTGAAGATTTAGCTGACGGTTAGCATTTTTCATAATTTGTTGTGTGCAATTTTCGGTGGAAGGTTTGCTACGAGGTTGAAATTTTAATCAGTCAGGACTCTCCCTGGTGTTGACGATAGTTGTAATTTTGTTTATTATGTTTTGAGAAACAGCAATAAGGCAATCAAGCAAGAATAGAGAAAATCATAAATAAAAAATTGCAAAAATGTTTACAGTTGCAGTAAAATCAAAACAAATGCACTCACATTTACTTGTGTGGCAGCAAGTTGTTGTGATGGGTTATTCCATAGAAACCTCCGTATACATGATTGCGTGCAGGCTCAAATGGCAGGTCTCATAGAAGCTTCTGCCAGAGCTTGTGCAAAACATTGTATTGTGGCACTCAGGCTTTAGTTGTACACTTGACTTGTTGGTGGTTCAGATGTGAAGAAAATGTGGTGATGCCCAGGTGCTGGTTGTTCCAGGTGTTTGGGATCATCTGTATGGCCTGCGCCTCCCCAGCGCTCCTGGCTGGCACGAGCTGGTTCCTCTTCGTGGTTGTCACCAGCTTCATCGCCACCTTGGTCTGGGTCTTTGTGTACCTGCTGGGAATCCGGGAGGCCCTCAAGATACCCATCAACTGGATACTCACTGTGAGTTTTCCTGTCATCTAGTAGTGGTGGCTGGCTTAACAACTGAGCAGTTATTTAAAAAGATTTTTCCTAGGCACACAGATTAATTTAAAATTATAATTTTTCCAGGTCAAAATATGCTTCATATGAATTGATTTTTTCCAGTCTTGTGTACTTTTTTTTTTTAGGCATATCAGGTATTCGTCAGAAAATCTCTAGAAAAATATAACCTCAACAGAACTGTTCTTAAAAATTGAATATGAAACTTCTGAACTCAATTCATAAATAATAGACATGATGTACATAAAAAAGAGTTTTTATCTAGTTTATAATATGATGTCATTAAAGACCTACTTTATGATTTTGCAAAAAAAAATTTGGGTCACCGTACATAAAATTATTCATTTACTATTATATCTGCAGTACAATTTATTAAAAGCATTAACCCGAAACACTAATTATTTACATTACCTTATTTTTATACTAGATTTATTTTCTCTGGGTTATTTTTAAGCTCTTGTCACTGGATACACACTCCATGAATTATGCACATCATCCCTCACCAGTTGGTATGAGTATGTCACTTAGTTTCATTAAAAAAAAGCAATGGCCCAATGTAGTTCATGATACTTTCTTCATATTTTCTAGCACATTTTATTAGGGGCATTAGCCACAAGGTTAACGCAAAATCTTTTTCACATAGCCTCTCTCTGGCCTTCATTTTTTCCGCAAACCTGGCTTCTTAGCTAAAAATTTTTTTCCTGGCTTGTAAGATTATTTTACACTTTAGGACTTCTGGGGTTTTGTCTAATACTTTGGTAACAATGAGTGAACTGTGTGCTGCTTTAGTATGATTAAACTGTCTTGTTGAGCTGAGCGGAGTTAATTGGAGTGGAGAGGTTTGGGCGGCTCTGAAGCAGCCTGCTGCCTACCTGGAGTTATTTTTGGTATTTGAAGTAGAGAAGCACAAGAGCGAAAAGGTTGACTGCCACGCGCATCAAATATGCCACTATCACTAAATGCAGAGGTCTGAACTGGTGTGCAGAATTCTTGTCGTGCTGCGTGTACCTATGGGACTTACAGCAGTGACCCTATCATTTTATTGTTGGGAAGTCTGTGGCAGAGTTCAATGCAGGACCCTTGAGTGATTTTGTATGCATCTGACACACATATTTTGAGATAAAGCACTTTGAAGAGGCAACTTTAAGCTATTTTTGAGTGCCTGAAATGGTGTTTCCAATGTGTGTGGTGTCTTTGAAAGAACCCAGTTGCCCCTGTTTGATGCACGTGTCCTTTTTGTAGATCACAGTGGATGCATATTAAATATTTTTGTATATTGGTTGTCACTTTGAGCGGCCATTAAATGGAGCCATCACACAATAACATTTTGAAGGAACCATTTATTTTGATGTCAGCTATTTTTTATTCTTGTGGCTAGTAATTTGTTCTAACTTGTAAATTTGCTGTTAGCCATATCATGGGAATAGTGAGTAGGAAGACAATAACAGTTTTCTGTTTGTTACAGGAACTCCTCAACACTGCAATCATTACAGTGCTGTACCTGATAGCGTTCATAGTACAGCTGTCTGTGTGGGCACCGTACAATCACTTCCTCAGTTATGGTTACTATGGTCAGAACATTGCAGCTGGGGTATGTACCAAAATGCATACATAACTGCATCTCTTTGTATTGGCCAAGCTTCATATTACTGAGTAAATATTAGTTTTTTTTTACAAATATTGTACATGTACAAACATTATGAATTAAATATTACACATATAAACACCTACCCACACTTATGATAAATATTTCTTTATATACTACTATTATAAATATTTACATTTCTGCAATTATCAACTGTGCCTAATGTTTGATAAACATAAAAACTACTTTTTAGGAGATTTCTAATTAGTTTCATAATAAAATTAATTGTTTTCTAAAACATAATTCTTGTTAATTTACACACTTCTATGAAAATTAGCATACTTATATGGAATCAGTATACAGCACAACATGTGAATAATATTTACAATAGTAGGTATGTTCAATAGGGTTTTAAAAGCAGTTTTGACATGGCAAAAACTGCACGTGGATGATGAAAGCCGTGTTTAGAATATAGAAATATAATAAATATGCTCTTAGTTTGCTGCCTGCTGAAGTATCTCACTTTTTTTAATACACTGTCACGTAATTGGCCGGGAGGCTGAGTCTTCATTTCCTCTTCCCCTATACAATATTTCAAAATGCCTATTTGCCATTCTTGGCTCACCTGTCTGGACATATTTGTATGCACCACCCGTTGTGAATACAAGGGGGCAGACCAGTTATCTTAGCAGCATGGCCACCACCCCTACTGTTAACGCCACAAGTCCTGGTGGGTGAATTTATGGGGAGCGGTGAAGCGGCTGGCGAGGGGAGAGTTAGCTGTGCACGCAACCTACCACAGCCTGATGCCGTGCAAAAAACAAAACCATTAGTCTCCTTATCATTTGTGAGTTTTCTGATGCGCGTCAAATATTTTTGTAACAGTTTGTATATAGCCTGGTTGTTACTAATATTGGCTGCCGCCAGCTGGGCTGTGCCGGCGGCCCAAGCGCAGGCATCTAGGGAGATGAGCCGCCAGAACTTCTGGCGCTCACAGTACACTTCTCCTCTACCAGCCTCTAAATTCATAAAAATGTTAACACTTATAAGACACTACTGATTTCACTGCAGCAGAATATCTTCACTTGTTAATCATCACTGTCAATAATAAATGGGTTACTGCATAAACTGCTAACACTAATTTGACACTACTAACTCTGTTGCTTCAGAGTTTCTCTACTTGTTTGCCATTGTTATCAACCCATGTCTGGAATATTTCCCATATGGGTTGTAGAGATCAGATACCATATTTATTTGTTATTGCTGAAATTATATCTGTAATTTGGTCTAGCAGATTGTGAATATCCCATTTCTTGGTTACATACACATGTTCTTTCCCCATACCCTCTAGTTAAAAATCACAACCAAAATATTTGGGGAACATGCTGCCCTTTGCAGAGGTCCTAATGCTAATCCGCCTCCATTGAACGTTTGTGTCAAGATGGGTAGGGACATTCTGAGGAAAGTGAGGTGGAGCACCATCCAGCTGAAAGTATCTAGTTAGCAGGATTCGTAATGGTTCGTGGTTCTCTACACAATCCTCCATTATTGGCATAATCTCATCACCGGTGATTGTGTCTGTAACATCCTCAGTAACTCCGTGAGATGCACTAGTGTTTACGACTCATGACATACACAATCTCCATCGGGAGAACACGAGCAGGATACTTGTTAACATTCTTACCGAGCTTCCCACCGGGTACTGACTAACTTCGCTCATCATATAAAAGCAACAACAATGTTGTCAACCTTACATAGGTACGAACACAACACCTCCTCCCTTCCAAGAATGGCTCATGAACAGCTAAGGTAAACTTAATACTAACACCAAANAGGTACGAACACAACACCTCCTCCCTTCCAAGAATGGCTCATGAACAGCTAAGGTAAACTTAATACTAACACCAAACTCTACTTACAATACAACAAAACATATATTAGCCTATATACATATACATATACACACACACACACATACAGGATGATTCTAAATTCATGGGACAAACATTGAGGGATGGTAGAGCTCACTAAAACAAACAATTATTGTATATGAATATATGGTCGGAAGTGATGCGTTGAGGCACAAACACAAAAACATAACACATTAACAGAAACATAAAATGTTCATTAGCAGCATACGTAACGAGTGATTCCGTACAGAAAATGTTAAAACAGTAGCTGGAAATGCATCCACCAACAGTCACGCATGCTTGGTGACCTCTACATATGGCGTGATTGGCTGACAATGGTGGCGTGCCTGAAATACCCGGCGTATTTGAATCTGTTCACCAATCACTCCACCTACGCTACCAAGCTTGCATTACTGTCAGTGGTAGCAATTTTAAGCAATTATTATAAACATTGCTGTAAAAAGGCATTTAGCAGCGACGTTGTAAATAAACAATGTGTTGCATTTCATGTGTTATTTTTGTGTTTGTGCCTCAACGCGTCACTCCCGCCCATATATTCCTATACAATAATTGTTTGTTTTAGTGAACTCTACCACCCCCTCAATGTTTGTCGCATGATTTTAGAATCATATTGTGTGTGTGTGTGTGTGTGTGTATATATATATATATATATCCTGCAAGGGTTTCAGAACACTGTTCCAGTTATTGTAGCATGTAGTCCTTCAGTCTCTCTGGCTGTCGTCTCACACTGCTAGGGTATCAATTAGAGGTTAGCTGATATGGTTTTTGAGCCTTTTCCGAATTGCCGACACAAAATTACCGATATTGCCGATAACAATACCGATATTGCCTTAACAAGGAAAAATAACATTTTTTTAATGTTTCAAAGAATTAAAAACTTTATTTTTAAAACATTTAGTTAAATAAAATTTTAATTGTCGTTGTTTTTATTGTTTCAGTGATAGGTCAAACTATTAAGATAAATAAAAATCTAGGAACCACTTACTAGTTAGTAATTAAGCATATTTTTTAAGACAAAAATAATCTAAATTGAAGTAAAAAATGTGTAAGATGTGATGTACATATTAATTATGCATATAATGTATTTGTAGTATTCAACCTACATTTGTTTACCCCAATACTAAATGGTAAAAGGTCTGAGCAAATCATTTTTCCAATGAGACTATTTATTTTCACAGTGCAGGCATGTGATGAAGGATAAGGTTTACTTTTTTCCATTAATTCATACACGTCATGAAATTTCGGTTTAGACCTGTTTACATCAGGGCTAAATGAACATGTAGCCACACAATCGTTATCTGAAATTTGTGAAGTGCTCGCAATTATGTCATTGTTAGGCACGTTTTGTCTGCCAGAAAGTTTTGTTGCGAGTTGTACAACAGGCCTAGGATGACACTGTTGTAATTTTAAGCTCTTCCACTTCAAAGGGTGCGTACATTTAAGGTGCCGTTTCAAGTTTGTGGTACTATACGACCTTGATATCATATACCGCCTCTAGAAACCAAACATTTGCAAATATTGCAAACAGCCTTGCATTCTTGCGTGTTGCTTACGGTAAAAAAATTCCACACGTCACTTTTTCTTCCATCCATATTATTTTTTTGCTGGCACACGTAAATAATTTCACCATGTTCGTTCCTTAACCTAAAACCGTAATATTACTACAGCAGCAACAGCAAACAAACCAACAGCGGCGGCAGTAATGTAACCAACATTACAAGATTAAATTTCTTGCTAATTATCTAGTGTAGGGGCTTTTCTGAAGGAAACATTCTAGACCAACGAAAGTAGCATTGATAGGTTCTGCATAGCTTACCTTTTTAATATTGAAGAGGGCTTAATGTTAAAATAAGTAGACCATATTTTAAAAATTCGTCTAAAGTACGAGCACTTCGGCCGCTATATTTACGTCGCTCGCCATGTTTAATGGCTGCGCATCGCTGTTTCCGACGCTACCTACTGGCCGCAAATATTCAGGAGGGCGTAATGTTAAAATAAATAGAACATATTAAATAAAATAGTTGATAGTACGAGCGGCCCGCCGCTTTATTTATGTCGGACGCCTTAATTTTTGGTGAAGTAATGCATTAGTCACGTGAATAAATGTGCATCGTGCCATCACCTTATTGGCTTTTTGCTGTATACGTCATCGTCACTGGATTTTACGTTGAAGTTGAGAAGCCATTAGTAGCATTTCAGATGCGAGATATTGTGAATGTGTTTTTTGCGATCGTGAGTTGTGACGTCCAAATCCCTACCGTGCGAAGGCTTGTGATTTAAGATTGGAGGGTGCAAGAACGAGTTCTTCTGTGCGTAATATTCGTCTATGTGGCAGATGTTACTTTATGTTTTAGTAGATCGTGGTGTTTTGTCGATTGAGGTAAGATGCACGGCAGTTGAATGGGTCGCCTACCTAGGTGAGTTGATTCATAGATTTCCAGTGTGTTTAACTGTTTCTAAAATCCTAGATTAACCTAAAATCCTAGATTATACTAAAAGCCTAGCATAGTGTAAAACCCTAAAATCCGAGGTTAGACTAAAATCCTAGCGTAGTTTAAAACTTTACTATCATAGGTTAGTTAAAAAATATAAAATAGTGATTCACCTGTCGTGGGGTTAGGTTCAGTTAGGTTAGGTGGGCACATATCACGAAATTGGTCGGACGTTAATGCCCTTAGTATATTTGTGTTCTGCATAATTAGTAGATTGGAAATTTACCACTTTTCGGGGTTTTTATTTTTTTTTACAAAAGCCTCTACACTAAATAATTACCTCGTAAATATTAATTATTGTTGATATTAAATATGTTAGGCTGATTAAATGTTAAGTTTTGTTCATGCGGCAAGCTTACCTTCAGAGATGAAATTCAGTAAACGCAAATGGTGGCTACTATTGTTTTGTTGTATACATGTTTTGTAAACAATCATGCAAAATGTGCGTAATTTTGCTTTAGAAATAAACACAGCCAGTTAGGTACTTTAGTAAAAACCAATTTAAAAATAGTTATAACTTTAATAAAACCAAATAGTGTGCTAATCCACTCCAAGTATGACAAGATGAAAACAGCATCATCTTAGATTCTTAGGGCAAAATATTGGTTATAATATCGGCGATTTAAACATGAATNCGGCAAGCTTACCTTCAGAGATGAAATTCAGTAAACGCAAATGGTGGCTACTATTGTTTTGTTGTATACATGTTTTATAAACAATCATGCAAAATGTGCGTAATTTTGCTTTAGAAATAAACACAGCCAGTTAGGTACTTTAGTAAAAACCAATTTAAAAATAGTTATAACTTTAATAAAACCAAATAGTGTGCTAATCCACTCCAAGTATAACAAGATGAAAACAGCATCATCTTAGATTCTTAGGGCAAAATATTGGTTATAATATCGGCGATTTAAACATGAATTGCAAACAATTCCGATAATTACGATATTGGCCGGTTTCGATATATCGGTACCGTATCGGCTCAGCCTTAGTATCAATGCCTATGTGACGTGCCTCGTTCGGCCTGATGCTTGTTGCTCTCCTGGGTCCCAAATCCCCTGAAAGGCATTGTGTAGACTACATCCTCCATCACCATGGCATGTCTCCCCACTGCTGATTCCTGCTACTCACAGTTGCTGGTGGAAGGGCCTTAAAGGGAGCGCTGCACATTCTGCTCTGTGGGTTGTGTACCTTCTGCTGCCCGAGCATGTCCCTCAGCACCGACTTTGCAATGGTCGCAGCCACCCTGGCTGTCTTGTCGTTGCCGCACCTCTTGGCAGCTCCCTTGCCAGGCAGTACTTCCTCTATGTGTTGGCTGCATTTGTGGTGAGTCTTGAGGCTTGTCTCCACTCCAGACCATTATGCTAGACTCTCTGTGCAAGATCTGGTCTACATGGTGGCTGTGTTCATAACATCATCTGCGATTACATATATGAGTTACCCTTGCACTCCAGTGATATTCCCTGGCAGCCACTTCATGCTCACACTGTAAGACATGTACCACACAGCCTTGTTTACCTGAAAGCATCGGTTTCTGCTCCCTGCTGGTGTTTGTGCTGAAGGTGCTCTTACATGATTGCCAGCTGTTGGTCATATCTGGTCCAAGGCTGTCCTTAGAAGATGTCCCATCGAAGGAGCGGCTGGACACTCTCGAATCCCAGCCCCTGGGATGGTGCGCAATGCAAACAACATTCTGGCCAGTTTGGTCTGCCAGTCACCCTTCTCCAGTTTTTTGAGCTTCACTTTGACAGTCTGAACCATACATTCCGCTTTGCCATTGCTTGATGGATGAAATGGTGTTCAACAAATCAGTCTAATCCCATTTTGCCTTGCAGAAGTTTTCAACACAAAAGCAGAACCATTGTCTGACACCATGCATTCCAGTATGCCATGGATACTGAACATGTCCCTTAGTTTTCGTACAACAGTTGCCTATGATGTTGACGGCACCATTCTCACCTCTGGCTACTCAAATAAGAATCCACGGCAGTCAGGAAAACCTTGCCTTGGAATGGCCCAGAGAAGTCAATATGAACCCTAGCCCACAGTTTCGTTTGCTGTTCCCAACCAATGCCCTCATGCTTTGGTGGATTAGCTCAGAGCTATTGGCAGTGCCGGCATTGGCATACAAAGTTCTCAATATCCGTGTCCATCTTATGCCACCACATGTAACTCCGCGCCACTGCTTTCGATTTCACTACCCCACCGTGAGCTGCGTGCAGCATCTCCAGTAGGTCCTTCTGCAGAGCTGTTGGTATAATTACCCTACTTCCCCACAGAACACAGCCCTTGTAGAGGGACAATTCAGCTCGCTGGGTCCAATAAGGTCTGAGCTCTTACGTCACTGTTCCACTCCCTGGTCACCCAATGCTGGAGTTTTGTTTTACTGGATCTCCACCTGTCAATCTTGCGATCATTGTGGCCTCAATTGGGGGGGGGAGGGTCTGCTAGCATTTCCAGCATTTAAACATATCCTACGGCTGGAATTTCTATCTCTGGAGCCTTTAGTGGCAGCCTGCTAAGGGCATCTGCGTGCCCTATACTTATTCTTGGTGATACAAAATCTNTATCTCTGGAGCCTTTAGTGGCAGCCTGCTAAGGGCATCTGCGTGCCCTATACTTATTCTTGGTGATACAAAATCTCACATTTAAACATGGAAACGGAAACCACAGGCTCCACTGCAGTAACCTTGGGCATAATATGTTTGAGGTTTGCCTAATGGGGTCTAGCAAACGCAAAAGTGGTTGGTGGTCTGTGATAATCGTGAAAGGTCATACTGTCACATACTGCCTGAACTTTGTCACACCAATCATGACAGCCAAAGCCTCTGTGTCTAGTTGCGAGTAGATTTTTTCATGCTTCTGTAAAGTGTATGACCTGAAAGCGATGACTTTTTTCGCTACTTTCCTCTTCCACGTGTGCAAGCACTGTGCCCAGACCATACTCAGAGGTTTCACACAGCAATCTCACTGGTTGTGTTGCATCATAATGTACAAACACAGCATTTGACTGAAGAAGCCCTTTTACAGTACAGAATCCATCTTTGTGGACTCTTATTCACTCCCACTGCCGCCCTTTGTCGAGCAAGCGATGTAAAGGTTCTGCCATGCTGGCCTTGTCATGCAGAAACCGGGTATAGAAATTAAGTAATCCTAAAATTCCTTGTAGCTCCATTTTGCAAGTGGGGCTGAGGCATGGTGAATAGCTTTAACTTTAGCTGGTGTTGAGTGTATTCCCACACTGTCCACTCTATAACCTAAGAATTTTGCAGATGACACTGCAAACACACATTTTGACTCCTTCAAACGCAATCCTGCTTCCTCAACATAACTGAGAACCTGATGTATCCAGTGCTAGTGTTGTTCTTCATTCGATCCGGTGATAAGAATATCATCCAGTAGCACCAACCTTAACTCCCTGTATCCCGGACAGCATGATCTTCATTAACCTCTGGAACACTGCTGTGGTGCACTTGATACAGAATGGCAAGTNGGAACACTGCTGTGGTGCACTTGATACAGAATGGCAAGTGTTTCACTCTGAACAACCCTTTTATGATGTTCACCATCAGTACATCTGCAGTGAATTCATCCAGCGATACCTGCAAGTACGCATCTGCCAAGTCCAATTTGCTGAAAATTTGCCCTTCTCACAAATTGGNCATTCATCCAGCGATACCTGCAAGTACGCATCTGCCAAGTCCAATTTGCTGAAAATTTGCCCTTCTCACAAATTGGAGAATGCCTCATTGATTGTTGGTAATGGGTAAATCTCAGTTTTACACTCTCTGTTCACAGAACATTTGTAGTCGCCACANCTTCTCACAAATTGGAGAATGCCTCATTGATTGTTGGTAATGGGTAAATCTCAGTTTTACACTCTCTGTTCACAGAACATTTGTAGTCGCCACAGATTTGCAACGACCCTTCAGCCTTACGGACTGTCACAATAGGAGTAGCCCAATTTGAGTAAGTTATAGGCTCCTGATCCACCAATCTGTCTTTATTTCTTTGTTAATGGCATCCCATAGCACGAAAACCACTGGATGGCACTTCCTGAAGATTGGTTTGGCATCCGACTCAATCCCTACACTCACTGATGGTCCCACATACTGCCCCAACTCTGTACTAGCAAATGGAGTGATGCTTCCTTACATTCACCGCCACTGATATTCCGAGTGGTTCCAACCATCCGTGCCCCCACAGACCAGGCTCTGTTCCTTCAGCGACCAACAGTGGTAACCTGACATTGGCTGTGTTTGTTGCACATGTACCTCGAGGTACCCTGGCACTCTTAACTTCTCCTGTGACCATGTATGTAACAACTTTGCTTCTTGGAGTTTCAGTCTATTTGGCTACAGCTTCTCAAACATGTCGTTGCTAGTAACTGTCAAGCCGGCCCCATTGTCCACTTCCATCTCTTATGCCCTGCCATCCAGCCACACTGTCATTCTTATTGGGGGCTGGCATTTGGGTGGATGCATCTGTAGATGGTACAGACTGTACAAGGTTGTGTCTACTTCAGATGAGTCCCGACTGTCCGTTACATGAAAAGCCCCAGTACTTTGGTCCTGCCTCCCCCCCCCCCNNCCCCTCCTTGCGCCGTGTGAATTCCGAGCTCAGGTATTGTGCTTTCTTTTGGTAATGCATGCTTGTTCTAAAAGCCCTGCCCTTTGGAACATAAATTTTTCCCACAGTATTGCGGTGCTTGCGTTTCTCTGGGCTGTGTGGCCTATTGCAGCGCCAGCAAGGCTGCTGGTCCTGTGGATGTTTATGCAGAGATGGTGACCCTCTCTCGCTTGGTTTGTCCCTGAGCCTGGAGACACTAACTTGGTTTACTACTTCTGCCAACTCGCTCATTTCACCTTGCAAATCGCTTTACAACTCGCAGCTTCTGCCACCATGGCCATGTCCAAAGTGGCCTGAAAAAACAGTTTATCTTTGGTCAACATTGCGCGTTGCAATGTTTTGTCACGTACTCTACTAGATGATCCCGCAGCATTCTGTTTAAGTCATTGAAATTACAATGTGCCGAGAGATGTCGCAGATTGGCAACATAATCAGAAATTGACTCATCTTCATGATGATCACATTTATGAAATTTGAATGTCTCAACCATTTCACTTGGTTTCGGTTTGAAGTGGTTCGTTAACGCAGCTAGAATGTCTGCTGTGTCTACTTTGCCAGTTGTTTTAGGCAGACACAATGCTGCCGCTAGGTGGTACAGCTGGGCATCACACACTGTGAAAAATATAGCTTTCTTCTCCTCCTTGTCTGTCACTTTGTTTGCCGCGAAACAATACTGTAACCATGTTTTCTAGGCATCCTGTCCTGGAATGAATTCCCAGAACTAATTAAACAACGCCATTGTAGGTTATGGTGTGCCTATTTGCTGTCTGATGATTCAATACCGCCTAATGCNCAGAACTAATTAAACAACGCCATTGTAGGTTATGGTGTGCCTATTTGCTGTCTGATGATTCAATACCGCCTAATGCACGGAGTTTGTCTCTCTCGTCGCCAGTGTAGCATACTTGGTAACTCCATGAGTTGCACTAGTGTTAACGACTCACGACCTACATGATCTCCATCGGGAGAACCCGAGCAGCTTCCTTGTTAACATTCTCGTCGAGCTTCCTGCCGGAATTTGACNCAGAACTAATTAAACAACGCCATTGTAGGTTATGGTGTGCCTATTTGCTGTCTGATGATTCAATACCGCCTAATGCGCGGAGTTCGTCTCTCTCGTCGCCAGTGTAGCATACTTGGTAACTCCATGAGTTGCACTAGTGTTAACGACTCACGACATACATGATCTCCATCGGGAGAACCCGAGCAGCTTCCTTGTTAACATTCTCGTCGAGCTTCCTGCCGGGATTTGACNATACATGATCTCCATCGGGAGAACCCGAGCAGCTTCCTTGTTAACATTCTCGTCGAGCTTCCTGCCGGGATTTGACTAACTTCGCTCATCATAAGTAACAAAGTAACAACAATGTTGTCAACCTTACACAGATACGAGCACAACAGCTTATGACCCTACTACCCCTGCTGCAATGATTGCACACTATTAGGACTTAACCTTTCTTGTTCATGCACATCATGGGGACCCACACTTCCTCAGAAAACATAGTTGTATTTGTTCATGTGTCCACTAACATGAAATGTTGCCACATCATTGAATGGCACTAGTTAGTAAATGTTTGGTTCCAAATTCTTCATCTCCAAAAACCCTTGTAAACAGTAACATGAGGAACTTTATCTGCAGGAGATAGGGCCTATATAATCGGTGTATGATATGGCAGCATCCCCAGATCTTTATTCAAGATTCTCTATACAGTTGTCTGGGGGATCCCACATTCAGCATTGTATGGTCTTCTTGTATTGCTGGGACTAATCAGAAACGTTCCTTGCACTGTCGAAATAATAGTCAAAAATAAAAAAGGTACACAAACAGAAATCATAGAGTAGGTAACAAAACTACAAGATATTATACTGAGACAAAATCACGAAATAGTAAAATTGAAAGCACAGATAGAAGGGATAATAATGGAAAGGGAAAACAATAAAAGACAACAAATGACTATAGTAAGAAGACAGGAAGAGCCAAGAGTAGTTTGAAAGAAAAAATTAGAACCAATAAAAATTATAATCAAGCCCGAACAAATTAACAAGGACCGTAGCAGTGAAAATACTAGAGGAGAATTAAAAAATTATATTAGGCCGAANTCAAGCCCGAACAAATTAACAAGGACCGTAGCAGTGAAAATACTAGAGGAGAATTAAAAAATTATATTAGGCCGAACGAAAAGAAAATTCAGATCAATAAAATAATAAAAACAAATTCACAGGCAATAATAGCTGAAGTCCCGGACGAGGAACAAGCTCAAAGAATAGAAGCAGAAATATTAAATAAAAAAGTAAAATTAAAAGTAGACAGATTGCAAAAGAGAAACCCTANTCAAGCCCGAACAAATTAACAAGGACCGTAGCAGTGAAAATACTAGAGGAGAATTAAAAAATTATATTAGGCCGAATGAAAAAAAAATTCAGATCAATAAAATAATAAAAACAAATTCACAGGCAATAATAGCTGAAGTCCCGGATGAGGAACAAACTCAAAGAATAGAAGCAGAAATATTAAATAAAAAAGTAAAATTAAAAGTAGACAGATTGCAAAAGAGAAACCCTAAAATCATTATATACAAAATAAATGCAGACATCACAAAAGAAGAATTTATGGAAAAACTGTACGACCAAAATCTAACAGAAGAAATAGAAGAAGAAGAACACAAGATTAACACAAAAATTTGCTTTGAAACTAGAATAGTCAATAATAGAAGAACTGTAGTAATAGAAACAAGTCCGAGTATTTATAAAACACTAAAAAACAAAAACAAAATTTACTGTGAATGGGAGGCGTATAAAATCAAAGAATTTATTTCACCAATGAGATGTAAGAAATGCTGGAGATACGGGCATACGGATAAGAGATGTAGACAACACAAAATAATTTGCGGTAGATGTAGTAATTCGGGACACGAAGCAAAGGCATGTGAAGTCACCAATAACGTAAAATGTATTAACTGTGTTAGGAACCAAAAACAAGGCATATAAATTAAACACACAACAACCGATAATAACTGCCCATGCTATAAATGGCAAGGGATAAATTAAAAAGAGAAACAGATTTTGGTGATTAAATTTCATATTTAAAAGAATCGTTACTTTTCAAAATTAATGTATTAGATGAGTCAGCAAAATAATATTAGTAGTTTAAAAATAGTTCAGATAAATCTACAGAGATCAAAAACAATAACAATAGACTTTACAAATCAATTAGACGAAAAACAATATGATATAGCACTAATACAATAACCATATTTATATTATAACAAGTACACAAATCTAAACAGTAATTGGCAACTAGTTAATAATAATAAAGGAGATGCATGGGCAGTTATTATAGTGAATTAAAAATATAAAATATTAAATCTACAGTACATATCAACCTAAGAGATAACAATAGCAAAAGTTTTAGTAAATAACGAAGAATTAACAGTAATGTCGGTGTATATGCCCCCAAATCAAGAAATTGACTATATAATTAGACAAATAGATAAAATTGTAAAATAATTAGGAAATAAAAAATTAATAATAGGCAGGGATTTTAATGCTAAATCAGCACTTTGGCATTCAAAAAACCAAGACGATAGAGGGGATGAAATATTAAATTTAATTGAAAAATATAACTGGAAAATATGCAATAAAGAAGGAAACAGCTACACTTTCGACTCCATCCATGGTCAAGAAAATATAGATATAACATTGGTAACCAGAGATTTAGAAAACAAAGTAGAAGACTGGAACATTAGAGAGTATTAGCGATCATAACAAAATAACTTTTAGATTAATAATATAACAAATAAAGAAAACACTAACATTAAAAAGATCACACCAATACGTAAACGATTGGGATAAAGTAAAAGAATAACTTAAAAAGGAAAATAATTAAATTAAAGAAGATGAACAATTAAAAGTAATAATACATAAATTACAGGAAATAATAATCAATACTTGTAAAATTAAAGAAAAGGAAAAGGAAAATAATAAATATGAAAGAAATTGGTGGTGGAGTAATGAATTAACTTTAATGAGGAAGCAAGTAAATAGAAAACACAGGAAATAAAGAGGTTGCTGCAAATGCAATGCTAAATGAATATATGAAGAAGAATACAAAGTAATTAGAAAACTATATAAAAATAAAATTTAAATGAATATATATGATAAATGGACATGATTTATTAAGGAGGAGGCAATCAAATCACCTTGGAATGTAGTCAATAAAATAGCCAGAAAAAACTTAAAAAAAAAGAACCAGTAGCTTAAAAATAGGGAATGAATATACAAAAACAATTAAGGACACATATATAAAATTAATGGATAACCTTTTGCCAAACATTGAAACAATAAAAGATGAAAAAATTTAAATAACAAGTGGTGCAGTAGCTAGCCTAAACGTGTGAAGCTGTGTAGGAAAACTTTTGTCTTGTCCGGCTTGATCATGTTTATGAATGTTGAGTTAGACACACACAACATATAACCCTTTTGTCTCTCCCACTAACATTAGATTTTTNGATCATGTTTATGAATGTTGAGTTAGACACACACAACATATAACCCTTTTGTCTCTCCCACTAACATTAGATTTTTCATCCCATTCAAAATACTTACAACTGAAGACATGCTGAAAACACTGGAAATTGCTGAACAAGACAAACAAGAAACCNCATCCCATTCAAAATACTTACAACTGAAGACATGCTGAAAACACTGGAAATTGCTGAACAAGACAAACAAGAAACCCAACCATGATTCTTATATTTAACTCTACTTAAATAATATTAATGCAGCTTGACTTTAAACTTAATTTCATTATTGATGAAATTATTTTGTGAAACAGTAAGATGGCTAAATCCAGATTTAAATAAAATGGCCAAAAAATTAACTCAGTTCTCCGTCAGATTGAATAAATTCTAATAGAAAATCTCATCTTTAAGATTGGACGGCACTAGTAATTTATTTTCTGAATTTCTCAATAACAATTATTGCATAGCTCAGCATGAGGACTTAAAAAAGATATTGTTACAATTTTCTCAAAGTCAGTGGGCTGAACCTTGTTCATTAATGCGTGGAGGTTGACGCTACTCCCCATCTGTGGTGTATAGAATGGTTTGTAGGGTCTACGGTTAATGTTGAGTGGCCCAGACTATAGGTGCCTTGGAGGTTGAGGGTATCAACACACAATGACTTCATCATGACTTCTTAGTTTTAAACAGGTTTATTTAATGGGAATTTACTCGTACATTCCCAGTACTGTTGCGGGAATTTATACATATTTTCCCGCCACCTTGAGCCGAGAATTTACTCATACTTTAACGCCCTGCGGGTTCTGGCCTGAAGGGCTGGTTACAATGTTCTGGCTATGTTTTCGACGCTGTAGGGGCATTAGGTGACAGGACAGGTCCCTGAGTGACGACGGGGTTACTTATCTGCACATATTGCGTGGTAGTTGTTCCGGCAGTTGAGGTCTGGTGAGTTGGATGGCCCGGATACGTTCCGGCAGTTGATGAGATCTGGTGAGCTGGATGGCCCTGGTAAAGGCCCTCTGTGGTTGGCTTGTTGTACGCAGCTGGCTTCCTCTTGACGTGGCGCTTCTCGTTGGAGCTCACCACTTGCTACCGTTCTCGGCGCAGGGTAGTAACTGACTGCTTACTACCCTACCACGTCCCGGCGAGGGACCCCGTGTGTGGGCCCCCACCTGTCCTTCTTGGCTACAGGCTGCACTGGACTAATCCCACTAGCTCGAAATGCCACTTCTCGTTGAAGTTCACCACTNGAGATCTGGTGAGCTGGATGGCCCTGGTAAAGGCCCTCTGTGGTTGGCTTGTTGTACGCAGCTGGCTTCCTCTTGATGTGGCGCTTCTCGTTGGAGCTCACCACTTGCTACCGTTCTCGGCGCAGGGTAGTAACTGACTGCTTACTACCCTACCACGTCCCGGCGAGGGACCCCGTGTGTGGGCCCCCACCCGTCCTTCTTGGCTACAGGCTGCACTGGACTAATCCCACTAGCTCGAAATGCCACTTCTCGTTGAAGTTCACCACTTGACTCTGCCTTCTCGGTGCGTTATAAAAGACTGATGTGGTAACTGACTGACTGACTCGCATCCTGGCGTGGTGAAACTACTCGCATGACGTAACTCTGGTGACTGTCTCTGATTCTGCCCTGCGTTCCGCGTCTCACGTCCCGATTTGGCTGACCCCTTAATGTCGCAACTGACTACCTGCGCATTCCGGAGTGGCGGTACCGAACTCCGCGCCACCTGCTGCTCGTTGCTTCGACTGTCTCTGCGAACTCACGCGGCCGGGGGTCCGATCTCCCCGGCCTTACTCTCTCGGCGTGACTGACCTCTCTGTGCAGCTATGACGAACTCACTTGAACTAACCTCTCTGTGCGGTACTGACGAACTGATCTACTGATGTACTGATAAATTAACCTCTCTGTGCGGTGATAATCAACTGATCCCCACCCTCCCCACAAAGAGGCTTATATCCTTTATCGACTTCCTCTCTAAGTTCCTACACATGTCTCCTTGTTGGTGGAGGGGGGAGGTGGGAGGAAGCAGTACAATGCACTTCTAACATGTGCCATGGTTCGTGAAGGTTGAGGGGTGGGGGGAGGTGGTGGCCTGCACCCTGAAACTTACCCTGTCAGTTTATTCTTCCGCAGCGCGTTTCCCAGTGGCCCCGGGGTTTTGGTTACGGAGGGGGGAGGTGGTGGTCTTGGCACCACTTCCCAAGCTNGGGGGGGAGGGTTAGTGACAGCGCCACTCTACTTAATACTCCTAATTATGCCATGCATCAAGGTCTTAATTAAATAAAAATGTAATTATAATTTTCTAATTTTGTTTACAATAACTACAAACTTGCTGTTTACAATTAATGAATTCAATCAATACAATTTACAAATACCAAAAATAAATTAATGTAATTAAATATTTAAAAACCAGTCCTAATAGACAGTGTATCAAAACCTATTCAATAATTTTATAAATTATATGTTCATATTTGACAGTTCATATATATAATAAATTATATATTTGTAAAATTATTTTACTATATATATATTGGAACTGTCAAATATGGACATATAATTTATAAAATAATTGAATAGGTTTTGATACACTGTCTATTGGACTGGTTTTTAACAATTTAATTACATTAATTTCTTTTTGGTAATTGTAAACAGCAAGTTTGTAGTTATTGTAAATAAAATTAAAAAATTATAATCAACGCTTTTATTTAATTAAAACCTCCATGCATTAATGAACAAGGTTCAGCCCACTGACTTTGAGAAAATTGTAACAATATATTTTTTAAGTTCTCATGCTGAGCTATGCAATAATTGTTATTGAGAAATTCAGAAAATAACTTACTAGTGCCGTCCAATCTTAAAGATGAGATTTTCTATTAATGTATCATGTAATACAGATTTATATATATATATATATATATAGTATATACATAAATCTGTATTACATGTTCATTCAGTCCCTCCTCAGTTTAGTCCAGATCCTACCAGTCCGCAGTGNAGTATATACATAAATCTGTATTACATGTTCATTCAGTCCCTCCTCAGTTTAGTCCAGATCCTACCAGTCCGCAGTGGAAACGCCTCATTAGCTGTCGCCTTGTAATTTCCCGTCGTCATTCGGCCCCTTCATCGATGTGTCTCGCTTCACCCNAGTATATACATAAATCTGTATTACATGTTCATTCAGTCCCTCCTCAGTTTAGTCCAGATCCTACCAGTCCGCAGTGTTCTAAAGTTCTCCGAGTACCCTCATGCACAGTAGCCTTCACTCATCGGGTATCATGCCCTCTCATTCAGTCACGCCACAAACGCCTCATTAGCTGTCGCCTTGTAATTTCCCGTCGTCATTCGGCCCCTTCATCGATGTGTCTCGCTTCACCCTNAAACGCCTCATTAGCTGTCGCCTTGTAATTTCCCGTCGTCATTCGGCCCCTTCATCGATGTGTCTCGCTTCACCCTGCGTCACTCCATTACCGCACTTAATTGGCTTCCACAAAAAGACTGTCGACCCTTGGACCACTGCAGTATTTATAGGGTTATAGGACATCACCCAGAAATTTCTCTAAATTCCATGTTGCGCCGAGGGTAGTAGTTCCTAGAATATTCTTGCGTATCCTCTAAACTCGTCGGCTTCAGCAGGGGAGAAGAGGAGAGGCTGTGACGACAGTCGGGTCGCTGCTGTTAATCATTCCCCGGCTGCCGGAGCGATGGGGCAGCGAGCGGGTCTGTCTTAGGGGAGGGTCGAGATAGGTCAACTCCCATAGAGCCGGACCGCTCATGGAGCTCGCATCTAGTGTGCGAGCGTCAGCGCATTACGGTATCTCAGGTTCTCAGCAAATAAATTGTCTGGATTGGTAAAGAAAAGTAAAATATTAACAGTCATTGTAAAAATTCTTCCAAATTAAAGCTGCATTGTGGTACTAAATCTAACTTAGCTGTTGAGTCACGTAGCTTGGTATAATTCAATTTTTCTCCTAGTTCCTAAAACATAAGACAGGTCATCTTGTAGGAATTATTCTTCCAGTGTCGTTTCCATTTATTTCTTGTCACAATCTTCCCTTTGTAAAAACTTTTTTTTGCAAAATAATTTTAAAATTCGTGGCTTGTATAGGCTTGCGTGTCGTGTTTACATTCCAAAAATTTTGGTTGCCATAGTTACCATACAAAAGTCTGCCAACTTTCCCTTTTACTAGCAAACTTGTCAATATAAGCATTGCTAAGTCAAACATAGATTCATTCAGTATTCAGAGACAATAAAATAAAATAATTACGATTTAGCCATTAAACCAAATGGAAAATAAGAAAAATAATTAAACAATCACAGTTTATCATTAGTATTACTAGCCATAAAAGGGGCATTCCAGGACACCTGGCAAGAAACGGGGAGCAGGGAGCCATATCTAGCATGACACAGGAGGTCTTTCTCTAAAAATGTCCCGAATTTCTCCAAAAAAATGTGATTGTTTTCTATTTTTGCCCATGTTTCTCGCCATAGATAGTATGACACAGCCCGTCTTTCACTAAAAATTACCCGAATCGCCCCAAAAAATTGTCATTTTTTTCTTTTTTNAGATAGTATGACACAGCCCGTCTTTCACTAAAAATTACCCGAATCGCCCCAAAAAATTGTCATTTTTTTCTTTTTTTTCCCTTTTTTCTCTTGAAATATCCCTTTTCCCCCCAAAATTTCCCTCTTTTCCCTAAAATTTCCCAGATTCCTGCAAAAATTTTCTTTACACATGCATCCCAGTGCAGGACGCGAGGCTCTCGTTGCCGATTGACAACGCGAGGTCCACAAAGATTTTGAAAAAAAATTGTTTGTAAAAATTTATTTTAAATTGTTATTTAAATTTTTTATTAAATCTTTTTTAATGTTTTTTTTTTGTAAATTTAATAGCATACAATTTAGAGAGTCAACGTAAGGTTCAAAGTTTCGTACGTGTAAGTTANAGATAGTATGACACAGCCCGTCTTTCACTAAAAATTACCCGAATCGCCCCAAAAAATTGTCATTTTTTTCTTTTTTCTCCCATTTTTCTCTTGAAATATCCCTTTTCCCCCCAAAATTTCCCTCTTTTCCCTAAAATTTCCCAGATTCCTGCAAAAATTTTCTTTACACATGCATCCCAGTGCAGGACGCGAGGCTCTCGTTGCCGATTGACAACGCGAGGTCCACAAAGATTTTGAAAAAAAAAAATGTTTGTAAAAATTTATTTTAAATTGTTATTTAAATTTTTTATTAAATCTTTTTTAATGTTTTTTTTTTTTTGTAAATTTAATAGCATACAATTTAGAGAGTCAACGTAAGGTTCAAAGTTTCGTACGTGTAAGTTANGTTTTTTTTTTGTAAATTTAATAGCATACAATTTAGAGAGTCAACGTAAGGTTCAAAGTTTCGTACGTGTAAGTTAATGTCATCACACGAAGCTGTCGTACAGGCTACATTTAAAGTCGAACGAAAGGTTCAAAGTTTTGTGTGTAAGTTAATGACATCACACGAAGTTCTTGTACCCGCAGCATTGAGGTTCGATGCCAGCTGCTTAGTTATTGCATGATGTCAATATTCGTCACCCTAATTTCCGAATCGTATAAGATATAGTCACCAAATTTGTAACATATGCATCACCCCCGACACCGAAAATTATCACAGTCATTTAAGCCCTATGTGAACTTACAAGCGTAGATGGTAGTAATTTCCAACCCTTTAAGATATAGGCGTCAAATTTGTTACATACACATTACCCCCAACATCGAAAATTACCACGGAGTTATTTAAGCCCTATGCGAACTTATAAGCATAGTTGGCTGTAATTCCCTAACCGTTTAAGGTACAACAGTCAAATTCATAACATAGGCATCGCCCCCAGCAAGGAAAATTAACATATGGTCATTTAAGCCCTATGTGAACTGGGTGACGCCAGGAGGTCGATGTCATGTGACCAGGGTGATGGTTGGCATCGTGCGGCCGGACTGGATGGTGGCGAGTGGGGTCGGCGTCGTGTGGCAGGACCTGAGTGATGACGAGCGGGGTCAGCGTCGCGCGGCCGGACATGGGTGACGGCGAGAGGGGTCGGCGTCGAGCAGCCAGACCTGGATGATGGCGAGCGGGCTCAGCGTCGTGCGGCCAGACCTGGGGGACAGCGAGCAGGGTCGACATTGTGCGACTGAACCTCGTTGATGGCAGGCGTCCATGGAAAAAATTAGTAACTCTGGTCCCACCCAAATGATTAACAACAGGACCAGGAGGGTTATCTCGGTGTCTTCCCAACCATACACATTGATAAAAGAGCCTAACATGTTATGCAAGGCTCTCAAAAGTGTCTCAACAGTGTCGAAGCTCATAGACAATCCTAAAGGATGCCACCAAACACAACGATAAAGGAGACCAACACGTTAGACGACATTCTCGAAAGTATCTCGAACACTGCGATGAAATGCGCGGCATAACATAAAGGACGCTGCCAAACACTTCAAGGACGTGTACAGCATATTATAAAGGTTGGCACCGAACACTTCAATGACTCGCGGGGCCTTACATAAAGAATGATGCCGAACACTATGGCGAAGTGCACAGCATAACATAAAGGACGCTGCCAAACACTTCAATGATGCGCAAGGCATAACATAAATAATGTCACCGTGTCGCTTGACATAACATAAAGGACGTCGCAGTGACTCGAGGCATAACATGAAGGATGTCGCAGTGGCACGTGGTGTAACATAAAGAATGTCACCGTACACTTTAAAGATGCACGTGTCATAACATAAAGGTTAGCGCCGATTACTTCAACGACGCATGCGGCCTAACATAAAGGTTGACGCCGAACACTACGACGAAGCGCGAGGCATACCATAAAGGATGCTACAGTACACTTCAACTACGCGTACAGCCTAACATAAAGGATGCTGTCAAACACTGTGACGAAGCGTGCAGCCTAATATAAATTATGCTGATGGACACTTGTATGCATGCACGCACACATATACACTTAGATATACACACATGTACATATAAACACGGGTTATCCCAGAGTCTTCCCAACCATACACAACGATAAAGGAGCCCAACACGTTATGCGAGTCTCTCAAAAATGTCTCGGCACTGTTAAAGCTGGTAGCCTATCCTAACCTAAAAGATGCAAATATACACAACGATAAAGTAGCCTAACATAGTATGCAAGGCTTTCGAAAGTATCTCTGAACTGGTGAAACTAGGCGCCTATCATAAAGGATGCTACCATACACAATGATAAAGGAACCTAACATGTTACGCAAGGCTCACAAAAGTGACTTGTCATCGGCAGCAAATCAGAAAGAACGCTGCCATGCACAACTATAAAGGGACCTAACATGTTACGCGAGACTCTCGAAGGAGTCTAGGACGAAGCTGGTACCCTATCATAAAGAACGTTACCGTACACAACAATAAAGGGACCTAACATATTACATGAGGCTCTAGAAAGTGTCTCAGCACTGACGAAGCTGGTAGCCTATCATAAAGGATGCTGCCACACACAATGATAAAGCTGCCTGACATGATACGAGAGGCTCTCGAAAGAGTCTCGGACTAAGCTGGTAGCATATCATAGAGAACGTTGCCTTACACAATGATAAAGGGGCCTAACATGTTACGCGAGGCTCTTGAAAGTGTCTCGTCACAGAAGTTGGTAGCTTATTATAAAGGACGCTACTACACACTCTCTAACCATTAGTCATGCAAGAGAGTCATCACAGCTACATGCTGATGCAAATAGATATGAAAAATAATAATTATAAATCTAATAGTTATATATATTTAAAAATCAATATATGTATATTGTAACAAGGACCATTTTNAACTACATGCTGATGCAAATAGATATAAAAAATAATAATTATAAATCTAATAGTTATATATATTTAAAAATCAATATATGTATATTGTAACAAAGACCATTTNGAAAAATAATAATTATAAATCTAATAGTTATATATATTTAAAAATCAATATATGTATATTGTAACAAGGACCATTTTTTGGGGAAATTCGGGAAATTTCTAGTGAAAGACGTGCTGTGTCATACTATCTATGGCGAGAAACAAGGGAAAAAATAGAAAACAAAGACTTCTCGGAAATTAAGGAGGTTGATAGCAAAACACTAATAACACCTGTACAGCCAATATTAGAAACAGAACATGTGTTCTGATTTCACTGCATTTAATTTCTAAGAGAATTGTTACTTGTTGTTAATTACAAATAAGTAATGAGTCCTTGACTCATGCCATTTTTCAAATACACAATATTTTGCAATGCACAATATAACTGTTTGGAGTGCCCCAATCATGCCTTTTTTTCATGGGGAAGATGTGCCTTTCCTTGAATAACAGTTTCCTATGCATTACTCATTTTGCTCAAAATGTGGACTCATGCCCGTCTTCAATTGAG
Source organism: Clitarchus hookeri (assembly GCA_002778355.1). NCBI lineage: Eukaryota > Metazoa > Arthropoda > Insecta > Phasmatodea > Phasmatidae > Clitarchus > Clitarchus hookeri. The sequence continues at coordinate 286,271 of NQII01000246.1, read as the reverse complement.
TGATTCAATTAAGATGCTCAACAAAGTTATATGGAGATTCTGCTGGCGTCATTGTTAGATTTCAAGACCTGGTATTGGATATGTGACACTTGTACAACAAAGAAAGGACCAAGGACTGAGGAATAAGATCACATCCAGATGTACAGTGTGGGCGCTCCATTCAAGAAGATGACAGAAGACATTCTAGGTCCTTTGCTCATCATCAAGAAGGGGAATGAATGCCTCCTGGTTGCCGAGGTTTATTTCACTACGTAGCCTGAGGTTATCTCAATTTCAAACCAAGAAGCTCGCACTGTAGCTAAAACCCTCAAGGACCAATTGTTTTTAGGGTTTTGTAGTACCACTATAATTACATTTGAACCAAGGATGAAACTTTGAGGCTAAACTATATTAAGGAGTGATTAATATTTTGGNGTACCACTATAATTACATTTGAACCAAGGATGAAACTTTGAGGCTAAACTATATTAAGGAGTGATTAATATTTTGGCGATGAATTAGACTCGATACTACATAATTGCACCCTCAGTTGAACGGTTGTTGAGAGACTTAACCGAACCCTAGAGGAGAAAATCTCTTTCTTTATGAACAGACAGCCAAAAAATATTGGGACTGCATGGTGCCTTTTGTCGTCGTACCCCCCGTACGACGACAAAAGGCACCATGCAACCTCAAGCCAAACCTAAAATGTGTACACTTATGTCAACAAGGGATATAACCGACCAGCAAGGTGCATGGTGCATGGTGCATGGTGCACAGCTTGTGCAGGATGGCAGAGCAGCGGCATGGCTAGTACCACCAACACCAACATAACCTCCTTACGACCACGTGGTGTTATATGAAATGTATCTCTCAGCCAACGCAAACCAAGGACTGCAATACGGCATTGTTTAAATTGTTACGTGTAATTGTGCGGGAAATGGTCGCCATGTTGATTTCAATATGATAGCATCACACAAGCCATGTAAAAATTTTTTAAAAAAGTGTTCCCAACACGCCTACCATAAGGGGGATACATATTAAATTCAGGAAGGAGTTTATAACATAGTAGTGCACAAATTAGAGAGCAGTTTGTTTAAAAGACATAAACTGAAGCCAGAGTGCCAACTGTTCCCCTGGACGCACTGCTGTTCCCATTTGTGACAGGCCATCAAATTTTAAGTAAAGGCACTCAGAAAAAAATTGTCACGAGGGCAGTGTAGTAAAACACGTGGAATATTGTATGTTAATGGGGGGTATTTCTGTTCTTGTAGGAGTTTATTATTTTTGTATAAGGTTTTTGGCATACTTCTGCATGCACACGGTGGGCATGAGCTGCCTTCTGTGCTGTGTCCGTCATGATTCAGTCTCGTTTGAAGCTCTGCCCGGGTAAGTCGCGTATCACTGCGAGAGGCCTTCATCACTTGTTTGAACTCGGCTAGACTACTGTCAGCATCTTAAGTATACCGGAACCTTGTCTGCTTTACCTCTCGTTTTTATCTTGGCTCACTCCCTTGTACTTCTCTGTACAAGGGAGCATTAATATTACATTTACGGGCGCGGCTGACTCCGTGGGCCTGTGATTGCCCTTACCACGTGCGGGCTACTTCAGATTTGCTTATCTTATATTATTACACGTAAGCGTAATTCTGTTTTAATGAGCTCAGAGACAACCAGGAGTCAGTGACAGTATGTGTCAGTATATTATATGTGCATACATATGAACAGTGTCATAATTGTGGAAATTAACGCCAATTGCATTGAAGGTGTTTTTCATTTACGTAGTTATCGATGCTAGAAAGCATTGCGTCACAGCACGAGGTTAGAAGGCGTACTCCATGGCCTGGACAGTGGAGGAAGCTAGTTTTGTAGATCCTTACGCACCTTATATACAACCATGTGTCTGTTAATGTATAGCTGCCAAGGGGAATTTACTGCTGACCATCCACCCTGAGAAATTATCTCCCCACCCTAGGTGGCACCTACAACTGTAGCTTAGTGACATGTTACACTCTAACCCCTCAGCACGGCACCAGTCGCAACACTGCGGTGGCGGTGACCCTTTATTTTTTCTAGAAAATTGTTAAACAACATGATTCAACTAGGGTAATACCATTGATGATGCTATTTGGACGAGAGCTCTGCTTTCCTAGTGATCTTCTGTTCAGATGGTCAACATACATGATTTTGTTTGGTGGCATCTCAGGGTCAACAGTGGCAAGATTAAGAGACCGTATAACTGTAGGGCATCTTTAAGTTATTGGAGGAGGGCAACTGGTATGGCTGTATAATGTAGGTACATTTATGGGAGGGGCACTGTCCTAAGCTCCAGAAATTTGGGAAGGCATTTATCTGATAGTAAAGAAGATTAACAGTGTGGTCTTTCAGATTTGTCATCAGGCCCTTAAGGCAAAGACTGACTGGCAGTCTATGAAGATCCCAAAAGTAATAAGTCTGTTCAGGATGAATCGACTTAANCCCTTAAGGCAAAGACTGACTGGCAGTCTATGAAGATCCCAAAAGTAATAAGTCTGTTCAGGATGAATCGACTTAAGGAGGGGACAGTTTTGTGAACTAGCGGTCTGTGTCTCCCCCCTCCTGGCCATTTTTCACCTGCCAGTGGTGAGGATGACTCACCCGGGTGAGAAGTAATTCAGGGTATAGGGAGGGGAGATATGATGTTTCTGTGTTTGTCAACTTGCACCTGGTGGTGACAACACCTTCCAGAAAGTTGGGGAATGCCTCCTGCAGTCAAGAAATAATGTTTGAATGTTGAATTTGGTCATTTGGGGAATGCTTGTGAGTAGAACAATCCAGACAGGATTAGCTTAGGTATAAATACAGCCCTTCACCCTGCTGAGAGGAGTTCTGGTGAGTGTGTTGAAGCAACTTCAGGGAGTTATCAGGAAGTCGTGGATGAGTGCTGTAGTGTTTGCAGTTTACTTATGCATTAGAGTGGANAGCAACTTCAGGGAGTTATCAGGAAGTCGTGGATGAGTGCTGTAGTGTTTGCAGTTTACTTATGCATTAGAGTGGACGTGGGAGGAGACCATGAGAAACTGACATCCAACTGATTTAGAGTATTAGAATGTATGATTTTTGTTAACAGAATTNCGTGGGAGGAGACCATGAGAAACTGACATCCAACTGGTTTAGAGTATTAGAATGTATGATTTTTGTTAACAGAATTAATGAAATTGTTCAGTTTAATAATTAATATAATACTGTTTACACTGTTTTTTGCACTGAGGGTTGTAATATATTGAGTGATAGTGCATTTTGAAAACCGGGGCATGGGAAGACGGGCACAGAGATGAAGCAGCCATGAGTAATGCTATTGTTATTAGTCATGTGTGGAAAACAAAACAGTGTATTTTTGGTTTGAAACATGATACAGAAATTTAAAAGTGTTAAGGAATGTGTTTGATCTTTGTCTTNCAAAACAGTGTATTTTTGGTTTGAAACATGATACAGAAATTTAAAAGTGTTAAGGAATGTGTTTGATCTTTGTCTTTGTTGCAAAAATAATTTCAATGCTAATCTGGTGAAGTTTATTACAAGTTTGTATGAGTGATAAATTTTGAGGTAATCTGTATTTTTGCATATCAGTGTTTTTATATTTTCATTCAAGCTTTAGAATTTTATACTTTTTTAACATTCAGCAATTTTATTGCTTAGAAAATAATGATTATTACATAAAAATCTATTTTACAGTACCAAGATTTTGATATGAAAATAAAATGCATGTGCAACAAATTTACAAATACTCAAACATTTCTCACCAAGTTAATCATTCATACCAATGAAGTTTATTCACAACATGATTACTAGTTAAATTGTAAACCCATAGTCCCACAGTGATCTCTGTGTTTAAATTTGTGGGCATAAAAATCATAAGAAATTTTTACTGCAAAGCTTGTTATACTTTTACTAGTTTCACTTGTTGAAGGTTGTGAGATGTTCACAAAGTGAAAGCATCGTTATAGCCATCTTTCTTTGAATAAATTTTTTCATACAATTCCCACTAAATTTTTTTTTATATATAATGCTTGTAAGGCTTAGGACATTATTTAGTAAAAGTTTTCAAACTAAAGCTGGCAAAAAAAAAAACTATTGCTTTTACTCTTATTACCAGTGGCGTAGTGTCATAAGATGTTCAGATGCCCAGTGTTCTCTAGAAAGAATGTTTTAAATTGATAAATCTGCATTTTTAAGGAGCAAGCAGTGTGTTAACTTTAGCTACAGTTATGTGTGGCACAGAATGCCAGCAGCCGAGTCTACTTTACCCTCTTTCTTCTTCCTGCCTCTCCGACCCCAAACATTTGTTCTTGCTGTCTCTAAGGTACGTTGTAGGGAATGGGGTAGAGGACAAGCTATGCAGAACAGCCTTTTTTTTTTAGCACTGTTGAGATGCACACAACACCAGCATACAGGAAGATAACAAACGTATCACCTTTCTTTGCTACTCAAAGGCGGAAATGCGTATGGTGACTTCAATTGTATCTCTGCTGTCTGTATTGAGTTGTATTGGTTTAATTATAACATAATGTCAGTAAAATTCTTTGCAATAGTATTATGTAAACAACTCATTATCACCATTCTGTTGTAGCTGCAAAGATGAATTCTTAATCATTTAAATTTTTTATACCTTAACATTTTACAGTTCTGAATTTGAAATTTGATTGGACTTACATTGTGTAGTGACAAAAAACAAAAGAACACAATATATGTATGAGGAACAAAAATACAGTAAACAGACATGTGTATGTACACATTTGTGTGTTTTGTGTTCTTCATAATTAATTTGTGCGGTCACCCTAGGCAATAAAAGTCCAGTCAATTTTTTAATTGAGTTCTACCACACCATTGCCATTTAATTTAAAAACATTTTACAGTTCTTTTAGGAAGTAAATAATTACAACCCCTATTCTACTAGTCTGGGCGAGGACCTGTGCCAGTGGGTGTTCCCAAGTCATAACCTTGTTCTATGACTCTGCTCATTACATATTTGATCCTCGTTAGAAAGTAATAAATAATTTGGTGCTACTGATTATACTTGTGAAAATAATTGGAACAGTGTTCAACACTGTTAAACTTAGGGACTCTACCAATTTGTGTGCTACGCCTTGCAAAAAATTTTAAATGAAAAGATTATGGCTCAAAACCTTGACTCTAAACAGACTTTTCAAACAGTTGCGGTGGAGAGGGAGAGAGAGGTGATAAGAGAGGGATGGGGGAGAGGAAATAGAGAAAGTAGGGATGGGTCACGAGAGGTAGGGATTGAAAGGAGGGGGGAAAGGAGATGGAAAGGAAGGGGACAGAGCCCCCAGCAACCACTCAGCAATAATGAAGAGATATTATTCAGTAATGCCTATGCTTCAGATTGTGAATAGTTTGCTTATTTGTATCTTTCATTTTATATTCCAGGCATTTGGCATCTTCAACTGTCTGGCCTATGCAGCTGGGACGTACTTCCTGTTTGTGGAGTGGAAGGGCACGAGAACCATGTAACAATGCTCTCAGTGTCATCACCACACACCTCCAGGATGTGGGTTGACCACACTGGCAGAGCACGACGTTGCTCACGTTACTAGTCCCAGCGTCCAACACCGGACTCTTCCCCAGTGCGCTGTGTGCCACATCGCCACAACCTGGCCCAGCGTGGACTGTAACTATGACAGCAGGCATCACAGACAGTTGATACAGAATATGCTTGGCTGTATTCATAATGAATTTCACATTTTTTTAAAGCCTGTAAGAGTTAATAGTTATAACTTAAAGCAATTATGAGGCGTTGTATCTAAGAGATTAACCTCATATACGCAACAACAAACACCAAGAATGTGTTTATGAAATTGTACAAAGCAAAAGAATAGTTATTATGACTGTTGCAGTGTATGGTTAGGAACTGGATCAAATGTGACATATTTGGCGAATAAAGAAATATATATGTAATTATTTTACAGATATCTCATCGTTAATGTAGTGTAAAATTAGTTTAATGATAGTTATATGAACTGTATTGTTTGACTACATTGTTTATATTTGTTACAGCCAGTGTTCAGTATTGATTTTTTTTTATGTTTACTGAAATATGTAAAGTAATAACATCATGTACAAATACAAATAAAGATATCTTTCTACTGTTGTAATCTGTAAAATTCAGCAGAACACCAAATTAAACACAATGTTCCCTTCATTTTATTCCTGCTTCTGAAAAATGTCGAAAAATTGTGTTAGTGTGTTCATTTCAATGTCTATTTTTCCTGAAAAGCAAAAATTTCAGACATTTCAAAGAAATTTGTAGAACTTCAATGTGTGTGACTAAGCAATATTATACGAAATCTGGTAGAAAATATGAGTATCAAGCTATAGAATTAACATACACCATGGAACAAGTTTGTAACAAAATGCTACTAAACACCCATATTGTCATTGTTATTTTTATGCATCATCNACATACACCATGGAACAAGTTTGTAACAAAATGCTACTAAACACCCATATTGTCATTGTTATTTTTATGCATCATCCTCATCCAAAATATTTTGTAGACACTTCCATCAGCAGGTGGTGCTTCCATCATAATAATAATTATTTTAATGTACAATTTTTTGGTTTAAGTCTTGCTGTTTAAGGCTTTCTGTCTAGCTGACACTTGAACTGCATTGCAGAGTGTTGTGCTTGTGGCAATGTGCTTCCGTGTTTCTTGGCCTCAAACGCCGAAAAAAGCTCCAGGTAGGTGGGAACCTATGCCTGTCTCGTTCTAGTGTACATTACACACAACATGCTATTATAGCGTAAAAACATGTCCCAATTTACTGGTTTCTTTAATCATGGCAAGGTTCTGCATGTGGTTATACAATGTTATACACTAGAATGTACAAGGATAAACTAAAACCCTGGACCACTGGTGTCCTATGCCAGCTTTGTAAAATGGAGTTATCTGGGTTCTCTTCCCTTCCAGGCATGCATTGCTTCATGAGAAAATGTCAGCAAAGTGTTATAAAAGCTAGATCATGGTGAAAATTGTGGGCGTGGTTGGGATGGAAACCTGAATACCTGGATGGCAAAGGGTGTTATGATTTGGGCACTGGCATAGTAGAAGGCTCTTGGATAATGTCCTCCGTTGGTCTAAAGGTTGATTCATATTATCATGCATGAAACATTTCAAGCATGTAGCATATCGGTTCTGAAAAAATATTGTTGAATGGTTTCTAATTATGATGTTCATATCATATGGCACGTATCGGGTACGTTAATTTACCATTCTGTATTCTCACAAATAATATTTTACTAATACATGAAGTGCTGGAACATACTGAATTTTGCCCAACCGTAAAACATGAATAGACATGAAGTCCATTTCGTTTAGTTCCATTCAGGCCTAGAAGTGGTGAGCACTGTCTGTCTGAGTTTGTCAACAAGAATGTCTGTTCAACTACAATGATAAATGCTACCATGATACACTGAAAAAAGGAATGGCTTGGAGGGCAATCAGAGAACAGCTAGGACTTAAAGGTATGTAATTTATCTACATAAAACAATACTGTGCAGTGTTCATTATTTGCTGATAATCAATGTAATGTATATTAAAAGCTCCTGATTATCAAATTGATTAACTATCATGTTTTTTATGTTATGATTGTGTTTCCAATTAAAAAAGTAGTGCAATGATAGTTAAGAGTTGGAACCACTATGCAGAAAAGAAGGAAGCGTATATACATTATTCTATCAAACTGTATTTCATACTTTGATGATAAAAACTTTGAACGACATGCTACTGTTCAAAAATAAAGAAGACATTAAATGTATTATCAATTTTTTTTTTATTATTACAAATATGTACATAGCAGTTACTACATGTATGTTTGAATGTATTTCAGACATACATAATAATGATAGTGAACTACTGTGTGTTACATCATCAGTTACAAAATTGTGAAGAAAAATGCATAATTGTATTAATGTTCCTTAAAACACGAATAACACTGTGATGTACTGACATTGTGTATATAACAGTAAGTATTTTTAGGTGGACACGGTTGACACCAGTGAGTCAGTGTCATGGTGTGCATTGTAAACATGATGTAATCGGGTGGACAGACATCCATGTCGATGGTGTGGATCGGAAAATTGTAGTGCCGATGGACGCGAAATAAAAGTGGCGACGAGGATGGGATATGTGCAGAGNTATTTCAGACATACATAATAATGATAGTGAACTACTGTGTGTTACATCATCAGTTACAAAATTGTGAAGAAAAATGTATAATTGTATTAATGTTCCTTAAAACACGAATAACACTGTGATGTACTGACATTGTGTATATAACAGTAAGTATTTTTAGGTGGACACGGTTGACACCAGTGAGTCAGTGTCATGGTGTGCATTGTAAACATGATGTAATCGGGTGGACAGACATCCATGTCAATGGTGTGGATCGGAAAATTGTAGTGCCGATGGACGCGAAATAAAAGTGGCGACGAGGATGGGATATGTGCAGAGNAATGGTGTGGATCGGAAAATTGTAGTGCCGATGGACGCGAAATAAAAGTGGCGACGAGGATGGGATATGTGCAGAGTTGAATAAAATACATTAAGTGTCGAATCATCGGTGAACGGTCATGGCATCCGTAGGTACAATCGGCGAATTTGTGCCGGGCCGAGATACATGGCAGTTTTACTGCAAACGTTTATAGTTATATTTTATTGCAAATAAAATAGAGGACGATGTAGAGACTGTGCGGGGTGGAGTTGTACAGTATTGTTACACCATTACTGTCGCCACGCCGAAAAGATACAGTACCGTTAAGCAAAATGCTAACGAAACTTACTTTGAGCCAAAACCAAGTGAAATTGTGGAGACTAAGCCGCGATCGTGGAACACAAGGACAAGCTACGTAACCTACAGGCCTATGGGCGGAGAAAACGGCCAGACCCTCTGGCAGGGTGTCGAGAGGAACCGGCGAGACATGCATGCTGGCGATGCAACGGGGATCACCCACCGGCGACATGTAGACATGTGTCTACCACATGTCACCACTGCAACAAGAGAGGCCACATAGAGAGGGCATGCATCACTAAGAAGAAGCAGGGAAGCGCGGTTCTATAGGAAAGCGACAGGAACCCACCCAGGCATGGTAAGTTACTACTCACCTGTTAAGAGAGCCTGAATCTGAATATGAGGATGATGCAGGGTGAATATATGGGCTGCATAGTCTGCAAGGGGGAGGCAGCAATGAGCCATAATATGTGGTTGACCTGTGGTTAGATAATAACCTGCACCGGTTAGAGGTAGACACAGGGGCAAGTTACACAGTGGTTAGCTGGGGTACTTATAAGACTTTGTGGCCAGAACTGCCACCATTAGAAGAGTGCTACATTGTTCTGTATACATGTTCACAGGAAGGATTGAAAGTTAGGGNTGGCCAGAACTGCCACCATTAGAAGAGTGCTACATTGTTCTGTATACATGTTCACAGGAAGGATTGAAAGTTAGGGGTCAGAAAGTGGTGGAAGTTCAATCAAAAAATGGCTTGGTTGCATCCCTGCCTGTGTTGGTGGCTAGTGGACAGGGGCCCAGCCTGCTTGGAAGGAACTGGTTTGAACCCCTCAGGATTTCAGTGAAGGGAATTTTCACAGTACAATCCCAGGTGAAGGCAAATGGGATTGATTCTCTTAGATACTGAAACACATACAAGGGTCACTGAGCCACCCACTATGTATCGNTTAGATACTGAAACACATACAAGGGTCACTGAGCCACCCACTATGTATCGACAGGTGTTTGAAAACAGGGACCTTGGCCAGTATAAAGGACCCCAGGTAACTATTCATTTAAAGGAAGGAGCGAAACCAGTTTTCAGGAATAACAGAGTAGTACCATTTGTACTTCAAGAGAAGGTGGAGTCAGCCATTGACAAAGTTTTACTAACATGTAAAATTACTAGGGGGTTTACTAGGGTAGTATTGTTAGATGATGTTCGGGTGGCTGGTCCAAGTAGGTCATGGTCTGAATAGACAAAGCAGGACTTAGATTAAAGAAGACCAAATGTGTTTTTGCAGCTACAAAAGTGAAATATTTAGAGTAACTGATTGATGCAGTGTAATGTTGCGGTTTTTCAGATATTATTATTATCGTTTTGGTTTTGGTTTATTTGGTAGTGGTGGCAATACAGTTATACGATTTTCAGATAAGATTTAGAGGTTATTGTTATTGTTCAATTTGCCCTTGGAGTGTATCAAGTATTGCATTGTTTAATTTTCAGATGAATATTTAAAGGTTATTGTTAATTTGGCCCTTAGAGGGTAGTAAGTATTGAAATTTGTAAATCACGTGAAATTAAAGAAAAGTGTCCTGAATGGCTCTCGTCTTGCCATTGCTGATTGGATGAGGAGTGTGGCATGGTCAGCTGACAGCCAATCAGGATGCAGGTTACAAAAAGTGTGACACGCAAGATTAAATAAAACTTTTTCCTTTAACAGAAATACCGTCACCACCGTCAAGAATGGACGCATGGGTGTAAAAAGAATTTAAATTTTGACGAAAGCAGTTCATGTATAATTGCTGCAAGATGTTTTATTTTCATCATCAATCATGGAATATAATGTATGAATATAAGTAATATAATGTAATTACTTCAAGATGTTTGAAATTGAGATATATTTGTTTAAATTTGTTATGAGAAAATTTAACCATTCAATAAAAAATGGAGAACAGAACTTTGGCATTCTAATTCAAGAGAAATATTACAGCGGGAGGCATCCATCCAACACAGGAGAAGGTCAAGGCAATACACAAAGCACCAATGCCGCAAAACAAACATGATTTTCAAGCATTCCTTGGTCTCTCAAATTTCCATGAGAGGTTTTTGCTTTACAAAGCAACAGTACTCGAACCTCTACATCGGTTGTTGGACAACAAGGCCTTATGGACGTGGAACCAACAATATGAAGTAGCATTTCAGAAAGGAAAAGAACTGCAGGGAAGCATAGTGCTGGTCCATTATGATCCCAAAAGAGCTTGGGTGATGACCTTTGTAATGTTGCACCACGTCTGGGCCGCCATGTTTGTAACATGGCAGCAGTCTGAAGTGACGGCTGGAAATTACAGCTCGGTTCACTCAATCGGTAGAGACATAATAATAATAATAAAAAAAAAAGATGCCAAATAAATATAAAATAAAGTCAAGTCTCAGATTTGTTACTCTTTTCTTTTATTTAACATTCACATGAACCAGTTCACATACAATCTTCAAGTATGCAGAGTCACGAACAGTTAGTTTCACCAGACAAACAAACAAAGAGCAGCACCGCAGTAGTTAATTAATTATGTATTAGTAATTACGTCATTTAAAGTTTACTTCGCAAGAGGAAAATTCAAAGGCAGCGACGTCCCACACCAGCGGTAATAATTCAGCAGGATAAAGTTTGCCGGTGTGGGGGATATTTGCCACGCTCGACGCGTCCTTTCAGAGTACTGGTTGACTACTGATTCTGTATACTGTTCTGCTAGTGGGCGGTAGGCACACACGGTATTTGCCGTCCCGTGCCTACCCCTACTCCTCGCCCCAGGGTGCCAAAAACCTGGACCAAATAAGGGCATGGTGTGGGCCAGAATCCCTCCTCACGCCATACCGAACTGCATAGTAGTAAAAATATAATNTGGCCAGAACTGCCACCATTAGAAGAGTGCTACATTGTTCTGTATACATGTTCACAGGAAGGATTGAAAGTTAGGGATCAGAAAGTGGTGGAAGTTCAATCAAAAAATGGCTTGGTTGCATCCCTGCCTGTGTTGGTGGCTAGTGGACAGGGGCCCAGCCTGCTTGGAAGGAACTGGTTTGAACCCCTCAGGATTTCGGTGAAGGGAATTTTCACAGTACAATCCCAGGTGAAGGCGAATGGGATTGATTCTCTTAGATACTGAAACACATACAAGGGTCACTGAGCCACCCACTATGTATCAACAGGTGTTTGAAAACAGGGACCTTGGCCAGTATAAAGGACCCCAGGTAACTATTCATTTAAAGGAAGGAGCGAAACCAGTTTTCAGGAATAACAGAGTAGTACCATTTATACTTCAAGAGAAGGTGGAGTCAGCCATTGACAAAGTTTTTCGAACGAGGTGTCTACTAACATGTAAAATTACTAGGGGGTTTACTAGGGTAGTATTGTTAGATGTTCGGATGGCTGGTCCAAGTAGGTCATGGCCTGAATAGACAAAGCAGGACTTAGATTAAAGAAGACCAAACGTGTTTTTGCAGCTACAAAAGTGAAATATTTAGGGTAACTGATTGATGCGGTGTAATGTTGCGGTTTTCCAGATATTATCGTTTTGGTTTTGGTTTATTTGGTAGTGGTGGCAATACAGTTATACGATTTTCAGATAAGATTTAGAGGTTATTGTTATTGTTCAATTTGCCCTTGGAGTGTATCAAGTATTGCATTGTTTAATTTTCAGATGAAGATTTAAAGGTTATTGTTAATTTGGCCCTTAGAGGGTAGTAAGTATTGAAATTTGTAAATCACGTGAAATTAAAGAAAAGTGTCCTGAATGGCTCTCGTCTTGCAATTGCTGATTGGATGAGGAGTGTGGCATGATCAGCTGACAGCCAATCAGGATGCAGGTTACAAAAAGTGTGACACGCAAGATTAAATAAAACTTTTTCCTTTAACAGAAATACCGTCACCACCGTCAAGAATGGACGCATGGGTGTAAAAAGAATTTAAATTTTGACGAAAGCAGTTCATGTATAATTGCTGCAAGATGTTTTATTTTCATCATCAATCATGGAATATAATGTATGTATATAAGTAATATAATGTAATTACTTCAAGATGTTTGAAATTGAGATATATTTGTTTAAATTTGTTATGAGAAAATTTAACCATTCAATAAAAAATGGAGAACAGAACTTCGGCATTCTAATTCAAGAGAAATGTTACAGCGGGAGGCATCCATCCAACACAGGAGAAGGTCAAGGCAATACACAAAGCACCAATGCCGCAAAACAAACATGATTTTCAAGCATTCCTTGGTCTCTCGAATTTCCATGAGAGGTTTTTGCTTTACAAAGAAACAGTACTTGAACCTCTACATCGATTGTTGGACAACAAGGCCTTATGGACGTGGGACCAACAATATGAAGTAGCATTTCAGAAAGGAAAAGAACTGCAGGGAAAAAAGGATGATGCCAAATAAATATAAAATAAAGTCAAGTCTCAGATTTGTTACTCTTTTCTTTTATTTAACATTCACATGAACCAGTTCACATACAATCTTCAAGTATGCAGAGTCACGAACAGTTAGTTTCACCAGACAAACAAACAAAGAGCAGCACTGCAGTAGTTAATTAATTATGTATTAGTAATTACGTCATTTAAAGTTTACTTCGCAAGAGGAAAATTCAAAGGCAGCGACGTCCCACACCAGTGGTAATAATTCAGCAGGATAAAGTTTGCCGATGTGGGGGATATTTGCCACGCTCGACGCGTCCTTTCAGAGTACTGGTTGACTACTGATTCTGTATACTGTTCTGCTAGTGGGCGGTAGGCACACACTGCATTTGTCGTCCCGTGCCTACCCCTACTCCTCGCCCCAGGGTGCCAAAAACCTGACCAAATAAGGGCATGGTGTGGGCCAGAATCCCTCCTCACGCCATACCGAACTGCATAGTAGTAAAAATATAATCAATGTTCCAGAAGAAAAAACTGTCCACTGAAGGTGGAAAGCTTCTATCTACTAATGCTGACGCTAACAAAAACTAAGATTTCCAAAAAAGCAAACGTACGACCAATAAACATAGCTACCACGGCTTTACCTTTGAATCCTGATAAAATATTACAAAGACTCGCAAAACGAAAGAAACTGAACAACATNGACCAATAAACATAGCTACCACGGCTTTACCTTTGAATCCTGATAAAATATTACAAAGACTCGCAAAACGAAAGAAAATGAACCACGNCAAAAACTAAGATTTCCAAAAAAGCAAACGTACGACCAATAAACATAGCTACCACGGCTTTACCTTTGAATCCTGATAAAATATTACAAAGACTCGCAAAACGAAAGAAACTGAACAACATTATCCCGAAAATTATTATTACTGCGTCATTACAATCTGTGATGCTTCGGAGTTTGAGGGCTGTCTTAGTTCACATCATAAATAATGGGGAAGAAAGGCATGTAGCTTTTGGTACTTGGTCGGTCGACCGTTTACTGTGATCACTGCTCATAAGTCCTTGCTGCAGTTGTTGAACCCACACCAGCCCTTTCGTGATATCCTTTGCCCAGGATGCTCCATTGGTATTTGCAATTGGGCATGTATGATTTTCAGCTGGCAACAAAATAGGACATGCGNTTTACTGTGATCACTGCTCATAAGTCCTTGCTGCAGTTGTTGAACCCACACCAGCCCTTTCGTGATATCCTTTGCCCCAGGATGCTCCATTGGTATTTGCAATTGGGCATGTATGATTTTCAGCTGGCAACAAAATAGGACATGCGTATGCTCTAAGCAGGCTGCCAGTACCAGTGTCCACCATGGAGGTGCCCACCGAAACAGAAGTGCTGATGCTAGACGAGAGGTCAGAAGCAGCCTTAAATGCACACATGGTGAGTGGCCCAATTGACAGAAAAGGATAACGTACTGAGACAAGTGAAGTATTTTCTACTGCATGGGTGACCAGAAAAACTGCCTAATGAACAGGGCTGGTCCAGGACATGTTTCAAGTGTAAGTGAACATTAATTTTGGCACCCCCAACCCCTCCCATTTCCATATTAAAATATTAAACTACTTTGCAATGGTGGTTAGAGATACTTTATGGAATAGTGCTATGTGCCAGTAACTTAAGACAGTAACAATGTTTTGTTATAATATCTTACAACTGATTTATTACAATTTAAACAATCTATACTATTACAAAATGTATTTAGTACCTTTGTTAACAACGCAATTATTTGAATACCAAAATAAAACTTATAAATAATAATAAAATTAACTTTATGGTAGTTCATGTGCCTAAAGCAAAGCAAACATATTTAATTACAAAGAGATTCTCCTCTGGCTTTCATTCTCGCAAATTCCTTGAGTACTGAATCTGTGTTTATTTCATATTCAATTGCCATTGTTGCAAGTTCACACAAACGCTCTTGTAATATCTCAGATCTTAATTCCTTTTTGATTAATTTCAATTTAGAAAAGCTTATTTCGTCACTGGCCACTGAAACAGAGAGAGTCAGAAGTATTATCAAACTAACAAAAACGTTGCTTAGTACAATCTGAAGATTTACACACACTTTCTTCAAGTGGTCTTTATTCCACGCCTGGATATTACCAATGTCGTAATGGAATTCGAAGCTCTTACTATAGTTTTCCTTGAGATTGAACCTTTTTTTAAGAAAATGAATTGCTGTACCGAAGAATTTTGCTTTTAAAGGTGATTTTCTCAACTCAGTTGTTTCATCTTCACTTTCATAGGAAAAGTGCCTTTCGACTTATCTTGGGCGGACTTGGATTTCCTTTTCAAACTCTGGAGTAGCACCAATTTTGTCATCCAGCTCTTTAGTGTCTGTAATGATGCAGCTGACCTCTTCCTCAGACATAATTTTCTCTAGAAAACTTTGAACACTTTTTAATGAGGTCAATGGCACTTTGTAAGTTTGATGCAACTTTTTGCAGTACTTTACTAACATTATTATTTACTTTAAATAATATTTCGTACCTTATGAGGAGAAAGCAGAGAAATATGAAATTCAGAAGTTTTATTGGAGTTTCCAAAGCAGTGCTCCTACCGAAAGTGTCCAGTCTTTGGTCTTGGGAGGTTTCGTATACAGCGTTCTACACTTCTTCAATATTATAACTGAGTGGCAGTAAAGCATCTATTTTACTCTCCCAGTGAGTGTTGTTAAGAGGTTCACATATATAGGGCAGATATACGCTGAGTTAAAATACTCAACGATAAGTTGATGATAAAAAGAAATTGAGATTCCTTGAACTGTACTGAAAAAATTTATAGCAATAGGCCATGATAAGATTGCTTCATTAACAACAAGATTTATGGTGTGGTTTCCACATGGCACAAATATGCCTGAGGATTTAGGGCAATTATTTTTTTCTGAAGTCGTGTAGTGTTTCCTTTCATATTGGAGCTAATATCATATCCTTGGCCACATATTTTGTTCAAAAGGATATTCCATTTTGACAGTTCATTCAGCAGACACACTGTGAGACCTTCACCTGAAGAGTTCTAGCTAGATTGGTGTTTGTATAATATATTGCCTTTTTGACCTCTTTCACAATGTGAGCTTGAATACGAGTGGAGATAAGGTTGAAAACCTCATTTTGGACTCGTTTGCTCAAATAGTGTACATGTGTTTCTTGAGAAGGCACTCTTCGCAAATGCTCAGACATTACTACGTCAAATTCGGCGATGTATTTAACCAGTTTCAAAAAATTACCATTATTACTTTTGAAGAGAGTTTCTGAACTTAATTCCAATGCTCTGTTTCAGCTTCGATAAATCTTTTGTTTTCCTCATCAATGATTTTATTCATATGCAAAGGTAAAGATAGTTCATGCTATGATAGGACATTTATACAAGAGTTAGGGGATCTTTAATGACAAGACAAAATTTTGGACAAGTTCTGCCAGTTTGAGTAACCCTGGTCTCCAGCAAGAGATGAATTTTCATTACCAAAAAGTCTGTAGGCAAAACAAAAGAATTACAAGTAAGTAATTAAGTAAAATCCTTTAAACTTGCTATCCATTACACAGTTTTCTTACGTAGTGATTTGATGGAAATTTTCTACTTTTAGCATTAAGAGGAAATTTGATGTTGACTTGAACAAGGCAACATTCAACAAGAAGTTTTCTTGATCATCTGTAATTGAAGTAGGCCACTCTCCACAGTCATTTGATAGTACCAGAGATTTGTTTCTGATCAATTCCTGCGACAAAATCAAAGGTACAACTCAAACTCTTCAGGAGGTAAGAGAGTAAAATAATGTAATAAACAGTAGGAAAAAATAGGAACATACAATTAATACTGTAATTCTACATGCAAATACTGAAATGGAGAAATATCTACAGTTATTTTCAGTTTAAAGAAAAGTTTACTCATTGCAATTGCAGTGTTTGCTTGAACTAATCAGTATTTGCTTTACTGAACAATAAAATACTTTTAGCATAGTATACTTTTGTTTATCAGTGCTCTGCTGAACCGTTTTTGGTTAATCTGTGTTGCTTTTTTAAAGTACTGTAACTTGCAATGGCACATTTCAGTCTAACCACTCCCCCTCCCTTTTTCATCCAACGTTTCATTTGACACAAAAATTTGTTATGTATACAGTGGTGTTTTTGTTATTAATATATATGTGTGTGTGTGTGTGTGTGTGTGCGCACGCACATGCACGCGCACACGTAATTATTAATTAAATTTCTAGTTAAAGTTGAAGGAATTTATAACTCACCATCCCCAGCCTATTGTGTGAACAAGAAAGCAGCCGATTTTAAGTAAGTGGTTACGTTTTTGTAAGACTCATCATGGTGGGTTTAGTACCCTACCTTGGAACAAATATCTACCAGTACTTAAAGTAATTTCTTGATGCATTTGTAAGGTGAAGGTTTTTTTTTCNGCCTACCTTGGAACAAATATCTACCAGTACTTAAAGTAATTTCTTGATGCATTTGTAAGGTGAAGGTTTTTTTTTCTTTGCTGCGGATATTGTATAGTATTGTTACATGCCAGATTACTATATTCATGGCCGGTTTTACCAAAAAGGAATAAACTAGCCTCCAGCAAAGGTACCCTTACGTTTAAGTGGCCCTTAAGGATGTCAAAGTGTTTAACCATTATACAACTAATTTTTGTAAGTACCACTAAGCTGGGGGTTGCTTAAAGAAATAAGTTGAAAATATTTTGATGTTGCTAGTGGTGCATTTTGGTTATGTGACTAAATGAACAAACAAAAATTAATACCAAAGAAAGGNAATATTTTGATGTTGCTAGTGGTGCATTTTGGTTATGTGACTAAATGAACAAACAAAAATTAATACCAAAGAAAGGTGAAAAATTTTTTTTTCCTCAAATGTGGTGTTAACTTTAGTTTAAGCAAACAAATCCTAACCAAAAATTTGTTTTATAATGAAAAATTAAAGCTTTATCGTTAACCTTACAAATATTAAGGATCAATGCAAATATATGTCACTGCATATATGAAAAAGATATGTGCATTGCATTTGTTCAACTAACCACGTGCACCAAAATTTTTTTATGTTAAAATTACATACGTGAATAGATAAGTTTTTAATTTTTCAAGACTACTTTATTAACATGGAAGTGTTGTGTTGCAATTCTGTAATGTTTAGTGATTGATTTTTTTTACTAACCATTTGTGCTAAGTGTGATTTTTCGCAGTAAAAGTTACAATGGTTCATATATGCCTGGGCTGTGTTTTTTAACTAGTCAGAAGTTAAAAAGTTTTATATTTTATCTACGGTACTCCTGTCATGTTTTAGTCTCGTTACATAAATTTATGTAGTTTCCTTGAAGATTTATATACACAGTGCTTCATAAAAAGTAATAAGTTAGGTTAATGATATATTTTAAAATGAAACTGTTATCTTGTNATTTATATACACAGTGCTTCATAAAAAGTAATAAGTTAGGTTAATGATATATTTTAAAATGAAACTGTTATCTTGTTTAGGCACGGATTGAATATTCCTTAAACGTAATGTATATTCCATGCAAAGCCTCGCTGAATTATGTCCAAGAAAATTATATTGCCCTCAGAAAGCAACGCTGGGCCTACATGTACTACATGATCATCACAAATTTATCTACTTAATATAAATGTTTTACGTACATTACTGCTGTGTTTTTAAGATTCGGTACAAGTTTTGTTAAAGGTAGTAAAGGCATTTATTTTTAATAAACTCTTTAAGTGACAGTAGTGACCTTAGTTGTGATTTCAAAATCCGCATTTTGACGTAAAAACAGACTTGTCTAAACATTAACATTATGTTCACGATGCGTCCTTTATACACTATGAAATGTCTCGCCGATAACATTTCAAGCAATTAAACACTGTGATGAAAATACATCTCCCCATTTAAGATAACATGGTTAATATACATTTTGACTTTCATCACTAACCAAAATTGAACTTCTGAAACTGTGATAGATTGTTGAGAATACCATAACGATATTCATGTGCAATTTAAAAATGCCCAGTGCCTGAATTTATTGATTAAATATGATTATCACCACAGTCACACGTGTATGACATCTTTAATTGGGCTCTCATCACCAATATTTTTAATTCAAACTAAAGAAGAATTTATACAAAACTTGTACATATTTCTCATGTGTAGTAAAACCAAAGTGTGGCCTAAATGCGTTACATTATGTCCAGTCTCAAATTTAATCAAAGTAATTATATATTTTTACATATTGTACATATAGGCCTAATGTTAGACACATTTTCACTGTAAAAATTACAGGCCTATAGTAAAATTCAACAAAAATGTGATGGAGTCGTGTGCAGTGTAGTGAAGACAAGGATTTTTTCAATTATTTCAAATACTTTCGTGGCTTGTCCGTACTCAATAAATTCATATTTTATCACTCAGCTACCTGCCTAATAATACTCCAGTTTCTAGGTATATAGTGGCTTTGCCTCTTGTAATACCTTGGAAATGTACATACACTGAAGAGCCAAAAAAACTGGTACACCTGCCTAATATATTGTAGGGCCCCCGCGAGCACGCAGNATGACGTGGCATGGACTCGACTAATGTCTGAAGGTATGCAGGAGGCAATTCACACCATGAATCCTGCAGGGCAGTCCACAAATCCAATCTGGGCCAATTTGAGAAAGGGTTGCACGTCTGTCACGTTTTATGATTCTCGTCAGTCATCGTTTGTCCCGTTCTTTCACAATATTTTTCCAGCCGCAGCGTTGTCGAAGATGTGATGTTTTACCGGATTTGCCATTGTAGCAACAGTAACCGATCTAGCTGCCGACCGCATCACGTTACTCTGATTGGTTCTATACCTCTGTTATTTGCATATGAAACCTATACCAGTTTTTTTTGGCTCTTCAGTGCATAAACAAAATGTGTGGCTCTCACGAGTTTTTAGCTCACGTTATATTTCGTCATTAATACATAGATTATTTCAGCAAGTAAGGACTTGCATCCAGCCTCAATAACTTTGATACTATAAAACATTCTAGTTTTATTTACTAAGGATTTAAATTACAAATGCAGATACTGTGTAACACATTCAGGGCCCTTAAGAATTTAAGTACCCTATTTTGGGCCCCTAAATTAAGGGATACGTAGCGCTGCTTAAGGGTCACTTAAAATTTGTGAAACAGTATTCATCCTTAAGTGCCACTTACTGTGGATTTAAGTAACCCTTAAATATTAGGGGTTGTTGAAACCGGCTATATTCTGTACCATATAAGAAGGCCACTTTCTTGACAGTTGACAATCGCCGCGCCTTTTCGTTTATGTATCCATTCGCCATCAAATGGCGTTTCAAGAATAGGCTTTGATGTGGCCAGGAGGTGCTGCTGCGTGCGGCAATTGGTGAACTGCTTTGGTGGCGCTGCATTCGTAAACGGAGCTTGTGGACGTGTGTAGGGTCGTTCATAAACGGGGTTTACGAAATACAAGTTACTTTAAAAATTATACAGAGCTCGCGGGAAAATAAAATTATTTATATATGCGCGTGAATACGTTATTTTAAAAAACAAAACTATAACATGTTTCTGAGTGTAGTTCGGGATATGGATGACAGATGGCGTGGAAGGGCATATTGCAACATATGGTGCACTTTTAACCCACAAGATAGCAGCACCTGGTTTGAGAGTCTGGAAACTTTGGATTTTTTCGTCAATTTGGATACGTATCGTTTTATTGTGCATCTCATTTTGAACACCTATACATTACTATTTTATCACAAAGTTTCGTTTCTAAAACTAAAAACTGCTGTTTTATGACCACGTAAAATAAAATGTATTAATTAATGTACGAACTCTTTCTTATGCGCGTATTTTCTGCTTGTGTGATGTGCTTCGGCACTGCTCTCAGAATAGCCAACGTAATATTAACTTTTGTTCGTTCGTGCATCAGCTGATACAGGATTTTGTAAATGGGACGTTAGTTGTTTTCAATATATTAAGTTGCCACTCACTGACTGTCAGAATGTGGCCTTCTTATATGAAATGAACTATATCTAAGTCTCATAATTGTCTTTACAATACTGCATTACAACCCACTCTGCCACATGCCATGTGCCTTCACAAGGCCCGTATCTGCTTTCCTTCTTACTTCAATTCTTGCATAAACTGATAGACAAACCCATATGGGGTAATAGTCTGTGATTGGTGGATTGTATTTAAATGCACCCAAAAGAAGGGCCCATTTTAAAAAATGAATTTTGCCATCCTACGTGGCACAGTAGGTATATATTTTTTGTTTATAAAGCAAGTAGGTAGATTGCAACGTTTTTAAAAAAATAATACATATTTTTTAAATTTATATTTATAACACTTTATCAAAATTTTTGTCAGGTATATTTGAAACTTTTGTCTTCTCGCAAGATTCATACAGCGGTAAGTGTTCATCAAATTCCATTTGAGATGTATTATCTTGATGTGATTTAAATAATGTTGTTTCACATATGTTATGAAGACAAATGCCATTCTGTTCCTTTGCAGTAGTTTGAAAGTATCTTGTATGTATTCTGAAAATAATTAAAACAATAACAAAGTAATTATATGAAATTGTTCATGTATTGGTAATAACATGTTGTAGACACTTTTGTCACTCATATGTGCTCCTGTTTTTAGTATAATATATTAATTTTCTAAACTTAAAAAANCATGTTGTAGACACTTTTGTCACTCATATGTGCTCCTGTTTTTAGTATAATATATTAATTTTCTAAACTTAAAAAACCCATCAAGATTGATTCATAGCATTAAACATAAATAAATAATTACAAACTAACAGTGTAAGCACTGACTTTCCTGGCTAAATATAAATTTTACATAGTATAAATATACTTAGAAATTCAGATATTAAGACTTTTACAGGCTTCATTCATGGCAACTGATATTGACACCTCACTATTCGTTAGATTTGTATCATCAAATTTTGTTGAAGAAAATAGAGTAGAAAAAACATTTTAAAAACTTCTGCTTGTTTTTTATCTTATTCAGTTTGATGTGGTTTTCTTTACCAGTAAAATGCTCCAAATTTTTTTCTTAGAATTGGCTATTACATTATAAAACAATCATAAAACAACAAAAGCTCACGACTCGAAATACAATAAAACTGTTTTCTTTCCCTATAATCAATGATTGATAGACTTTCTTGAAACTTGACATTTGCATAGTAATACACCACCAAGTTGCTTCCGTGCCACATAACTCATCGATCTTCGAGTTTTGACGAATAACTTCAGCCAGGTGCGTGCCAGTCCTGGTGACGTTTGGAGAGAAGCGGACAGGCCCATTAATCTTGTATAGGGGTGTAGCCTGCTTCTCACGATGCCAATGAGCGAAGGTGGCAGGGCAGGAGTTATGTTCACTCCCTCTGCACCACTTTCTTTTTCATAAATAGTTTCACTGAATTGTATAATTATAAAGTGGCTAAAGCATGCCTTATAGTAAAATCATTATTTTGATTTATTTAGAATTATACTCTTGGTATTATTCCAAAAATTTTTGTAGTAAATCCTTTCCCTTATTTTTCTCTACATATTCACCTTATGTACATAAAAAAATTTTATGGTGCCTTCGGCGGCCTATGCGGCTGCTTACTTTGCTTACATCTAGGACCGGTCCTGCTAATGAAGAGGTCTGACCCTATTGGAACAGACGTGTTCAATTGTCTATCTACTGGGATTGCCTTCTCTGGGCACTATAGTCGTTATTCCAGAGGTGATGCAGAACGAGATATTGGTTCTACACCATGTCTCACATGATGGTGTGGTACATTCAAAAGCATTTGCTAGAAGTTACATATGATGGCCAAAACTCTGTGACAACATTAAGAAGATGGTTCAGCACTATGAGATGTGCCTCAGGGAGAGCTGGGCTCCACCAAGAACACACATGACGTGGACCATGCCCCAAAATCCATTGCCCTACCTACACATGGATTTTTCGGGACCATTTATGGGGAAAATATTTTTAATAGTTATTAATGCATACTCAAAAGTGGCCGGAAGTACGATTGGTGCCATCAATGTCAAGTGCGATGGTAGTGAGTGAGCCGAGAGACATGTTCAGCATTCATGGATTGCCTGACATGGTTGTATCTGATAATGGGACAGCATTTGCATCCTGTGAGATGAAAAGATTTTTGTACCAGATTGGAATTGCCTGCAGACATTCACCTCCATACCATCCTTCCAGCAATGGACAAACAGAACGGACAGTGCAGATTGCGAAGGACAAGCTAAAATAACTGCAAGTTGACGACTGGCACTTAAAGACTGAAGAGAATACTCTTTGCGCTACGTACTATACCAACAACTACAACCCATGTTTGACAGATTGCTTCCCAGCACTTCAAGGGTGGAAACAACTGACACAGACGACAAGCGGGAAAGGCATTTCACAGAAGGGGATTGCATACTTCTGCAAAACTNAACGGGAAAAGCATTTCACAGAAGGGGATTGCATACTTCTGCGAAACTATAGGTCAGGTCCCAAGTGGATCCCTGGAGTGGTGATCCCCAAGGAGCCAGTAATGTACAATGTTCAAACTACAGAGAGCAGACAGATTCACCAGCGTCATGTTGACCAGTTGATCCACCATCCAGCCAATGAGGGAATGTCTTATATACCTACCAAGGCTATGGAGTAAGGAGAAATTGCTTTTAAAAAAATCAACGAATACAGACTACAGGCGGGGTTCCAAGAATGTCAGTGTTCCTGGGATGCCAGAGCAGCAGTTGTCAGAATCGCCATCAAGGGTTTCCTAGAGGCCTCGTGGGATAACGTGTCAGCGGCTGATGTGGCAGTGTCCTTGGACGTGTCTGTGTCTGCAGAGGACATAAGAGCAGCTCATGACTAGTCCACTGCCTTTGGCAGTACCCGGGACTGTGTCAGCGACAGACATGGCAGCAGCTCTGGAAGTGAAGGTGTCAACAGAGAATGCAGCAGTACCACAAAACTCGGGTCCACCACCTTAGGAAGGTCAAGTGGAACCAGGGGACCACCACACGAGAGAGAGACAGCAGCTCCAACACAATCAACATCCACCAAAGTCAGGACTAAACCAAAGAAATTTGCTGATTATTTACCTCAGAACTGAGGGTACCAGTTAGGGTTGTAAATAGTTAGTATTGGTGTTGTAATGTGGAAGGGAGGAGTGTTGTGTACTAACATTGTGTATATAACAGGAAGTATTTTTTAGGTGGACACGGTTGGCACCAGTGAGTCAGTCTCATGGCGCACGTCGTAAACATGATGTAATTGGGCGGACAGACTTCCAGGTCAATGGTCCGGTATTCCATTACGTTTTTATAAGGGTTGAACCAGTAGCGTGAACATCCATAAACAATATGAAGCATCCAGACCGTATACGTCACAATGTAATCATTTATCTGAAAATTAGGAAACAAGCACAATTCAATGGTTTTGAAAAAAAAAAGTTAAATATGGCAAGAATACTGTGTAATATGTACATGTTTTAAAGGCTTCCATAATTACAAACAAAGCAAAATACATAATTTCTGAAAGTCTACACAGTGAAACCTCTATTATTCGTTTTTCATGGAACCTACAAAAAAAAAAAACTCAGCATGCAGGAAAACTCAACATGTGGACATCTCTCCTCAAAAAGTAAAACCTAACCTCAAAAAAAAAAAAATTATTTTCATCCTTGGGTATACTGAGTTGATTGCCTGTAAATTAACAGTGGGCATATCTTAAATACTGGATGAAAAAACATATCTCAATCATTCAATACAAGTATTGTATTAGAAAATATTTAATTGCACTTAATTTCGAAAATCCGCTGAATGTTTACATAAAATTCACTAAATTTCTGCCAAATGTAAAAAAAAGTGGCAAAAATCAAACAAACTTTATTAAAAACAACGATTTAAAATAGAAACGTGCTAAAATTTGTTGAGTTTGACATGTAAAAACCCGATTTTTTAAAATTATATTTTACTTTGCTAAAAATTCGGTTGCTTGCAAAATGTTTTTAAATTTCACCAAATTNCCCGATTTTTTAAAATTATATTTTACTTTGCTAAAAATTCGGTTGCTTGCAAAATGTTTTTAAATTTCACCAAATTAAAAAACACTCGCCATCTTGTGTAACAGTTGATATCACTGCATTACTCTTAAAAAAAGGTTACTAGCGTAATTTTATCTTAACAGAATTAATCCGTGAAAACATACTGTTCCCCTTCGATGCTTGTAATTTACATGGTTATTTACAGTACTGACCTAAAAATTATTACATTTCCATTGTGGAACGAGAGTAAAGTTCAAAACCGTTCCGTCCATTATGAATGTCTGGTTCTGGTCCGTACTACACCATTATACATACGTGTTTTATTTGCGCGAATATTCGTTTGCTCACTTGAAACAAAAAAATGCCTCCAATTATCACGTTTTACCTGTTTTTCGACGTAATTTAAAAACAAATAGTGATTGAATTACCAAAAATAAATTACGTGGTTGTTAACAATAGCAACGTTTCGCGACAACTAGTTTTGTACACTAGCATTTGAGGTTAGGGAGTGTCTGTTTACCTGCTCTTGGCGCTACTGAATTTTGGTAGTACAAGTTTTAAGATAGTATGTTCACAGATAAACAATAGTTCCGAATATATTTTGGTTTTCGAACAGAATATCTGATCGATGGATGTGGGTAAATTAATGATTTAAGGGCGTAGCATGCGGGTTTATTTAACATTGTTTATAAAGGATATTTGTTGGGACCACTAAAAAAAAATCGACTGATACGGGAAAACGACATAAACGGGAACGCAACAACGAGGTTTCACTGTATATACTATGTATTTAGCCTCCTCCCGTGTGCATCGTGTTAGCGCAACAGGTAGAGTGTTCGGCTACCATGCACGTGTTTCAGGTTCAAATCACATTCAGAAGGAATTTCTTTTTAAGGTTTTAAAATTAACTAGAACTTTCATATTTTTGTACATAATATGTTGAATAAAGTTTATTGATTTTTAATAACTCCGCTAAGTATTACAATACTTAACGATGAATTGTTAACAGTATGATATAATGGAATTACTTGAAAATAGGGTTTACATCTTTTAACAGTCACTTATGTATGCGTATATCACAACTATGTAACGTTTGCCTGCAGGTTTGAAACAAAATGAATTAATTTGGCTTGGCGTTTATGTGATTTAAACGTTTTCCATGGGTCAACAAGTTGTAAAAATGCTAAATTCTACCCAGTAAAACTCATATTATAATACTACAATTAACTGACGTATGTAGTACAAATTGGTTGAAATGTATATTTCTGGGAACATTTAATACTGCACATACAGTACATCAGTTCAGAAATTTTCTTGAAACACATGGGCGGGTAAAAAAATTTTATTACCAGGTCCTAAAATAATGGTATGTATTCAGTTTCCATGCTACGTTCAGAACAAATGAAAGACTGCATTCTTGGTCAGTGATTTCGCATTGGGGTTGTGAACTTGATCGATGTGCCATTTTATCCCCTAGCTGTCCGACTCTTGCTTCAACAATATAGTACAGCTGAGATTTGCAGGACCGCNTCGATGTGCCATTTTATCCCCTAGCTGTCCGACTCTTGCTTCAACAATATAGTACAGCTGAGATTTGCAGGACCGCGCTAAATATCGTAGGTTTATTTATTAGTATGTACATATAAATAAAAAAATTGCAATTCTGCTGTCCAAACGCATGNCGCTAAATATCGTAGGTTTATTTATTAGTATGTACATATAAATAAAAAAATTGCAATTCTGCTGTCCAAACGCATGTGCACCATTTAAAATTTACTAGTGATGTCAAATTCAATTCCCCGATTCTTGAAGAATCGTGGAATCGAGAATCGGAAGACCAAGAATTGAAGCATTAAAAACAAATTAATACAAACAGATAACCTATCACCGCTCAAAACGGTTTAAAATTACTTGATTTATGCCAATAATTGAATCACTCTTGGAAAATTATTTTGTGCGTGAAAAAATTTGAAAATAAAACAATGCTGGCCGTGTTTGAATTCACCATTTAATATATTAGTATTTAGGAGCTTCAGTTCGGTCGCCGTCGACAATCACTTATTTAAAGATGGTCGTAATTTGTTAGTTTAGTATTTTAGCAAGTTTTGTTAAATACTAAAAATTAAATAAATTCTAATGTACCAAGTGCATCATTATTTTGTAGACTAATTCAGGTTGCGTGACCCTTCAGTAAAATAAAAGTGCTAATTTGAAGACTGCCTCACTTTTTGCGTGACCTACACTTTACACACTCGAATAAAAAAGTGCATAAAAACCTACCACATAGCAGATGATTGCAACATTTCTACAGCAAAGGATTTATATAAAGAACATAGCACTTTATTAATTTGAACGCAACAGAAACTAACTTTTTATTCCACTCATGGAATATTCACATTTGCACTGTGCCTTCTTCTGGCTTTGATATGACGTTTCTTCGTTCACGTCATAAATTACATGTGCACACTTCACTGTTATAAACTGTACCATATAAGGAGGCCACTTTTTGATAGCTCGGCGAAAGTAGCGCCACTGTTTACATCTGACTACGTATCCTTCCACCATCAGCTGATCCGTCACGTCGGGGCTGTATTTTTTATCAACACGCTGTCAGCTAATCCACTTCTCATTGCACTGTAATGCCAAACAAATTTTAAGATATTTTAAGACTGACATCTGTCTAAAAATATAAGTAGGTTATAAAAGTAAAAATATAAAATGTTAGATATTTGATAACTCTTTTTTAATTTGTCCGAGATAGTGAATTTGGGTTAAAATTTGCGAGACGGTCTGTTGTATTTATTATTACACTTTGGACGTAATAGCTAATATATTAGAGTTGGAAATATGTGACGTGGAATAACGTTAGAATTGCTTAAAAACTATTCACGCGTGTCTACGGAATCAAGGAGATGGGTTTCGAGAGAGCAATATGGCGTATAATTTACGTAGACGAACGATTACCGGCCGAATATAAATGACTTGTACTCCAAATCGTATATAAAATATGTTACTTTAAAAATTATGCAGAGCTCGTGGAAAAATATAACTATTGACATATGTTTGTAAATTCGTCATACATCGCGCAGGAAAGAGGTTCATTTCTGACTGGTAATAGCTCGCAAAATATCCGATAGATAGCGTGCAGCACGTCACGGCAAAGTTTTGAGTAACTCTTTTTATGGTCAACAGATAGCATATTTTTTAAAGTTGATAATTCTTATGTTACGGGCTGGAAATATATTTCAAATTGGTGTCGTTTCATCAAATTAGAAAAAATAATATAACAATATTATGAAATATTTCCGTATGCTTTTGGAATTAATATCATGGGCGTGTTGAAAGCAAGGTTGGAGATGGATGATACGACGTGAAAAAGCTTTCTGAAGTTAGCACAACTTCAGAAAACTTTTCCACTACGTATCGTTCTATTGTACATTTCATTTTGATCACCTAAACATAACTACATTATCACGAAGTTTAGTTTTTAACACTAACAACCATTGTTGTGTGACCTTGTAAAATAAAATGTATTAATAAATGTAAGAACTCTTTCTTACCCGCGTATTTTCTGCTTTTGTGATGTGCATTGGTAATGCACTCAGAATAGCCAACGGAATTTTAACTTTTGTTCGTTCGTGCATCAGCTGATACAGGATTTTGTAAATGGCGCATTGTTTGTTTCATATACATCAAGTTACCACTCGCTGACTGTCAGAAAGTGGCCTTCTTATACGGTATGGACCATAACGTTATGACTTGGTAAGGAAAGAGAAGAAATTATATTTGTACCGTTGTAATATTTCCGAGAACAAAAAGTGTTATCGTAAAAGGAAACTAAGTTTCTCAACATCTTACGGCTTTGGAATGACCATCTGGCGTCTGCCATGATTGTTTACTAGTCTACTAGCATGTTGGCTTAATATGGCGGTAGCGCTGATAATATAGAAGCAAACAAACCACGCCATTCAAAAAAGAAAACGCATGCATTTGATTATAACAAGAATAATATTTCCATACGATTGTTTTAAAAAATGAGCAGTGTAATTTATCTGTCTTCCAAAACATGCCTTTATATGTAGAGGCAATAATGGAGATTTTTTGTCCTTTTACCGCGGGAAAATTTATTTTCAGTCCCGCCTGAAATTTTTCTTGCTCAAATCTCAATCCCGCTCCGCTATGTTTTGTTTATGGTAAACACCAGCCTGTTATAGTACTATGAATCTAGGTTCTGCAATGATTGGGGCTATCAGTTGCATGTGACGAAAATATTTTTTTTTTTTGTAAAACATAATTGTTTTCACTGTGCTATTCTTGGAAACTTTTTAATAATTTAATGCGTTTGTGAACATTCATATTGGCAAGTGAGGTTTGGAATTATTTTTGAATAAACTGCATGGACGAAAGTTTTGCGGTATGATAGTCATTTTACAGAAAAATCTAAGAGTTTCAAAGTTGATCTTAGTGTGATAAGCATGTGTTACTTTTGAACTTTGTTATTTGGTAAGATGCACGTTTTCAATGCCTGTTTATATTACCTCATATGCCTCTTGAATTTTTTGGTTTTTCATATGAATATGCTCCCACTGTTCAAGTGTTGTATTATTTATATTAGTAAACTCCTAATGTAGGCCTAGTTTACATAATTAAATTTCACACCCTGCTATACGGTATTTAGTTCTGTAAAGTAATTGTCCATAACTACAGGAATTGCGATTTTTGGAATCTAGAATCGACTGTGGTATCGGCGTAGAGATTGAGAAAAAGTGGAATCGTTACATCACTAAAATTTACGTATATAATTTTCACATTACAAACACGAAACATACCACAATATGTTTCATAAGTTGTCGCGCAATAAAGAACAAAATAAATATCTCACGTCAGACAGTTAAAATAATTATTATATTTAATTCTCTATGCACAGTTATTTCAAGTATGTAATAAATGCCAGCAGTACAGGTAACGTAATAAATAAACCGTGTAGCTATTTATTTTTGCAAAAGTCATTGAAAATAAACACTTTAGTGTAGTTTTCATTTGTTTATAACCTCGCACAGGGCGGTGAATAACAAAAACTGTGACACATCCGATACCATCTCAGGACATAGAGAAAACCCGTTCAGAAATACATTCCGCGAGTTAAGGATTAGTCGTGGCTTTCCAATCGCCCAAGATGGTAGCACATAGGTAATGCCAAACAGAAAGTTCTGGAATACCAGCCTTAATACCAATCTACTCTGCCAACTGTTGTCTGAAAGAAATCTTTGAATGCGTGTCTTACTCAGAAGGCCAATTCAGAACTATTTCCTCCTTGCCTAGGGAGATTACCAATATCCATTACCTCATTTTGCTTTGCAATACATTTCACGATGACTGGAATGTACTCCAATGAAATAATGCAGTTTGCACGTTTGGTTTCAACTGAATCTGTCTGCAGTAGATGCATATTGTTGGGCTAAAATCTCAAAAGCATTCTCCACTATCTTGCTGGTTCATTTAGCTAGTCTTTCCTAATGTTCTTATCAATCCATGTAGAGGACACTTCAACAAGCATGAACTATTCAATCAATACGTACTAGTCCGTTGAACCATCAGCGAGTCACTGCTCTTTTCCTTCCTTCATTCACAGTGTGACAGAATGGTCAACTTCTCTTCCTCGATAGTGTAGTTACATTACT
Organism: Clitarchus hookeri; assembly: GCA_002778355.1. Classification (NCBI taxonomy): domain Eukaryota; kingdom Metazoa; phylum Arthropoda; class Insecta; order Phasmatodea; family Phasmatidae; genus Clitarchus; species Clitarchus hookeri. The sequence continues at coordinate 255,329 of NQII01000246.1, read as the reverse complement.
TTGGAGATGAGCTCTATCCCTTCCGTGTGCTTTAAGTTCAGTAACCATAGCAGTAATTTTGTTCCAGTTTGTGCAGCACTTTGCTAAAATATTCCAAAGGCTTTTCCTTTCTATCTTGGATTTGTGACAGTGCAATCAATACCTACATCACTGAAATCTGTGTCCAAGGTGAAGTCACCCCTAAAACTTGGGAACCCCACAACTGCCAGGGATGTCAAAATCTCCTTCAACTTTATAGCTTACAGTGAGTATAGAGCACAGCTGACCTAATTACAAAATTGTTAAATATTATCATAATGTAAGTCACGTAGAAACAAGGAAGTTACATTTCATTTGATGGAACTTGCCCTAGTAATCTTAAAATACTGGAATTGGAAAAAAGTGAAATCAAGTATTTTTATAAGAAAAATGTAGGTAATGTAGTATAGGGTAACTGGGGACAGGTCATGAGATTGATAACTTTAGAGCACAGCTTTAGCTAAGCTAGTTCAGCAAAGCAAAACTATTAGTAATCAAAAGTTATTGATCTGCATTAATGAGTTTGTCCTGCATACATATTATAATTTCTGGTACAGTTAGTTGCCACTAGCTATTTTTTTGGTATGTGAGGCAGTACAATTTGTTCTGCTTTGAAAGCCATGAGGAATAGTTTTATATTGCCCTACTAAAGGTGTTTTTAATTTTGGCCCTGCCATAATAGCTACTAAATTTCTTGAATTTAAACTCTGTAAAAAATGACATATTGTAACACCAGCATTGCATAGAAAAGTGAAAATCTAGAAGAAAATATACAAATGAATTTTTGTTACAGCCAACAGTTTGGTCTCAAGGGCCTTATGAATCCTAGCAAATGGTTGTCAAGATTTAAAAGACTGCAACACAATGTCTTACGATTTTTAAATAATACCTACACAAAGTAACTAATTTATGACTGTACATTGAAAGTTTGAGCTTATGAAACTTGATAAAAGTACAAAAATTTCTCGTACAAACACATACTTTTTCAGTTAAATCAAAAAAATAAATGCAAAAACTTACTTGTGTACTACTAATGTCCACTTAAGAGCTTTGCTTACCAAACCTGAAATTCTTCACAATGCATCAGTTTTTAAAAATAACTGTTTCCAAACAAAAAAAAAATTCATATTTTTTCTGTAAAATGCAATTGTTAGTGTCAAATTGAAAAAATTTATCTAACATAAAAATTGGCAAGATTACTTAATGTCACGTAGAATATTTTTTGTTTGAAATGATTATCTTTAAAACACACACACACTGAAAAAGAATTTCTTTAACATTGATTCCTTATTTAAACTCTATGGCTGTAGGCTTGGTAGGCAGTGCCCTCAAGATATGTCGATATTTAAAAAAATGCTTTTATACCAAGGCCAGACAGTCAAAGCTACACTAACACTATCAGTGCGGTGGAGAATGCAAACTGTGCCATGATAGTGCATGTATAAATACTGAGCCACTTTTCGTAAACATAACTTACCAGGGAAAACAAACAACCAAAATAACACAAAAAAAAAGTTTTATGGAGAAGGTAATAGAACTGTACGTTAAACATCTCCTATATTGGATAAACATGGGTAAAATAATGGCAGTTACAACATACACAGCCTGTCTTGTGACCTGGTGCGTGGCAAGTGTTATATAGTTAACTTGGTTACAGACGGGTTAAATATGCAGATAAATCAAAATGTTTATTCAACAAGTTCTGTATTAACTTAGGCCTCCCCACAATGTGAATAAATGACTGGAGTTAAGGGCAGACTGGATGGCCACGGTTTTGTTCCCTTACAGCATGCAGCGCTGCTGGTTTCGCTTTCTACTGTGCGCAGCAACGTGTATAACGTACTCCTGCTCCATTCATAAGATAGACAGTGAAGTGGGAATGAGGGGGCAAAGGGCTGGTAGTTGCATCATCTCTGGATAAGCATATCTGGTGCTGGATAAATGAGGGGAGGAGACTGTGGCAAGATGTAAAGATTTACGTTTGCACGTGAACACAGCCTGAATTATCTGTGAAATTGATTGTCCACTTATTTGCTTTCGTAATCAGAACGGCAACCCTGCAATAAACACTTAAAAATAATCACACTGCAGTATTTTCGATTACATAAAGCAAAAGGATACATGCACTTAGTCAGTACTTAAAAATAAAACTTCAGTATAACTTCAAGAATGTGTATAGTAAGCTAGTAACCATAAATGGACTTGTGGACTGTGAAATCTATCAAGGTAGGTAGGTTTCAGGATGATAATGCAACTGCTCATATCATTCACGCAATATAAGAATTACGGAGGACTTCGGAAATGGAATCTTCTCCCAGGAGCTTTTAGCTTGCTGAGGCACAGCCTATTTTTTTTCTGTGTATGGAAGGAATAGGGGGAACTGGTGAGGAAGACGTACTGGCAAATTTCATTGCATTTTGCTTGCAATTTTATGTTATAACAGTTAAAATCCAAGAACCAAACCACAACCAAGATCAATTTACATAATTTATTCATACACTTTACACAAAGTTACATTACATGTGCTTAGTATCAATTATTAACCATGAACTATTGTTTTCACAAAACAATGCTACAGTTTTACCTCATTTAGTTTTAAAACTAAGTACCAATAAAAACAAATACTCCAAGAGTTTAATTATTTACTTTGTACTTTCAATATTATTTTTTTCAACTCTTATGATGATCACTTTTGACACATTTTAAATTACAAACATTTCATCTGTTTAAAATAGATCATTAAAAAAAAAACAACGGCACTAAAAATTCTAAATTTGGTGTTTATTTGGTATGTTTTGACTCATTTTTTTCACCACACCATATTTGTGAAACTTGTCAAATCAAGTAAAAGGTACATCAATGAAGAATATTATTAAATTACAGGTATAAAACTAAACTGAAATCTTAGGTAACATTTATGCCTAAAATTGATTAAAACAACACAAAATAAATTCATATTACTAGCATGCAGCTCAGCATTGCATTTAACAATTAACACAAAAAAATTTCCTTACAACTTTTACCTACTTTTGAATGAACTTCACATCTCAAAGAACAAATAAAATGTTTAAATTCCTATGCCAAAATGTCCCACTTGAGCTGAAAGGCAATGCTGATAGATATGAAGAGATCAAGGTCACCATTACAGTATAAAACAGATTGAAAAACATGCTAGCCAACTGACTGTAACAGAGAAATTTGCTAGTTTGAGAGGTTTGACCTGGGAGGATTATCAGTAGACATAACTGATTAAACAAACATTTTGGAACAGTAATGAACTACTAAGAAATATTAAACTGTCAATACCACAATATAGAGCTGCGTCAATTCACAAAATTATGCTGATGAACCAAATTACTAATGCACTGATACTGCAATGTTGATTCACCAATGTGCTACAGATGTATGAAAAAGTTTTTTGCTTATATTTAAGTTGAATTTAGGTAAGTAACTATTTTACCTAATGGTATTGGTGAAGTGCAGCATAATTAAAGGTAATTTCTAACTTACTTCGGTTTACAATGTCTAAAAAGTAAATTAATCACACACGCACACACACGCGCATGTGCGCGTAAATATAGTTGTTCCGATACTTACCCTTTTTTAAATGTATCTGTATCAGGTATGGTCTGGCCGATACATTAGTATCAGTAATAGCCAATGAAATCAGGTTATTGCTTTCTTTAGCCACAAAAATTATATGGTGTGGTACGTTTTACAATATTAATCAGCCCTGCCATTTTTTTTTTACGGAATTTTAAACCAACAAAAAGACCTGGATAAAGGCGAACATCACAGATTTTCTATCACGTTACTCATGACTCACTTACATCTGTTCACAATTAAATGGCTGGAGTTCATGGATGTATACATCATAGACAGAAGTGGAAAATTTTCATTTTGCTGTGGTCTGTGTGGCGATATTGACAACTACAATCGATACCATCTCGATTATTTATGTTGACTTGCGGCTGCACTGAGAAATAATCTGTAACCACCAATGTGTTCTCTAATCTTGCACGTATGTTTGGAATTTTTTTTATTGCCTGTTATTATTATTACCGTCTGTCATGCAAAACGTACCTACGCCAAACTATAATGTATGCTTTATGGTTAAACAAACATATTGTGAGCTGTTAAAAAATATTTTAAAATAACTTTCACTCCTGGAAATAAATATTGCAGCCTGCAACTGTTGTAAAGTATTTATCTTCCAGATGGCGAGCTGCAATAAGATGCGCATAAAAACTTAAATAAATCAGAGGAACAATACATTACTACAAACGAGCAAGTGAAAAGAGACAGAATTGATAAAAGTTGAAAGCCGGCGTATGCAATTACCATCTGTATGGATTATTGGTAAAATTTATTAAGTCTGCATCTGTGGTTATTAAATACTTGACGTTAGCAGACACGACTCTGCAAATAATACTCAGCATAATCCCGACTGTTTTTGTTTATCGTGTTTTTTTAAGCGTGAAATGCATTTTTTGGCACCAATGAATTGTTACATACCACGTTAAAATGTCTAGTGTGTGGAAATACTTTTCTAAAGACTTGACAGAAGTAAGTAAAGCAAAATGCAACCAGTGTGGTAAAATAGTGTCTCGGGTGGTAAAGATAAAAGCTGTTTTACCACATCAAATTTAAACAAGCACCAAGCTTAGAAATGAGCAAGAGGGAAGGGCATTGGTATGGGAACAACTTATATATATATATATATTTAGAGAGAGAGAGGGGGGGGGGGCAGGCCTATTTCTACAAAAATACTTATTTGTGCACAAAAAACGGGTATGCACGAGCAAGATTGTTTTTGTATATGCATTGCTTCGGCAATATACAGAATTAATGTTACTTGCGAAATATGTTCTGTTAAACATAATTCTTTCAAGAAGAAAATGTAGGCTAATTAATGTTTATGTTTGGGTTCGTATGAAAAAATTTGTTAATGAGCAGAATAATTTAAAATTAATGCCCATCACAGGATTAATTTTTAACACGGAAATGTTACTAATAACTTGTAAACACAGTAGAATCTTGATATAATGAATCTGAAGTAAACATTTTCTATATTTACTGTAGAGGAAAAACTACACGTGGACACTTGTCTTGGAAATAACACACAAAACTGATTTACCAAATTTACATACAGAGTACCTTATAATCTTAATAATCTGTGGAAAAGCATTTTATAATTGAAATAAATATTCAAAAAAACTTTGAACCTAACTCAAAACTGAAATATTTTCAAGAGACCAAAATAAAAGACTGATCTCCATCCAGATATCAAAATCTAGTTTTCCCATGAAAAAATAATTTTTCAGTGAAAACTTACGTCATAAGTAGAGACCTAAAAAGTAGGTGTTATTTTTTTCAAAAATAGCTGTTCATTTCTTGCTACAAAAATGCAGGTTTCTGCATGAGAATTGTTCAAATTTGTCATGTGCTCTTTATAAAGACATACATAATTTGAGAAATGTCACTTTATTCACAAAACCTAAAATCGGCAATATTATTCGTATTGAAAAGCAGGTTTTTTATAACAATTGTTATTTCCTTACAAAAAACATACAGCCACATTTTCAAGACAAAACCACTAGTGTCCTTTATCAACTGACAACATCGAAAACACTCTCATTTCCTTACTTAAGATTTTGTATTCTGCCTGACGCCTGGAACAAGGTCACAATGCACTGGCAAGGGCATACTATTTCATGAAGACACTAATGTAAATGATTTATACACAATTATAAAATCACTAAAAGTGCCTTGTACGAAAAGAAAAATAATATTACAGAAATCAACCTTTATGTTTTTGAACTATAACTTTCAACTACAGATTTTTTCGTTTGTTCAAAACGCGTATTCTTTTACCGCACATATTTACAGAGAATATGTATGATAAAAATACAGTGCGAATTCCATAGATAACGTGGTGCTTGGTAGGAGTGAACACTACAACGGCATGGTTTCCTAGTGAGCAAAATTTTTTTTTCAATACCGTGCACTAGAATGTTCACTCAAAGTGACGCATCACTTGCGCTTATGTTATTTATGGCCGCAAACACACGTTATGGAAAGTAAAACATGTTTTCATTTATGGCGATAAATCAAAGAAATTTACTGGCCAACTCTGCATGCATTCGTATTCGAATATGAAAAAACACATAAAATATGTTGTAAGAAGCAACTACAGGATTTTGTACAATTTGTGAATTACAGGTAAATTCTCAAAAATCGCCATTTTTAGTTTTTTTTTATGTGGAAATTTGCGTTATAGCATTTGCTAAATTTTTGTCTTAACTCGTGCGCTAATTTACATAGACTTTATATGTATGAAATGATACCCCCTTGTGACAAAAATGTTTACTTCTATACATATTATAAAAGTCAACGTCTCTCTATCTGTCTCCACTTATCCAATTCGAGTGTTTTTTTTAAAAATTCATAGCTATGTTCACTGGCCAGGTTTTAGTATATATTTTGTTACATAAAGTAACATAAGGAATAAGTAATGACGATAATAGTGAATTAAGTCGGAAAAAAGTTTGCCGCTAACGCGCTCTCTTGCAATACGCTGCTAAACCAATTCCCGCCTATACTTTAAGAGTAATCAAAAGTTTTGTGAAAAAGTAATTTTTTGTGAGTCGGTTGACTGTACACGGATGTGGAGAGCCATGGTGGTGGCGGGTGGTGTGGGTGTGGGGAGGGGTAACACGAGTCGCATGCGTCGTTAGTAACAAACTTATCACGTTTGAGCATGTACGTGTATTTATTGCAAGAGTCCGCTGCAAATTTTGATTTCAATTATTTATTTAAAAAAAAACCTGAACGATAATTCTGTAGTCCAAGAGAATGGAGCTGCTGACACAGGTAGTACAAGAAAAAATAAAGTGAATTTGTTACTAAACCATTAATTTATGTTATTTGTTAAGGGCAGGTGGTGTAAATTTCTTCAAGGGAAACTTTACCAGTAAGCAGGCAGTATGGAAATACTATTCACAAACCCCACAATGATTTATGTTTAGAGGATATAATTTGCACATTTTGACATTTTAGAAAATAATGTTATATCCTGTCTTTTTAAAAAATATTTATTTGTAATTACATATTAATTTTCTTTACTGAAATTACTAATTGTGCTATAATTTCATTGAGCCCATGTTGTAAAGGTTTAAAAATAAGACTTCACCACAGAGTACTTTCATCACAGAGTATAAAAGTTGAGATTTTATTGATGTACATTATAACGAGATTTTACTGTATATTTACTTTGCTTCACGATGGTGGAAAGTGGTGAATCAAACTATTTTACGAAGTGGTTTACACATCCTAATATTACATTTCAATCAAGTAGATGTACTAAAAAGGCACAAATATACTTAATTAATTAGGAATAATAAAAATAATAACTACTGATAAAATATCCCTACAATTCAGAAACGAGCACATTTACAAGGCAAGCAGTCAATGCTCCGCTCTGTGGTAGCTAGATACAGTTCCTGTATGTGTGTGCAAAGCAGAGAATAGAACAAATACAGTAAAGACGTAGGAAGAAGCATGGTAGTCTATAAAACACGAAAATCTGTTGTGGAACGTAAACAATACTATCGATAGCACCAGTTGTCGATTATCTGTGTTGTTTCGGCATTTACATAGCGTTCAAAAATTAATGATGCGTGCAATCTTTGGTGAATGCACAGATGAGAAATACGGTAAAAAGTAAATAATGGGAATGGAATCATCAAAAATCCACTGTATTTCATAGCTAAACAATTGTTCAGAATATGTTTTGGCTTTAGGGCAGAATATCTGATCGATGGATGCGGGAAATTTATGTTTCAAGAGTCGTCGCATGCTGATTTTTTTAACATTGTTTATATAAGATAGTTGTTGAGACCGTAAAAAAAAAACTTGCAGGAAAATGGAATAAACGGGATCGCAACAATGAGGTTTCACTGTATATCTAAATTTCATAACTACCCAACACGTAAAAATCAGATCTAACATAGCTTAAAGAAACATCAAATCAAGCTCTACTATATTTCTTACAACTTGTTCATTAGCAATTTCAATTAGCAAAATAAAAAGAAAGCCTGTCATTAAAAAAAAAGTGTTGGTAATCTACTCTGCTTATGGAACACAGAAAATTTAAATGAAAGTAGCAGAGCTTTCAGAGAGTACATAATCTATGACAGCTTTCACTCTACTCAATTTCCATCGGGAACATGCAAATCTCTCATACAGAGCAANGCGGGAAATTTATGTTTCAAGAGTCGTCGCATGCTGATTTTTTTAACATTGTTTATATAAGATAGTTGTTGAGACCATAAAAAAAAAACTTGCAGGAAAATGGAATAAACGGGATCGCAACAATGAGGTTTCACTGTATATCTAAATTTCATAACTACCCAACACGTAAAAATCAGATCTAACATAGCTTAAAGAAACATCAAATCAAGCTCTAGTATATTTCTTACAACTTGTTCATTAGCAATTTCAATTAGCAAAATAAAAAGAAAGCCTGTCATTAAAAAAAAAGTGTTGGTAATCTACTCTGCTTATGGAACACAGAAAATTTAAATGAAAGTAGCAGAGCTTTCAGAGTACATAATCTATGACAGCTTTCACTCTACTCAATTTCCATCGGGAACATGCAAATCTCTCATACAGAGCAACAGCAATTTCATATGTATCTACTTTCATACAGAACTCCTACCTTGATCTCTTCTGTAAAAAATAATAGTTACCTGGAACACAGCAGTTACTTTAAAAAAGCACAAAATTACATTTATATCTCCAAAAAATGGTAGACATTTTTAAAAAATTACAATATCACATGTTTAGAATGCACAAAATGCTTCCAAAAAATGAACAGTTGAAATTACAGAATTCAACTCAATGACAATTGGTATTACCTAAGCTCACTTCTGGATGGTTTACTATTGAGTCAACATAAAAATACACAAATATAAGTTACCTACTAACAATCATTGATAATTTAAAAACCTTGACAATGTGATTAAAACTAAACAAAATCACATAACAATGGAACAATTACTGCAGTCAAACAATATTAGAATAACTTCAGTTTGTAAAATTAATGTGTAAACAAAAAGAAATTACTATGTATTTTGACATTTTTATCAACTTTTTGAAACAAAACACTGCAGAAACCATCATCACAAAATAACACTTAAAAAATTTAAGAACAAGTTAGCTAACAAATATGTGAATATGTACAAGTTTTACACTATGCATAACAACAGTAATGATAAGAAACAAATGTTGGTTCAATGGGCATTCTTACAAGTTGGCAGTGGTTTGGCTCGACGGGACATGGGCTTGGCAGTGACGGTCATCACCTGGCATTGAAAATGGCAGTACAGGTGTAAGGAAGAGCTGCAGTAAGTCGTGCCGGCACAACACGCATCACGCGCTTCACCTATGCTTTCCCTCCAATCAGCCCTCCCCACCCGTCTAGTCCAAAATACTGCCGGCACGACTAAACAAGTTACTGCAGCCAGAAACTGTGTAATTTGGTAAACAAAGAACAAGAACACTGTTCCCAAAATACTTAGTGGCAATTAAAATGCATCCAATGCATCCAAAAATAGGGAAAAATCTGCACCCTAAGGAAGATAGGGGATGGATTCTTGGAAAACAACTATAAAAACTGTAAGAAAAGTGGTCTTAAGAGTACTGAACCTCAAATATAAAAAGTACCCGCTTTGCAACTACACAGTTGCATTTGAAAAACACTTTTCAATGCATGGCTTGCATAGCAGCCTAAGAGGAGAATACCATCCTAGATAAGCAAAAACTGATAAAATATAGCTGCAAAAATGCTAACTATTCAGGGAAGGAAAAGACTCCATGAAGAAAAACTTCATTTATGAAGTCCTACGAATAAAACAAGTAAACTAACACAACCCATGCTGTATTATAGCTAACAAATGAATCCATTTGCATTTGACTATATGAACACATGCCCTCAAAACAAAAAAGGTACAAAAATCTTTTTTAAAATATTTACATAAACGAAACTATGTACAAAGATATTAACCGCTTTAAAACAGAAAAACAAAAAATTCATAACATTTTACTTCAATCAACTTACGTTCTTCAAGAGGGGATTAGGTGGTTCCCCAAATAAATTATAACAACACTGGCAGTGATACTGCTGGGTTACAAACCCAGGAAATTACTTTGTACAATCACAATAAAATAATTTTCAGAGTAGTAGCTACGCTGAAAAAAATGATGAAAAAACACCCTCACTTTTTAGGAAAACTACCTGTCCTTGTCCGACATCCTTTAGAATTAAACACTTGGTAACGCTGCGAAGCCTCAGGCATGAACCAATGGCAGCAAAACATTCCTGCGGTAAGAAGCTGTGGCTCCTAGCAATGCTCCTGCGACAACCGCGTCACATCCCATTCGTCCTTCACCCTGCGCGACGATCCCAGCAAAACCAGGTCAACATGGCAGTGTCATTGCAAACAGAAACATAAAACATCCCATCCCCCGTGGCAGTAGCTCTGAATATGTAAAAGGCACAATTTCTTCTTCTTCTACGATTGCCATTCAGTGTGCACACCACTATCTCACCAAAAACAATTTTTGCACAAAATTAGATTTGAAATTTTTATTATAGAGTACTTGTAGCAAAGCTAATAGAAAAAAAATTTGCTAAATGTTTTTCCCCTCTTTTTCATTTGAAAAGTTTTGAAGAGACGCACACTAAAGGCACGATGGGGAGCATTGCTGGTTTTGAACAGGGAGCAACAGATGGCAGTGTGGTAGCAGCTGGTCCAGCGGCGAAAATGCTGCAAGCAATTACATGTTACAAACACTTGCCAGACATGTGCACAAATGTTACATCAACTCTTACACTGCTTTTCCTAAATAACTACATACATATATTATAAACTAGTACTGCTTAACTTAAATAACCAGTTTACTCTTGATACACTGATATTTCTTAAGATGCAATCAGAGCTATGTTTTCTCAGTAACTTTATGACAAATGTATCAATAATACCCATACTGAAGTTCATATCAAATAAAAAAATATGATCAACAATATAACNCCCAGTAATTTGAATGACATTGCAAAAACTTTATGACAAATGTATCAATAATACCCATACTGAAGTTCATATCAAATAAAAAAATATGATCAACAATATAACAAAAGAACACAACTAAAATAATAACACAAGATATTGTAAATTAAATTGCAAAGAAAATAACTTACTGTAGAGCAGACACAGACTAAGACATTGATAATTTGTAAAAGTGTTTGAAGTAAACCTGAAAAATGAGTTCTATCTTGTTCTCTTTCTGGAATTTAAATATGCATGGACTGCAGGAGCTCATCAAGTGAAGTATTCCCTGTGGTATACTTAAGTTATAATAGTCTCATTTTGACAATTCTAAGGAAGTAGCAGGAGTGTGGTTATCTCAGCTGTTGTGGCACAGAGAACACCTTGCTGTTACTGTTTTTCAATGGGGCTGTTAAGAAGAGAAACTCTGCATTGNGCGTGTGGTTATTGCAACCGTGTTTCCTTTCATCTCAACTGTTGTGGCACAGAGAACACCTTGCTGTTACTGTTTTTCAATGGGGCTGTTAAGAAGAGAAACTCTGCATTGACNGCTGTTGTGGCACAGAGAACACCTTGCTGTTACTGTTTTTCAATGGGGCTGTTAAGAAGAGAAACTCTGCATTGACCTTTAATAGCAACAAATGTATGTAAAGCACGGCTTACTAGCATTATAAGTACTGAAGTAATGCAAGTTTTGGGATAACTAACATGAACCACTGTCAACAAACAAAAATACCCATAGGTATTATGTAACCTGAAAACATAACATTTTACCTATTTAAATTCTGAACACAGTTTGAGACAGGTTTTTCATCTGTTCCTAATAACCTTTACCTCCATGTTGGCTGAAAGATTCACTACTAAATAGAGAAAGTGAAAGACACTGAATGAGGCACGGGAGGTAGTAATTATTGTTGAGGCACATCCCTACATTCATCTTCTTCCTATGCACTAAGTTAGACAAAGGTTGTCACAGACTGTGGGGACCAGAGAAGGTACTATCCCTACTGATACCACATGTATTACATTGGTGAATGGTCTGGTAACTTAGGCCAAAGTACANCCAGAGAAGGTACTATCCCTACTGATACCACATGTATTACATTGGTGAATGGTCTGGTAACTTAGGCCAAAGTACAGAGCCTACTGTACAATGGCTGTGGTAGGTAGTCAAGTGTTTTTCTGTTGTAAGATGCAATTTTGTATACACTGGAGATAAGGTGGAAAANAATGGCTGTGGTAGGTAGTCAAGTGTTTTTCTGTTGTAAGATGCAATTTTGTATACACTGGAGATAAGGTGGAAAATGTGGCTTGAAGATCATGTGGACACACTGATGGGCTGCCAGTGCACCATAAACAACCATCAGATTCTGGAGTCCTTACTAACAACAACCCACACCTTAACATTAGATCTAGGGGATATGCTTCATTGTATGTACAATTTGCACAAGATAATTATGCCAATCTCTGGGACCACACACTATGTGCTTGACAATGAGTTGGTAAAGGCTATTCACAGTAAAGATGAGCATTTTTGAAAGCCTTCTCATTTAGAATAATAGTCAATAAATATATTCATTGTGACAGTCTTTCTATAAATACTCGTTTTTGAGGAACCGTAAAAATTTAGAAAAAATTAAGGGAAATTGGCCAAAAAATTAATTTTGTTGCACATTTTTGGTTGCTGCACTTTGCATTTCTGTTGGTGTGCACAGTATTGGACATAAAGCATAACTACAGATAGTTATCCCCCCCCCCCTAGGTAGCCAGGGCTACCCAATAACTTTTGACTGCACACCCTCAGGCAGCCAAATGTTTCCCCGCAATGGGACTACCTACTAACCTCATGTGTTTGTCCTGCCATTGAAATATCATCTGGTTTCTCTGCAAGAAGCTATCAAAAATTGAATTTTTCTCACAGAAAAGTACGTCTTCTCCGATCATTCAGCTTTTGAAATTGTTTGGCAACAAAGGAGGTCGCAGATATCCTTCTATGGTATAATTTTATTAAGATGATGTCAGACTATTGAATTAAATTAATATTCCAGGCAAATGCATGGTGAACCTTTCATCACTTTATGATTTTAACATTATGGGTGGCAAGGCAAGGTTAAATATACACATCTCAAGTAAAATCCTTTTAAAAAAATTTATATATAAAAAAAAACATGTTTTCGTACAAAAGATAATTGAACACAGACTTCATACAAATTTTGACCTATAGGGGTTGGGGGTGTGTTGAAATTGCTCCAAAATTTCCAAAAATATCTACAGCCACCAACCCATCATAACAAATTATTTTTGGAAACAGTGATTGGTCATTTCAGTACAGTTCTACTGTATTAATAATAATAATATTTAAAATGAATAATTATGACATATGTTACTTGGGGTATTAAAATATTTTCAAATTGCACACTGAATGATAATCAGACATGTATGGATTACTGATGCATGCTGCCAAGTGCTCTTCAAAATTTGCAATCACGAGGGCTACTGATATCTCATTTAATACTCTGGTTGTAAAAAGTTTGTTGAGGTTTGAAAGGGTACATGGTGGATGGCAGGGGTCAGTAATGTGTATAACAATCACTTTTCTTTTACTCGCACCTTTCTATAAATCACTGCACTTTTTACAAAAAGGAAAACCTGCTTCTTGTTAGTACTGTAAGTGCAGTCTTCTAACTCTCAACTTGTCTGAATTGACTACTCAACAGATATATTTCATGGATTATTTTTCTGAAATTAATTTAGATGTAGCACTGTTTACTTTGAGGTATTAGTTTCAAATTGGTAAATTAAACTGTCACTATGTGATTTACTATATACACTGCCGGAAAATGAAAATAGCACATCAGTGAAAAACTGGGACAACCACAAAGCGATGTAAACAGCAAGGGTACAGCCTGGTATGCACACGATTCCATGTTCGTGCATTTGCATTTGACCGCATAGCCGGCAGTGGCGCTGCAAGCACCAACCCATGGTTGTAGATTCTGACATGTAGTCGAAACTTCATTAATGCGAGAAACACCAGATGATACCACGTAAGCATAAAGTGAAGAAGAATAAAGAGAAGGCACTGAAGACATTGCTTTACCCAATTGACAGACTTTGAGAGAGGGCTCATAATTGAGCTAAAAACCGCAAGGTGGTACCACCGTACAGCCCAAAATGTGGATTGTTAATACAATACTGCCCGATCCTGTTGGGAGCAGTGGATATGCGGAAGTACAGCAAAACCTTGTTTATCCGGACTAACTGGAACCAAAGGCAATCCGGAAAATCGAAAATCCCAATAATTCGAATAAGCAAAACAAATCCTTAAATAAACAGACTTACCATTTATTATGATAAAAAACTATGTTTTGTAACAAAATTACATAGAATTGTTTCAAAGACATTAAAAAATAACTTTACACATCATTTCTTAACAAAGAATTGGCCTACTGTCTTCTGTTTCAAACACNTTAAAAAATAACTTTACACATCATTTCTTAACAAAGAATTGGCCTACTGTCTTCTGTTTCAAACACGTGTGGCGTTTTAACGAAGCACGGTCACGCAAACGCTTTATCATTAATAGTTCAGCTGGAGTGGTGTCGGGCTGACTCTCCAAGTACGCCATGATGTTTATCAGCTGGTCTNGGTCACGCAAACGCTTTATCATTAATAGTTCAGCTGGAGTGGTGTCGGGCTGATGCTCCAAGTACGCCATGATGTTTATCAGCTGGTCCGCAGCATCTGCATGTGTCGTTCGCTGTTGCGATGTGATCGCTCCCTCCTCGTCCACGTCATCTTCTTCCTCACTGTCTGCTGTAGATGTGAATGCCGCTACAATTTCTTCTTCCATCATAGTGCCGTAGCCACCGTCATTGTTATCTTTCAACCACTCACTGACGTCTTCCATATCAACATCTGAGCACCCACTTATTGTTCCTAACATTTGCAGAAGGTCGTCTGAAGCCACTTGCACCAAATCATCGCTTGCCATTTTGTTTGTAACACAAATAGCTGGCCACAGTTTTTTCCGTGACTTTTTCAAAAAGCTTTTTGTGATGCAATCCCAAGCGTCAGCAACCATGTAAATAACGTATTTGATATTGATTGATTTCAACAAATCAAACACACTTTTTTCCCCTTCCTCTTCAATTATTTAACTAAGCAGTTCTTTATGGTAAACTCTTTTGATGTGTTTAAGGACTCCCTGGTCCATAGGCTGCAGTAGGGGGGTTACGTTTGGTGGAAGAAATTTCACTTCAATTCCTCCACTCACGAGTTCTTGTTCTCCCGGATGAGACGGAGCATTGTCGATCAGTAAAATAACTTTTTCTGGTAAACTATTTTCTTTCAGGAATTTTCGAACTTCAGGAACAAAGTTATCAAAAAACCAATTCTTTATATAAAATAAATAAATAAAAAATAAAAAAACCTGGCCATCCTTGCACTTTTTTGTGGTTGGTAAACCACTGACAACGTGTTGTGGTTCACATTTTCTAGCGCTCGGGGATTCTTGGATTTCCCTACAATGACAAGAGGAAACTCATGTTTCCCTGATGCATTGCTACAAGCCATAGCAGTTATCCTATCTTGGCTTTTCTTGTAGACGTTAACCGAATCTTCAAGCTTTGATGGTAACGTTTTGCTTGGAAGCATCCGGTAAAAAAAGCCCAGTTTCGTCAGCATTATAAACTTGATCGGGTGTCAATTCTTCAGATAAAACAAATTGTTTAAAGTCCTTTTTACATTTTTCAGAAGCAGCAACATCACTAGACAAGCTCTCTCCAGTGAGAGTAAGTTGGCGAATACCGTGTCCATTTTTAAAACGCTCTAGCCACCCCTGGCTAGCAGTGAATTCTAGGTCAGGATTCGGTAATTTTTTGTTTAAGCTCAAAGCTTTTTGGGCCAAGATTGGTCCAGATATAGGCAAACCATGTTCTAGCTGAGCACTGTACCCCATGAATAGTGTCTCGTCTAATGATTCATTTTATACTTTTTTTTTCTGCCGTTCCTCTGCCTTCCAAACTGTTTTTACATATCATTTTACAACAAAAATTTTCTTTTCTTTGCTTCTTCCAGTCGGACACTGTTGAAGTTCCAACTCCCAATTCAGCAGCTTTTTTTTTCAATGCTTCTCCTTTATCAATTCGATTAATAGCATCTCTAACTTTTTATCCATTGAAACCACGACCTTCTTTCGCTTTGATGCCGTTTTAAACTTGTATGTACACTGCAATACACTCCCAAACACTTCGATAAAAAACAAAAACAATATCCGGTTGAACCATACACAATAAACAAAATTACAAGTGCAGTTTGAAAACAGTAGGAAAACTGAGGAGATTGAGGGAGGGGAAGTGATGGGTAGGGATTCATGGTCAAGACAAAGCTATTTATAGCTGGCGAGTCAATCCACTTCATATTACATATTATCTATGTGAACATTAAATTAAAAACATCCGGATTCTCCGGAGATCCGGATCAACGAAAGCCGGATTAACAAGGTTTTACTGTACTACACACAAAGGACCGGCTAACAGTCTAGAGCAGGGATGCTCAAATAGTCGATCACGATCGACTGGTTGATCGCAAGAGCTTTAAAATGTGATGGCGGATATATGTCCACATTTCCTCAAGAAATTAAAAATAAGCACCTTCCGTCGGTCACTCGTACGGCGACTATGATGCGTAATAATAAAATGTAAAGTCACGCCGAAAAGAACGCTGCGCACTGCCGGAGTTGTCGGCGCGGCTTAGTATTGTTTGCAAAGAATCGTTTTCTGGATTAAGAAACCGCCTTGCGAGTTTTATTCCGTTTTGGGCCAGTTTGCAAGTTTGGTAAAATCAAACAACAATTTTATCCGCCTGGTGCGCCTATCGCTATGAGATTACACCTTCGCGCTAATCGTTATGAATATTCTCGCTAGGTCTCGCTCTCTTCGAAAAATGGCGGCAACGATTTACAAAATGTAAGCATACGCTGATCAAAGTGTACTCTGCATAGTAACACGTGAGTGTGGCCGGGGCTTTAAAAAAAAAAAAAAAAAAAAACCCCACCATACATAGGTCGTAACAGCGACAGGCTTACCATCTGTCATGTTAGAGCTCAGTTCTACCCCCTTACTTTTTTTTGTCGGTCGCTTGCCCGCCATTTTTTTTGCGGTCGATCGCTGATGGTACAAGTCTGAGCACCCCTGGTCTAGAGGATCACCGAGGCACGGACGGATTCCATGGCGACCTAATCCACGATAATGGCCAGTGTTGCGAGTACTGTGGGCCCACAACCTACAAGACAAATCAGTTGCAGCACAAGTAACACCAAACAACAAGGATTTTGATTCCTGCTACAGTACCAGAGTTGTGAGAGCCCTACCACCTTCACGCAATAGATCCAGTACTCCGACACTAGAAATTAGCCCATAAATTTATAACAAAATCCAGGCAGCCTTCGGGCTTCAACATAAGTTAATCACAGCTTCAAACTAAACTCTTCTGCAAATGTTCAATTTTTCCGCCGCACCCTAGTTTGCACACCTGGCCGCTAAGTTTACTACCAATAGTGCCTACAACTCACCGCCTGACGAAGCTGGCCTGGGCCAGCAAAACATCGCAATTGCGGGAAAAATGTGTTGTCCTCCTGTGTATGTGCGCCTGTCAACAAGTACTGACTGTATTTGAATTTCTGTGCTTTTACACATTTTTGGTAGCCTAGTGGCCTACTTGTACCCTTAAGCGATCAATACTTTCATTAAAGAGACAAAAGGATTTGTGAAGGATAAACATGCAGCAAGGGTTAAATCCAATGGTGGAAAAGTGGAATGGTGCACGACTGCTTTGTGAAATTTATTTTTATCATTTAGAAGTTATTGAAATACATAAGTATAAATACTCTGCAATATGTTGAGATGAGCTACGATTTGGTAGTTATATTGGTAAATCGGTGACATCACTTTATGTAGACATTGTGTGGATACACATTTTCCTTCCCAAAATATACTTAAAAAGATGAGATTTATATTTATTTGTGTTTTATCAAACTGTTCAGTCAGGTTGCAAAGTAGTAATAATATTGTGTTTATGCTGGTTTCACATTTTTGTACATGCTTATGTTTACTTCACCAAGCCTCGTGGGGTTGCAAGATTGATATACCTAATTACTAGGGACCCCGAAAAATGGTGAGATGCGAAATTCACGAAACGCAAATAACTTGGACGAATTCCGCAGTTTTATTTTCGTTTTGACATTAACCTGAAATGTATGAATTTTCATGCAAAAGTACGTCTTTATGCCGCAAATTCTATTTGTTTGCACTATCGCGATCGTAAACAAAAAGAAAACGAGTTAAATAATTCAGGCGAATGCCATGGTATTGCCTTCGGTTTGACACATTTGAAATACACTAGTTTTAGCATGAAAGTACGTTTAGCCAGGAATTGTTTTACTCTATTGCGTATCGCGATCACAAACGAGGGGGAAAAAAAAAAAAAAAAAAAAAAAACCAGAACAAATTGATACATTGAATGTGTCGACAGTAAATATGTGCACAATATAATCTCAACAAAAATGGCTGGCCACAATTTCCGCATGCATGGTTGGTCCATTCTCCATTGCGTTGAAGCAGAAGTGTAGGCAACTGTATAAGTAATTGTTCGAATTGACCATTTATTATAGTTTGTCTCATGAAAGTTGGCGAGATTCTGACAGTTCAACAAAAGTAGTACCAATGTTTACGTTTCGTTTATGTATCCTTTTGCCATCAGCTGGCACGTCAAGTGGAGGCTGTATTTTTTGTCAATATGCTCTCAATTGCTATTGTACTGAAATGCTAAACAAACGTTAACATATTTTAGACTGATATCTGCCTAAAAAAATTAGTAGGTTATAAAAGTAAAAATATAAAACGTTGCAAAAAATTAAATATTTGCTAACTCTTTTTTAATTTGTCAGAGACAGTGAATTTGGAATAACATTTGCGAGATCGTAGTTGTAGCTATTATCACACTTTGGACGTTATAGGTAATATATTAGAGTTGGAAATATGTGACTTGGAATAACTTTGGAATTACTTAAAAACTATTCACGCATGTCCCACTTTCTTCGTTAACATGGAAACGAGGAAATTGGTTTTTAGGAGAACAATATGGCGTATTATTTACTTAGACAAACGAATATCAGCCGAATAGAAATTACTAGTACTCAAAATCGCTGTACACGAAATATATGTTACTTTAAAAATTATGCAGAGCTTGCAGAAAAATAAAACTATTGATATCTATACGTAAATCTGTTACCATGGAAGCTTTCTTCTCTGGCTGGCAATGCTTCGGGAAAGAGACACTAGATGGCGCGCACACCATGACAGAGCCAGGTGAGAGCTGTTTCAATTGCTCAATAGATAGCGTCTATTAAAAGTTGACTGTTGTTCTATTACTGGCTTGGAACAACACAAATTTTAAATATATTTTGTCAAATTATTGGAAAAAATAATTCAACAATATTATGCAATATTTTTGTATACTTTTTGAATTAACATCAAGCACTTCGGGAAAGCATGGTTGGAGAGAGGTGATACGACATGAAAAAGGTTTTTGAAGTTGCGTTAAACTTGGATACAGATAGTTTTATTGTGCATTTCATTTTGAACACCTATACATTACTACTTTATCACGAAGTATAGTTTGTAACACTAACAACCACAGTTTTGTGACCTCGTAAAATAAAATGTATTAATTAATCTAGGAACTCTTTCTTATCGTGTATTTTCTGCTTGTCTAATGTGCGTTGGCAGTGCACTCAGAACAGTCAACATAATTTTAACTTTTGTACGTTCGTGCATCAACTGATAAAGGATTTTGTAAATGGCACTTCGTTTGTTTCGTATACGTCAAATTGCCACCCGCTGACTGTCAAAATCTCGCCAACTTATATGAGACAGACAATCTGTTAGTATTTACATGTAGAAGATTTGGTGGAATTTTTGTCAGCAGAAGAAGGAAGTAGTGCTGTTGTGTATTTCAAAAGTCTGTGTCAAGATGATGTGGCAGTAAGCAAGTGTTCATCAGTTTTTCTGAATGAACACTGGACTAAAACAGTTGATTTAATAGTACTGTTTGAAGGTGCAAAGTATGCATTTTCACATCAGGTGTACCCCACACTATTAGACATAAAAACATTCTATTTGGTTAGTAGAGGATCTTTAGGGGAAAATACTTGCACAAACATAGCAAAGTTGTCCATGCAAGTGAAACAGCATTCACTTTGTGAAAACCTAGTTAGTGTAGGATTACAATGTGTCACTGAACTTTTTGATCTGATGAATTGGGTTATTGGGAAAGACTTCATTCTACATATCGGCAAATTTTTTCATCCCGGTAGTGTTTCAAACAACTTAGTTGATGAAAAGCTGTACACCGTAAGTGCAAAGAAAATTCCTATTCTTTGCAGTTTGTCCCAGACAAAATGTTTGAAAGGCTGCTTGAGAAACCAAAATCAAGTTTCACAGCTCTTGGCTGAAATGTAACCTGTATATGTTGTTAAGAGTTTTGTTAAGCTTACGAGAGACCAACATGCTGAATTTGTTCAGCACTGTGTGCCTCCACTGTGGTTCCCATCCTCAAATGCAGACAGCGAGCATGCATTTTCTGCATACTCTCACATTTTGTCAGATCGCAGAAAAAATTTCAAACCTGAAAAACTAGAATTACTTTTGAGTCAATTTTTTGGTAGTAAGATAGAGTCAGCTGATTTGTGATGGCATGTTAAATACTGATGTAATTGTTGTGTAACACATATATGTAAAAATTTTAACAAACGTGCCTAGAGAGAAGAATAATTTATGTTAGGCAATGTGCTGAACACTTGAAATAAATAATAAAATATTGCAACTAAAATCTGAAATAGTATTTTGTAAAAATTTGACACTACTTCGCCTCATCTTCACCCCAGGCGGGGTTTGAACCCAGAAACTACTTGCTACCAGAGCCTACCAGTACGCCTCTAGAAGTGGGAGCACCCACGGACACATCAGTCAAGTTCATTTCACCTTTATGTCAGATGTCACGCACACCCACTACATGTGATAGAAGCCAGCTAAGCGCCTGAGCTTGCGCAGCCGATGCAACCCCGCATAACAGAGACTCCTGCTTTCGCCACGGAGTGAGAGATGGCACCCGAGAACACAGCTCTGCCCACAGGAGGAGGAGCTTACCCCTGTACCTCAGGGAGCCCGCGGGCAAATGGAATATATGTCTGTGCACCGCCGCAGAACGGCAGTTCATTCTCAGCAGCTCGCTCTATCACCTCGTGTGCTGGAGCTCTCTGCCAACTCCAACGTCTTCGCGACCTACCAGAAGCTCTTCAAGACTTTCACCAGCAACCCCCGAAGAAATCTTCAAACCCCTTCAACACGCACTACCCTTCTGGCAGTGCCTCCAGAGTCCCTTCTGGACAACAGCATCGAGTTAGTTAGGGTCAGTTAGTACTACAGCTACCTAGTCGCATCTGCTCTTGTCTAGTTTAGACCCAGGTCCCCTTCACCTGGTATTTGTATTTGTAGTCTACTTCCGTTTCAGTTCCTGGTTAGTTAGGATGTAGTACGGGCCACCGTGTCTATTCCTCACGGAATAAACACGTTTTTTATCAACCTCCGAGTATTGATTCTGGGGTGACTGTGTCTTTTATCCCCTGTAGACGTCAGCCCACCAAGAAAAAGCAGGAGACAGAGTCATTTACAAACCTTTTGTTTTTAACTATCTGAACTTTCAACATCAGATTTTTTCGCTACGTCTGCTAACAAAACTTTTGCTTGTTCAAAATGTGTCATTTTTACTTCACATATTTAGTGAGAATATATATGATAAAAATACAGTTAGTTGGAAGAATACAAGATTAAAATAAATAAAGACACAAAAACACATTTTTGGCCGTTGTGCCACTTTCTAAAAAATAAATAATTGTTGGATAAAATGTGAAGATGCTACGAATGCAAACAAACTCAGCGAGCTAGTTGGTGCAAATCCCATAGATATAGTCCATCTCATATATGAAGGCCACATTCTTGACAGTTGACAATCGCTGCGCCTATGTTTACTTTCCGTTTATGTATCCATTCGCCATCAACTGTTGCGTCAAGTGAAGGCTTTGATACGAGCCAGCGCGTCCAGGAGGTGCTGCTTCGTGCGGCAATTGGTGAACTACTTGGGTGGCATGGCAGGTGGCTAGAGAGGCCTCGGACGAGTGTAGGGTCATTCGTAAACGCTGTACACAAAATATATGTTACTTAAAAAATTATGCAGAGTTCGCGAAAAATAAAACTATTGGTATCTGTTCGAAATCTGTTAGCATGGAAGCTTTCTTCTCCGGCTGGTTATGCTTCTTATTTTGCTCAATAGATAGCCTATTTTTTAAGTTCACTGTTCTTCTAATACCGGCTCAGAACGATACGAATTAAAAATATATTTCTCAAAATTATTACAAAATATAATTCAACAATATTATGCAATATTTCTGTATGCGTTTGGAATTTATATCAAGCACGTAATGAAGGCGGGGTTGGAGAGGAGCAATTAAGACGTGAAAAAAGGATTTGAAATTGTGTTTTACTTGGATATGGATAGTTTTAACGTGCCTTTAATTTTGAACACCTATACATTTCTACTTTAGCATGAAGTTTAGTTTCTAACACTAAAAACCGCTGTTTTATGACCACGTACAATAAAATGTATTAATTAACCCAGGAACTCTTTCTTATGGCACGTATTTTTGGCTGGTCTAACGTGTGTCGGCAGTGCACTCAGAATAGACAACGTAACATTAACTTTTGTTCGTTCGTGCATCAGCTGATACAGGATTTTGTAAATGGCACGTTGTTTGTTTCAAATACATCAAGTTGCCACTCACTGACTGTCAGAATCTGGCCAACTTATATGAAATGAAGCATAACATGGTGCTTGGTAGATGTGAACACTACAATGGCGGAGTTTCCTAGTGAGCAAATAAACTTTTGCAGGACAGTGCACTAGAATGTTAACTCAAAGTGACGCATCATCACTTGCGCTCATGTTATTTTTGACCGTAAACACATGTTACGGAAAGTAAAACATGTTTTTGTTTATGGTGATAAATCGAAGAAATCTACTAACCAACAATGCATGCATTCGTATTTGAATATGCAAAAAAACACAAAATACATCGTAAGAAGCAACTATGTGACATAAGACAATAATTCGCTAAAATACTACAGGATTTTGTACAATTTGTTAATTACAGCTACAATTCTCAAAAATCTTATTTTTTCGTTTTTATGTGAAAATTTGCATTTATAGCATTTGCTAAATTTTCAGGTGTCTACAGCAGTGATGAAAATTTCATCATAACTCGTGCGCTAATTTACATTCTGATTTCCTGTCAAATATTTTCTAGCCGCGTGTATTCTATGGCCGTCAAGGCCTTGTAATAATTCCCACTACCTTAACAGGTAACACTTTTGTTTGGTGATTATTATATTTTTGAACTGTAAACATGAAAAAAATGATGGAACGTGTGTGTTGTTCAAAGAAAGCTACAAAATGTGATCCACAAATTATTTACACTAGAACATTCTAAATTTTTAACACGCAAAAATAGCTAGTTGCTGCAACAAAGACGGCGGACGGTTGGAAAACAGTGCGACGAGTATTCCTAACTTCAACCACAAAATGTGATATAAACATTCATTGCGTGTCGGTGGGTATTTATTTTTTTGCCTTATTTAAATAGCAAAGCAACAAAACAGATCATTGTGTAACACTCATTCCACAAATATTGGTTTTGTTTCAAGTAAAGGTCAGCGTAAATTTTCAAACTAGCTTTATTTGAAGTAAAATGGGAAAAATCGCTTTATTCACACTAAAATGCTAAAATTCGTGTAATTTTTTGTTTTTATCGCAAATGCTATTTTTTCAGGTCTCTAGTTATAAGAGGTTTAGGTGTTCAAAAATGTTAATTAATTCAATTATTAGCATTTCCTCAAATTTAATGTTTGAATTACAATTTTTTAACTTGTAAATAAAAGGTGAACACAAAAATAACACAACCTACGAATTTCAGAAACAAATTACACATGGCTGCAAAAATCAGCATGTATTAAACGTGGCATGCACCATTATTGCAAAAAAATTTGTAAAAATCTTTTTTTTGGTTGATATGGCACATCACAAATGTGTGCAGGTTCAGTAAATGCTTAAGATTTTATTTTATTACCATAAGTTTACAATGAATTGAAGTGTGAGACAATGTGATGTGCTTGGATAACTACTAGTCGTTACTCTTTTGCAAAATGAACAAAATTCCGCAGCGTGCTGCATCCGCATTCAAAATTCTTAATGAATACTTTTTATTGAGCTTTAAAGCCTAGTCCAAAAACTTTTCAATGTAAAAATTACCCAACTTGAAACTTGAGTTATAAAATTACCTGAAAATTACACAAAAAACTGGGTACCCATCCACCTCTGTTTTGAAATACTGTAAAGTAAAATAACAAAGGTACATTTTAGTACTAATTTTAAATAACTAAAGTTTCAAAATTTATATTTTAAGATTTCTGCAAACACGTGCAAAAATAAGTCTTGCAACATTCTATCCAAAAAAACTTACAAACTGGTGTCAAATGAAAGCACTAAAAATTAAATACATTTGCCTTTATTATAAAATGGAAGGTTCTCCATACTTGCCTGCTGATACAGTAAAGCACCAGTACAACGAACTTCATTACAACGAACATTTCATTAGTACGAACAAACCATTTGGTCCCGCCAAAATGCTATACTTTCACATGTAAATAATTTTCAGTAGTACGAATTTTTCGCTTAAAATTTACGGTCGATTTATAAAACATTCGCTTTAACGAACACCTTTTGCGCTTCACGAATCCAAAAATTTTGGTAGTAATTTTTTGTAAACGGAAATGAAATTAACTTTTCGCATCCACAAACGCCGTGGACACTTACGAACACATAAACAATTTCACTGGTATTCTCATAGATGTTGCAGTTCTTTGGTGGTGCAGTTGGTCACAAGCTTTTGTGTTGGCTGATGCAACTAGCGCTTGCTGGCGGTTCAGTTGAGAACTACGTTAGCAGCAGGAGATACTACAGTACAACCTGGTGTGGCAAAGTGCTTTACATGGAAAAACAATTAAGAAGTGGTAGTCCTAAACTGTTCGGCGATGTTTGGAGGGAAGTATATGAGAATAGTCTGTTATCTCAGCTCTCCCTCTTACATCAACANCGGCGGTTCAGTTGAGAACTACGTTAGCAGCAGGAGATACTACAGTACAACCTGGTGCGGCAAAGTGCTTTACATGGAAAAACAATTAAGAAGTGGTAGTCCTAAACTGTTCGGCGATGTTTGGAGGGAAGTATATGAGAATAGTCTGTTATCTCAGCTCTCGCTCTTACATCAACACTCCTCTCCCTTCTCTTTCTCTCTTTAGCTCAGCCCTCCCCAGTAAACAACACTGCTAGCAGATCGATACATTCCTCCAAGCCTTCTTTGTTTGGTAGGATGGCCACGGGCCGGGAGTAGGAGAGGAAGAGACGTTTTTTTTTCGAGGTGTCACATTCCAGCACAGCAAAAAAAAAACCAATGAGTCACTGTGTAAAAGACGCAAAAAAAAAAGGGGGCCGCCCAGACACCATAAAAGAAGCAAAAAAAAAAGATAAGAAATCGGGACACCCACCCAGCTGTTGACCTTCTTTTAAGGAACTTTTGTAGGTTAGGTTACCTTTATTATACAGCACACCACAATGTTTTGGTTTGGAGGCCATGAGTTATTTAATTAAAGTATTTTCCAAACATATCACAATNACAGCACACCACAATGTTTTGGTTTGGAGGCCATGAGTTATTTAATTAAAGTATTTTCCAAACATATCACAATCACAACATATTAATGTAAAAAAAAGAATAATTTTTTACATATTTACTAACCTTAAATAAATTTAATACAGCAAGTTTATCTGTATACATTAANAAAGAATAATTTTTTACATATTTACTAACCTTAAATAAATTTAATACAGCAAGTTTATCTGTATACATTAAAACTTGTCTTCACACTTTGTGATTGTTCAATTCTTCCATATAACGGTTAAATAAAACATTTAATGAATTTTACCTGCCTTGGTTTAATAAAGTTGCAAGCAAAAGGCAAGTATTCAAAATACATAGAACCGAATACTGGAACCTATATTTAAATTGTAGAATCGGCACCGGAACCGGAATAGACATTTTTGATTATTCGACCCATCCCTAATTTACATTTNATATTTAAATTGTAGAATCGGCACCGGAACCGGAATAGACATTTTTGATTATTCGACCCATCCCTAATTTACATTTAGTTTTCGTTGGTGAATTTTACGATAATTTTTGTTCACGCTTCATTAAAAATGCTGACAAGAAAACAAAAGGCAATTGACCTAAAAACTAAATTGGCGATATTAAAAGCAGTAGATGACGGAAGAAAAAAAAATGATATTGCTAACGAATTTGGAATAGAGAAATCCACGCTTTCGACGATATTAACCCAACGCACTGTAATTGAGAATGATTTTTTGTCACCTGAACGTAAACGTGTGCGCCCTTCACCTTATGAAGAACTGGAGAAGAAATTGTTTGACTGGCTAATGCATTCCAGGAAATCAAATATACCAGTTGGCGGTAATATTTTTCAGGAAAAGGCACGAGAAGAAACCCTTAAATTGGGCACTGAAAACTTTCAGTCTTCTGGTGGTTGGCTGCATAGGTTCAAAGTAAGGCATCATTTAACCACTTTGAAAGTATCTGGAGAAGCTGCTGCTGTTAATGGACTCCAAGTCCTTTTTACCGTCCTTTTAGTTGACACACTTATCTCGGGATATGAAAAAAAAAAAAAAAAAAAAAGACATTTTTAATTGTGATGAAGCCGGAGTTTTTTACAATCTTCTTCCAGACAGAACTTTGGAGGTAAAAGGTCGAACCTGTCATGGAGGAAAGAAATGTAAGGAACGGTTTACTGTTCTGTTTTGTGTTAATAGTGATGGGTCTGAGAAAATGGAACCACTAGTGATTGGGAAGTTTTCAAAACCCAGATGTTTCAAAAATGTGAAACACCTTCCCTGCAAATACAAAGCCAACTCAAGTTCATGGATGACATCATCATTATTTCAAGAATGGCTTCAGAGTTTTGATTGTAGGATGGGGGTGCAAAATAGGAAAATTCTGCTGTTTATAGATCACTGTCCTGCTCATAATGCTAACATATCAGCACTGAAGAACACCAAAGTGATTTTTTCCCTCCAAACTGCACCAGTACCCTGCAGCCACTAGATCAAGGGATTATAGCACAGGTTAAANCAAGTTCATGAATGACATCATCATTATTTCAAGAATGGCTCCAGAGTTTTGATTGTAGGATGGGGGTGCAAAATAGTAAAATTCTGCTGTTTATAGATCACTGTCCTGCTCATAATGCTAACATATCAACACTGAAGAACATCAAAGTGATTTTTTTCCCTCCAAACTGCACAAGTACCCTGCAGCCACTAGATCAAGGGATTATAGCACAGGTCAAAAAAGACTACAAAAAGCAACTGGTGCAATTCCTTCTGCGCCAAATGGAATCTGGTAAAGATGCTAGAAGTTCCTTGAAGTGGAACATTCTTCAGGCCATGCACAGGCTCGTGTTAGCATGGAACAGAATCACACCTGCCACAGTTGCAAATTGTTTTGCCAAGGCAGGGTTTCCAGCAAATACACAGGAAGTTGACTGCACCAAAGAAGAAGAGGAGTGTGAAGCTGCCTGGGTAGAAATGAAGAAAAAATTTGACATTAATGAAACTTCATTCAGTGATTTTGTGTCAGTGGATAATCAGGTATCCACTTGCTCTCCTGTCACGGACGAGATACCTGCAGAGAACATTAAGGCCAGCAGCGATGACAATGACTCAGAAGAGGAAACCGAGATCAAACGTCCTCAACGGGAAGAAATCTGTAATGCATTGGATGTGTTAGAAAGGCTTTTTCTGACATCTGTAAATTTATCCCATCACATGTCATCACTACAAAAAATAGAAAGAGATGTAACTAAAGACCTTAGAGACATGAAGAAGCAGACAACCATCAAAGAGTTCTTTTCTAAAGTTGAAATCAATTGAAGTGTCATGTTTTGTTCTTAAAATATTTCATTTTCTTCAGTATTGTTTTGAAATGGTTTCATGTATGTACGTAACTTTTATTGTTAACTGAATGTGCTTAAAATATTTTAGTTTATATCAGCAGAATGTTCTTGGGTGGTGTTTTGCTGCAGTGAGTCGGAATGTTTTAAAGATAGGCCTACATTTTATGTAGTACTGTATTCTTAATTCATATACTGTTTACTCTCTTTATGGTACTGTTTCTATGAAGTACATACCAACTTACGTATAATAATGTACATATAAAATGTCATATACACTACAATTACTGGCATATTTAAAATCTTACACTTCTACAATTCCAAGTGGTTTATTGATGAAACAAATTGCGATGCCTGAAATCTTTGATTTCAGTATAAAGAACTTCATTATAACAAACAAGTGGTAATTTGGGTCCCTTGGAGTTTGTTATAGCGAAGCTTTACTGTATGTATCTTTCCTGAAGGAAAAGTATCCTGGTGGGGAAAAGAAAGCCATCCTCTTCCCAGTACCAGTGATGACCAGGTGGAACTCCTGGTTTCATTCTGTTGAATACATTGCAGAATATATTGAAGATCTGATTGAATTCTTTTAGCAGACTGAACCTGAGGGTAGTGCTACAAACTACTTCATCAACTTAAGTATCACCAAGCGTGACACTGTGAAATGCTATGCACTGTTTTTAGTAGAACACTGCACTGCACTTATTGAGAACATTGTGGAACTTGAGGGCTCACAGTACATCCTATGTCACAAATTATAATCGTTAACAGAGCTAGAGAACACCTTTTCGGTAGTTAGCAGAGGCATATTTAGAGAAAAAACCACTGCTGCTATTGCTCAACTGCCAACACAGGTTAAGCAGTGTGCAATGAAGGAAGACCTAAATAATTAGGGTAGGAAGTGTCACTCCAAACTACACAGTCTTAAGGATAAAGACATCGCAAAACAGTTTTTTGCATGTGTTGACCAATTGTTTGGTGTCAGAAATATAACAAAGAACATCGTTGATGAAAAATTGTTTGCGTCTGGTAGGAAGTCTCTCTTTGCCTAACACCCTCACGCAGACAGAATTCCTGCAAGGCTTTCTTGCTTTTCAGCAGCAAGTTTCATGGATTTTTAAATAAGGGCAAACTACTGATGTCCTCAATGTTTTGCATGGTTTACATGAGCAACATTCAACTTTTGTGTCACAAGCTGTGTCCATGCTGTGGATTCCCACATCAAATGCAGACAGCGAGTGGGCTTTCTCTGCATATAGGAACATTTTAACTGCCAAATACTTAAGTGGTAGCATGTAAATTGACACTGTTCTGAACAAGATATATTTATTTTTGTGATAGGATTTGGTATTCTCATTTTCAAAACTTAGTGGTGAATTAATGTGTGAGTTCGTAAGTTATAAGTCTTAATTTTTTGTGTCTGCATATATTGGCATTTATCAATGTGACACTTGTTTCGGTAGTGAACTCAGTTTGTGCAAAAATGTATATATATTTGTCTGTACTGTATCTTTTACATTTTGTAGTGCAGTGTCTAAATGTAATCATCAAATAATATTTTTAATGTGAATTAATATATAATTTTTTAGTAGCCAGTAACGTAAAATGTGAAAATGCAGTTTTTTTACCAATTATTTCCAGTTTAATTACCTATAAGACACAATTTCATTGTTTTTCAGTTTTTTGCACTGGATTTTCAAACATTCATGATGAACAGTAAAGTTTTTAGTTACCACCTTAATGTTTTTAAGTGAATTGTTCTACCACTTTTGACAGTTTTTTATGATGAAATTTGCAAATTTTATTTATCACGTTCAGGGGGCCTTACACTGGAGGAAGTGTATTATCAATCTGCTGATTGCTCTCTCTATCTCTCTCTCTCTCTCTCTCTCTCTCTGTGTGTGTGTGTGTGAGAGAGAGAGAGAGAGAGAGAGAGAGAGAGAAAGAAAGAGAGAGAGAAAGAGAGAGAGAGAGAAAGAGAGAGAGAGAGAGAGAGGTGTGTTATGTGGCACCCTAAGAGAGAGGACGAGGAACGGGAGGGGAAAGGAAGTGGTCAGAGGTGTGAGGTACAGAGGATGGAGTAGAGGGTAGAGAGGCGAGAAACAGTGGTTGGAGTAGCGAGAAGAGGGGCGAGAGACAGGCGAAGAGGCTTAAAGGGAGGGGTGAGACAGGGGGAGGAGTAGCACGTAGAGGGCGAGACAGGTTGAGAAGGGGAAGNGAGAGAGAGAGAGAGAGAGAGAGAGAGAGAGAGAGAGAGAGAGAGAAAGAAAGAGAGAGAGAAAGAGAGAGAGAGAGGTGTGTTATGTGGCACCCTAAGAGAGAGGACGAGGAACGGGAGGGGAAAGGAAGTGGTCAGAGGTGTGAGGTACAGAGGATGGAGTAGAGGGTAGAGAGGCGAGAAACAGTGGTTGGAGTAGCGAGAAGAGGGGCGAGAGACAGGTGAAGAGGCTTAAAGGGAGGGGTGAGACAGGGGGAGGAGTAGCACGTAGAGGGCGAGACAGGTTGAGAAGGGGAAGNTGAAGAGGCTTAAAGGGAGGGGTGAGACAGGGGGAGGAGTAGCACGTAGAGGGCGAGACAGGTTGAGAAGGGGAAGTGTTTAGAGAGGTGAGAGACAGGAGGAGAAAGCGAAGTGGACAAAGGGGCGAGAGACATGAGTAAATGTCAAGATGGTAGAGAGAAGTAGGGAGGAACATTTAGTGATCTCCAGGCTGTGTGTGTGTGTGAGACAGAGAGAGAGAATGAGCGAAGTAGCGCGCTGATTGGTAGGCAACTAACTCCCTCCTGCCTCTTCCACAAACTTGGTAGAGGGGAAGAAGAATGGAGGAGGAAACAAGGTCGCACCTGCCGCTGTCAGATGTCTCAATTTGTATTGTCGCTGCATACGCTTAGTTTACGGGATGCTTCTAACACAGGCTCTACAAGGGCAAATACAATAACAAAAGAATTATGGGGAAAGGTAAATTTTGTTATAATGAGAATTTATTTTGCCATTGTTGACTATCGTTATAACGTGGTTCCACTGTAATAATAATTATTATGTATGTGTAAGGGTGCTGGAGTAGGAATTTTGGCTTGGCCTCTTTGTTTCTACATTTTATATTGAGGTCACACCTACACAACTAGATCCTTTGGAGCTTCTTTCTATTTGTAGCAAGCTCATTATTTTTCCCAAGAAATTTCTCCTATGCTACACTGTTAGCAACTAATAATTTACTACAATAGTCTTTTTTTTGTTTTGGGACAAAAGTACTGGTAAATAAAACTTTGGTTACAAAATATCTTTCAGAATAGGCCTATGCCTTGTTTCAAACTAACATTGCTAATTTTATATAAGTACTCCAAATAAAATCAGAATTTATTTCACAAAATTTCTTTTTAAAACTGCAACAGAAGACGTCAAAAAACAGGTTGTCATAAGACCTGCTTGTGAAGTCAGAAGTTCCTAATGTTTACGCTTCACTAAGCTCCATGTTTTGTTTATAGTCACATAATGCTCACAGGGTCTTCGGCAGTACAATTTTTTTGTACACTGCAATACTTCCGTGGAATTATTAGCATCTACTTTCCACGAATTGCAAATGTGTTGTCTTCAAAATCATGAGGTGTAAACTTAACTAGGGCTCTTCCGATAACAACTCTTGGTATCACTTATCGGCCGATATTAAGCATCTAGCAGTCACAAGTAATCGGTACCAGTATCAGTACAGGTATGTATATTTCATAAAATTTTTATTTCACCCCAAAAACCCGACTAGTACCGTGCTCGAAAATGCTCGGAGACCACTATTTAGGTTAGTAAATCAAGCACGTGACCCAGTTTAGGACCTAAATATTTGACGATTTGGTGTCAAATTTACTGAGCTGGAGAAGCGAGCTAAATCACCAAATACCTCCATAAAAGAGTCTGCTATTGTTTACGTTTTATTTCATGTCTTTCATAAAGCAAATTGTGCAAATCCAAACAAAAAACATAACAGTAATGATGAATCAAAAGTGTGTATTATTGTTGGGTTTACTAATTTTCTTTATAATGAAAACTATACTTGAAACTGCTATTGTGAAAAAAAAAGTTATAACTTCATAAAATAAATTTTTTAATGTAAGTTTTTCTTACGGAAGCGAGTAAATAAAACAATTTTATAATTTCTAGAGGGAAAGTACTTGCAATTTTCTTTTTTCGTTTCGTTGCCTAAGAAACAAAGAAACGCAGTTAACTGAACAATAGGAGCGCTGCTCAGTGTCATTTGAATTCCAGCAACCCAAATTCCTACAATCCTAAATGACCACACAACGATTTCGGACACGGCTTTACAGTAAAGCACCACTTTAACGAACTTCACGTTAACGAAAATTTCCTTATTGTTTTGGTCCCGAAAAAGCCTACGAAATACAATGGATTTTTATTTAATTTTAACAAATTTTTATATTACAACTTCTAGTTATTAACAAAATATTTACCTTAAAAACCACTTATTGACTGAATTTCATATTAACATTATAAATTCGAATTTTTCTCCACCGTAAGATAACCAAACTTTTGTAAACTATTGCAATGATTGAAAAAAAGTGTCGCTGCTGTGCCATAGCTATTCCACAGGTAACGTAACTGGAGATGATAAAACCATGGCAAATTGTCACACAAAATGACGTCTCGGTACATGACGCGCTTGTCGTGTTGCGGGTGTGCGAACAACATAGGTAGTATCTTTCTCTTGCACTGCAGCGAGATCATTTTCTCGTGTACGCCTATGTGGCATTTGTTTACTAGTGTGGCACGAGGGTTATGTTGTTTTTGAATGTGAATAAATTAGAGCACCTATATCATGCCGTTTAAACTGCTTCGATATGTTGTGAAATTTGATAAAAGCTGAGTGAAATACTATTTTGCGATGCCATATGGGTTATGTTGCTTTCATATGCTAATAAATAATTTTCTGTTGAAGATGCGTCACAATACCTTCAAAAACTGAAGTCAAAAAACTTTGGCAATTTTTTTGGTAGAAAAATTACTCTTGCGAGGTTTATAACTACCAAGTATTACATGAAAACCAATACAATTCCAGTGATATCATCGCCAAGATAGGTATCGGTGGTGGTATCAGGGTGTAGAGAATTGGTATCGGAAATTCAGGTATATGAACAGCCCTAATCATAACATCACAGGGGGCAGGTTATGAACATAGAACACAGCAACTTTTCTCGTAAACATATTTAGATATTTTACGCAACAAAAAGTATCAAACAGTGAATTTTTTCTTGCGCCCTGTAAACTTTCCTCACCTTTCAGAATTTTAAAACGTCACGGCGATAACGAAACACAGCTTGGGAGAAAGAATGCACATTCCATACAATAAATACAGCAATTTTCTGGTGTTACAAATAGTTTATAGCAAAACCATATTTTACGATGACCAGAATTAGATATCCCATAAATGGCAGAACACTCGGACTCTAATCAGAATAAATACTAGTATGGTCCATACCGTATAAGAAGGCCACTTTCTGACAGTCAGTGAGTGGAAACATTACGTATACGAAACAAACAAAGCGCCATTTACAAAATCCTGTATCAGCACTACGTGCTTGCTTATTTTCAATTTTAATGCAACCGATAACTGAGTGCACTGCCGATGCACATCAGAAAAGCAGAAAATACGCAGACAAGAAAGAGTTCTTGCATTTATTAATACATTTTATTTTACAAGGTCACAAAACAATGGTTGTTAGTGTTAAAAACTAAACTTCGTGATAATGTAGTTATGTTTAGGTGATCAAAATGAAATGTACAATAGAATGATACGACGTGGAAAAGTTTTCTGAAGTTGTGCTAACTTCAGGAAGCTTTTTCACGTCGTATCATCCATCTCCAACCTTGCTTTCAACACGTCCATGATATTAATTCCAAAAGCATACAGAAATATTGCATAATATTGTTGAATTATTTTTTCTAATAATTTGACGAAACGACACGAATTTTAAATATATTTCCAGCCCGTAACATAAGAATTATCAACTTTAAAAATACGCTTTCTGTTGACCGTAAAAAGAGTTACTCAAAACTTCGCCGTGACGTGCTGCGCACTATCTATCGGATATTTTGTGAGCGATTACCAGCCAGAAATGAACCTCCTTTCTGCGCGATATATAACGAATTTACAAACATATGCCAATAGTTATATTTTTCCACGAGCTCTGCATAATTTTTAAAGTAACATATATTTCATGTACAACGATTTGGAGTAAAAGTCCTTTATATTCGGCTGGTAATCGTTCGTCTACGTAAATTATACGCCATATTGTTCTCTCGAAACCCATCTTCTTGATTCCGTAGACACGCGTGAATAGTTTTTAAGATATTCTAACGTTATTCCACGTCACATTTTCCAACTCGAATATATTAGCTATAACGTCCAAAGTGTAATAATAGATACAACAGATCGTCTCGCAAATTTTAACCCAAATTCACTATCTCGGACAAATTAAAAAAGAGTTATCAAATATCTAATTATTTGCAACATTTTATATTTTTAACTTTATTACCTACTTATATTTTTAGACAGATGTCAGTCTTAAAATATCTTAAAATTTGTTTAGCATTACAGAACAATGAGAAGTGGATTAGTTGACAGCGTGTTGATAAAAAATACAGCCCCGACGTGACGGATCAGCTGATGGCGGAAGGATACGTAGTCAGATGTAAACAGTGGCGCTACTTTCGCAGAGCTGTCAAAAAGTGGCCTTTTTATATGGTACAGAATATAGCTGCATTCTTGTGACATGTCTTTTTTTGTGAGCGTATTGTTTTTAGGTTATGTACGTCCAACATATATCAACACTAGTCAACTAATCGATACTCGACATACACAATGCAGCATATGCACACAGCGTACTAATCCGAATAAATATTAGTAGCTGCATTCTTGTGACATGTATTTTTTTGTGAGCGTATTGTTTTTAGGTTATGTACGTCCAACATATATCAAAACTAGTCAACTAATGAATACTCGACATACACAATGCCGCACATGCTTGATTAATTAATATTTTTTTCTCGCTGCACGGGGGGAAATATTTTACTCCTATTGACATATATAAGACAAAACATTTTTAAATAAGTAACGATTTTCAATATCGTGGAACAGAAAAATCAGCAATTGAATCCTGTCGATATTTGTTCGTCTTGCCGACTGAATGCTCATTTTCAAAGAACCCTTGTTCTTTTTCTGTACGCATGTTACCAACTGCTCAAAGTTGACAGACCTCAATTGTAGTGTACAGCTCTGTGCTAGATAGTAAAAATATTAAAGTTTTAACAATTTTAAACAGCTACGAGTAAACACTGTGTAATATCTTAGACTAGTAACACTGTAATCAAGGTGGAGTGAATGTAACTACTATACCTCGGGAACTAAAACAATCATGTCCTATACTCTTGTGGATGTGAGAAACAATATTCAGGGTGGCTACCTCTTAATCATACTACAGTTACCCAAACCAGCAGGTGGACACCGTACTGTCATTCTAGACGTCTTCCTACAGTTAGTATGGGTATTAATAAGTCAACCCACTGTTACCATTTTGCTAGGGTTGTGGAAATATTTGATAGGCTATACCAAAAAAATGATGAAAAATGACCTTTAATTTTGAATTTCGGTACGGAAACCAATTGCTGAAAGTCTAAACAAAATTAAATCTTTAAACTCCACTCTATATTTGAGTGCTCACCAAATGTTTGTTTAGTTGAATAACTATGAAAATTTCTTTTAGCGTCCAACTTAAAATAATTACATAAAAATAAACTTTGAAATGTTAGCAGAATTAATTTGTTATGTTCTAGGATATTATTATAGTATTTATTTATTTTTTTGTATGAACTTCAATAAAACTCTTTTAAAAGTATTCTAGTACTGCATGAGCAATGATGGTATTACACAAGTGTCATTCATAATTTAAATCTAATTTTAATCATTATATTGCAGTGTGTGTTTCACATTACACAGAGGACAAAAAAATTATAAATAGTAAACAATTTCCCTTGAAAATTGATATAAGTTGCACAATACACTGAACTTGCAACTACTGACCTGGCTTCATATCTCCATTCACTTGCTTGAGTGCAAGCTGCTGGGGCACAGTGACGGCCAGGTCCTGCTTCGAGCCTATAGACACTGTCTCCGATTTGGACGGCTGCACAAGACCACATACCTCTGATTAGTAGGACAAACACAAAGCGCCTACTACCATCTAGCAAATGACAAATAAAATACACATTCATACATACAGTCGAGCCCCGATGCAACAAACATGTAGGTAACGAAAACAGCTATCTAAAATAAAGGTTTTCAGAAAGAAAAAAAATAAAAAATAAATATATGTATATGTATATATATATATATATATAATTCTCTTTGCCACTCCTGTGCACCTGCAAAGAAGGAAAGATCTAAAAACAAACACCACCTCCTTTAATAATTTTACGCGTGAAGTGTAATGGCATAATAATTATTTATGACTCCGCCTCATCTTCATAAGACGTCACGTCACACTGAGAGGGGTTTGAACCCAGAATGACTTGCTTCCAGAGCCAACCTGCATACCCCTCGGCAAGAGCACCAAAGGACACAGCAGCCTAAGCCATCTATGCCATTATGTCAGACGTCACGTATCTTGTAATCACGCCATACGCGACAGAAGCCAACAACGAAACCCAATGCTGCCCTGAGTTCGCGGCAGTGACGCAAACAGCACACAAAGAAAACCACCACTTCCAGCCTCCCCCAAGAAAATGCAGCATGTGCTTCCAAGGGAGGAGCTCACATCCGAAGATACCCAACCAGCCGAAGGGAGGAGAAGGACCCGCAGCCGGCCAACTATTTAAGCCAGCAAGCAGCCCCAAAAAGTTAGTATTATATTCTGCAGCTTGCTCCACCTTCTTGTGTGCTGGAGCTCGCTGCCTACCGCCTTCCTCACGAAGTACCACTGCTACCTTCCATAAACCTTCTAGCGGCCCCAGAAGAAGTTTTCTCCCCCTTACATTATCTGCCACTTTGGTAGTAAACCGTGAGTCCCGTCTGGACAACAGTGTAGAATAGTTAGGGTGAGTAGTTGTTATAGCTGCCTATCTTATTTTCTGCTCTTGTTTAGTTTTGCCCCAGGTCCCCTTCAACTGGTTTAACGTAGTCTACTTCCGTCGATTTCAGTCCCATTGATAGCTACGAGATAGTACGGGCCACCGTGTCTATTCCTCTGGGAAATTAACACTTACTATTACCTAACCCCGTGCGCTTATTCTAGGGTGATTGTGACTTCAGACCTCGTAGAAGACCAACCCACAAAGGAGACGCACGAGACCGCGTCTTGAAACCCACTTTGCCGAAACTAGTATAGGACTGCTGGCTACCCTTAATTGGACGCAAATACTACATTTAACATAACCCAATCGACGGCCACCCGTACCTTGAACCAAGTATTCCGGTACTACGAACATTGTAAGGTAGAGCCACAACCACTAGGAAAACGTGACGAAACGGTTAGACATCCAGGTTAGCTAACCCACTCAATCCACCACATTGTACTTCGCCGGGTGGAGTGACAGGATGGATTTTGGGTGGTCTAACCTCTTCTGGTTACACTTTCACCAGGTAACATGTCGCCTGCTCCTACTTAACGTGATAGACCGTAGTACCTCTCCTGTATGACCACCCATAGACGCAGTGCAAGGTAGAGATTTAAGAAGGCAGCTACTGCCTCTAAACCTAGTCAGTTGTGCTGCAACCCATTACCTTCTGCCCTCAACAGGCCCTTTCCACAGGACCAAGCTAAAACTGCCCGACGACTGGCGAGACCTCACTTCCCAGTCCCCTTACCTCCTCATTTAAGCCAACTCAGAAGATTGCTGGCGAACAGCACCCGATCGTAGTCCGTCTACGACAGGGCCTACCAGTACCCCTGGGCCATGCCAGCCCGCAATTCCAGGCACCGCAACCAACCTACCAAACAACATCGCTGCCAGCACCAGCGATAAGCCCAGCAGCTGCCCTAGGGCAGAACCCTTGTTCCAACCAGCAGTCGCCAAGCCAGGATCTACCCCTGGTGAGACCCAAGCAAGGTATAGTGACACCAAGTACCTCTGACCGGCACTATAGAACCCTTGTTCAGCAGTGACATCATTGCCACTAATATTAGACGTAATGCGTCAAATTAATCACTCAAAATCGAGTCCTCCGATTTATCCCTGTCGCGAGTTATGCTACACTCGTGCTCGGTGCTTACCCATTATTAGACGACAAAAGGTGTTGTATAAGCCCTAACAGGATATCGTTTTTTCAAAAGATGCTCGTCTATTGAAATAAATAAATACATAAATCCTCTGATTTCCCTGCAAGAAGTTACTGAAAATGAACATAACTAGGGATGGGTCTAATAACAAAAAAATATTGGTTCCGGTACCGATTTTACAATTTAATTATCGGTTCCAGTATTCGGTTTTTGTTTTAATACTTGCCTTTTGCTTGCAACTTCATTAAACCAATGCAGGTAAAATTCATTAAATGTTTTATTTACCCTATGGAAGAATTTAACAATAAAATGTTAAGTTAAGATTTAATGTATACAGATAAACGTCTCTTTATCACCTTCCCCCCACCCCCCCAAAAGACGGATCCATTTCCCCATGCATAACCATTTCGGGGAATTTAAGGTATCCTCTGCCTTACACAGAAACAAAGAGGGCTTGGAGGAATCCATCGATCGGCTAGCAGTGTTGCTTACTGGAGAGGACTGAGTCATAAAGAGAGAGAGAAGGGAGAGGAGTGTTCATGTAAGAGCGAAAGATGAGATAACAGAGAGTTCCCCTACACTTCCCTCCAAACATCTCCAAACAGTTTAAGACTACCACTCCTTAATTTTTTTTCATGTATAGCACGCACCCCAGAATTTTTTCCCTTTATTTTAGAAAAAAGGGCGCGCTATACACAAGTAAGTACGGTAGTTATTTTTGTAACGACAGAGTTTTGCCATTGCTGTGTAGAACCGAGAACCGAGTAGTAGTTGTTAACATAAAACCGGTTCCAAGACAACTTCAAGAACCGGTATAAATTGGAACCAAAAAACAGATCCAACCGATCCCTAAACATAACGCTTGGTAATACAAGTCGCTCAATATTCAAACGAATTTTGTTGACAAGGGGAGGTCAAGTATATGCTTCTATTGAACACCAAAGTTTACGGGGAAAAAACGACCTTACATCACAAAAGAAAACCTTTTTGCAAATAATAATTCCTTGTTAAAATGTATTGTGTAACAATTACAGGCGAAACCATTTGCTTTGAAATACTAGTGTTGAAGGGTGTAACTATTTTAGCAACGAAAAATCTTGATAAAAATTTCTACTATCGCCAGGTGCACTTTATTTGCTTTGTAAACAGGTGTGTCGAGTGAAAGCAAACATGCACGACCGAGAGAGAGGATGCACTTTTTCTTTTGCCATACAACAGCTTCCCCTCTCGAAGGCATGTAAAGGCTGGAAGAAAGGTGCAATGCTGAGAGACAGAAAGAGTGAGAGAGGACGTTACATCACCATGCTGGTTGCTAGGTAACCACTTCCCCTCTCGTCAGGCGGCAGGCGTGTAAGTGGAGGTAGCAAGCCAGACTTAACACCACGCCGCAGACATGTTGGGAAAACTACGCGCTGCAATGCAGTGATAATTGGCTGTAAACATAATGTACACTGAAGAGCCAAAAAACCTGATATAGGCGTGCGTATGCAAATAACAGAGGCATGAAACCAATCAGAGTAACGCGATGCGGTCTGCAGCTAGATCGGTTACTGCTGCTACAATAGCAGGTTATTAAGATTTAAGTGAGTTTGAACGTGGTGTTTATAATCAGCACACGAGAGTTGGGACATAGCATCTCTGAGGTAGCGATAACATTTGAGTGTTCACGTACGACCATTTCACAAGTGTACCGTGAATATCGGGAATTCGGTAAAACATCACATCTTTGACATCGCTGCGGCCGGAAAAAGATCGTGAAAGAACGGGACAGACGACGACTGACAAGAATCGCTAAACGTGACCGACGTGCAACCCTTTCTCAAATTGGCGCAGATTGTATTTGTGGACTGCCCTGCAGGATTCAAGGTGTAAATTGCCTCCTGCATACCTTCAGACATTAAGTCGAGTCCATGCCACGTCCTCTTGCGGCACTTCTGGGTGCACGGGGGGCCCTACACAATATTAGACTGGTGTACCAGTTTTTTTGGCTCTTCAGTGTATTTCACATCCACCTACTGGACTTTTGCATGAAGGATCAGGTAAAAAACGATTGTTGCTGGAAATCTCAGGTGACGAGACCAAAATATACTTTGATCGACGCAATATCTGATAAACGATACAATTGGGTAGATTTATTATTATTTATATAGAAGTTTTGCCAGTACCATTGAAAATTAACCGTGGATACGGTTTATCGGTACATGAATTTTTGGTACAATGAGAGTCCACTTGTAGTGACGCAATATTCATAATTTTTCGGGACTTGGGTGTAAAATTCTTTCGGGTGTATGAAGCTCTGGAAAGCTTCATAATATTGTTATCGCGTTTCAAACTAAAAGCAGTGGTGGCTTATTTTACTGTGTTCGTTTATCCGGCAGACGTATGCGTTTGTAGGTTATCGAGCAGACGTCTGCTGGTTACGTTTTATCAGGAGTCCTGGTTACAGTTTTCGTTTCAAACTTTAGTGTTTTGTAAAGCGTCAGCATTAAGTAGATTAGTTCGTTTCTGGATGTTCATTACGTCGACAGTTTTAGTTCTTTCTGCGCAGTATTACTGCGTCATCCAAATTTTATATGAAACGAGAGGTTAGAGTATCAGGATTTTGAATGCATCTACAGTTTTAGTTACTCCAGCGCATTTTCAGGCAAAGTCAACAAGTTTTTGTTGTACGAGATGTTAGTTTCTGTTGACGGCGCAGCAGTTGATAACGTGTTGAGCGCGGGACACAGCGCAGTTAGTGATGACGCTGCTGCCAGATGCAGGATGCCGGGCGCTTATCGCAGGAGAGGGGGGTGCAAGGCAGCACAATATAGGCATCTATCAGTCGCCCTCGAGAGAGTCTTCTTGAAGCAGTAGAGCAGTCTTCTTCAGTCGTCAGAGAGAGATACTTCACGTCGCCCGTGATGGGCCGGTCAGAACAGTAGTCGTCGTAGTACAATGATAGTCTAGATCGCATCGGGTGTGACGTGAACCCCCACATCGGCAACAAAACTTTATTATTTCATTTCTCAGCCGGTGTGGGAGGTAGCAGCATTTTAAGTTTCTTCGGGTCAGTTTTTTTTAAGAACATTAATAAACGGTAAACCACTGTGACGCTGTTCGGTACTTGGATATTTATCTCGGTACGGTTCGTACTCTGAATACCGGTAATTCATCTGTGAACTGTGTCATTCAAAAAATGATAAATAAAGTATAGAACAAACTAACTTCGAACTTGAACTTTATTTCAAAAATAACTAGTGTTCAATTAACTGAGTCTCGTGTATTCTACCCTGAGCAAGTCGTGGCAAATAAACAGTCGGCAGTGTAAACGTTACAAGATGGCGCCTAACTTTTGAGGATGCAATAATATTCTAAATAACGAAAGGCCCGTTTTAATACAATATGGCTTCCAACTGTGCTGCATTATTATTAATATTTAAATAACGCAACGAGACGCTTTATTAC
This sequence comes from Clitarchus hookeri, assembly GCA_002778355.1. Taxonomy (NCBI): domain Eukaryota; kingdom Metazoa; phylum Arthropoda; class Insecta; order Phasmatodea; family Phasmatidae; genus Clitarchus; species Clitarchus hookeri. Next base: position 213,283 of record NQII01000246.1, on the reverse strand, counting down.
ACACTGTATTACACTTAACCAATGGTATTAGTAGAGAGCAGCACAAGTGAAACCAATAAAAACATAATAAATTAATGCAAAAAACCATGTGAGTTAATGTGAATGAAGAAGGAAGTGGTAAGGGGCAGACGAGGAGTAAGGGGAGAAATCAGTCTACGGATAAAATAAATTGGTTCATAGGTTTTGTTGATGTTGACAGTGAAGTGATACTTTTGAAACAAAAAAGGTGGATTGTTTTTATATATGCATTGGTTCTGCAATATACAGGATTAATTACTTGCAAAATATCTGTTAAACCTAATTCTTTCCAAAAACAAAATGTAGGCTAATTTATGTTTTGTGCTTTAATGCTTCACTACATATTTGGTTTGGTATAATGAAAGAAATTTCTTTACGAACGGGAAGAATCAAAATTACTGCCTGTCGCACAATTAATTGTAAACATAAAACTATTACAAATGAACTCATAAATACAGTAAATCCTTGTAACAATGAATCTAGCGGGAACATTTTCTATGTTCACCATAATAAGGGGACAATCACATGTACACTTGTCTTGAAATAATACAGAAAACTTGCATATCAAAATTTATGTATGTAGAGGACTTTGTAATGATGCAATATTCTGAATTTTTCGGGACTCAAGTGTAAAATTCTTTCGCGTTTGTGAAGCTTTGGGACAGTTTCCCGTCTTAGTTTATCAGGCGGACATGTGCATTTGTAGGTTAAGGGGCGGACGTCTGCGTTTACGTTTTATCAGTAGTCCGGTAACAGTTTTTGTTTCAAACTTCAGTGTTTTGTACAGCGTTAGCATTAAGTAGATTAGTTCGTTTCGGGATGTTGAATGCGTTGACAGTTTTAGTTCCTGCAGCACATTTTTAGGCAAAGTCACCAAGTTTTTGTTATACGAGAAGTTAGTTTCTGTTGACGGCGCGGCAGTCGATAACGTCGTGTTGAGCTCGGGACACGTGCAGTTTTAGATGACGCTGCTGGCAGATGCCGGATGCTTATCGCAGGAGTAGTTCGTGCGGAGCAGTTAGATAACGAGGGAGAGCGTACGTTGACAGGCCCTTATCGCCGGAGAGGGGGGTGAAAGACAGCACAAAAGGGCATCTGTCGCCCTGAGAGGGGTCTTAGTAGAGCAGTCTTCTTCAGTCATCAGAGAGAGTTACTTCGGGGCAGTCGCCTGTGAGGGCAGGTCAGAATGGTAATCGTCGTAGTACAATGATAGCCTAGATAGCATCGGGTGTGACGTGAACCCCCACATCGGCAACTAAACTATATTATTTCATTTCTCAGCCGGTGTGGGAGGTAGCAGCAGTTATTAATTCTTCGGGCTAATATTCAAGAGACCTTAATAAACGGAAACCACTGTGGCGCTGTTTTCTGTACTTTTTATATTTATCTGTAAGGTTCGTACTCTGCAATTTGGACTTCTTCTGTGAACTGTGGTGCTGAGTGTTAAATAAATAGTTAAATAAACAAAGTACATAACAAACTAATTTGGAACTTCTTCATTCTTAATTAATAATGTTCAATTAACTGAGTCTCGTGTTTCTACCCTGAGAAAGCCGTGGCAAGTAAAACGCATTATTGCAATATGGCGCCCAACTGTGCGGCATTATAATAAATATAGTGTGAAAGTTCCCCCAACGCATCATTACAACTTTATAAACTTTGGGAAAGAATTTTATAACTGAAATACCAACACAAAAAATTTGAATTAAGATATAAATCTAAGACAAAACTAAAATTAGAAAACTAAATAAAAAATAGAACTGGCTCATCCCTAATGTGTACAAACGTACACGTGCATGCACATATCCACACAAACACGGTAACATACTTGAAAATCAGGTATACATGTGCAGTGGTGCACGAACCTTCTCGTTAACTTGGTGAAAGTCGTTCTCCTTGATCATGGCGGAGGACTTGCTCTTGAGCTGGCCAATGTAGCTGGTGGCCAAGATGTACAGGTCCTGCCGCTGGCTCTTCTCCTCCTCCTTCACCTGCAGCACACCCAACACACGTTGGCTTACCATCGTCAAGTCAAGGCACGCTCACCCTGATAAACTCTTCCCGACCAACTTCTGACAAAAGCCAAGCCCCAATGATGGAATTATGTAGGGTTGAGCAAAATTTCATTATAACGAAACGAAAATACTCTATTTCAATATATATTTGGGTGTATAATTAAAGTTCACTTAGCGCACGAGCAAGAGAAATTTTTGTCTCTTGATCATCGTATTTGTTTTATAACTAAAATAACTACGTAGAAAGGAAATTTTAATGTTAACAAGAACCCCTAAATACTCCACTCACTACATTTTTTTTAGTTTGGTTTTGCAACAAATTTGTCATGAATAACAAACTATAATGTTATGAAATTTTGTAAACTTTCATTGAAACTGAACTCATATGAAAATATTTTTTCATTTTCGTTTCACTTTCACAGAAGTTCTTAACATATTTTCCATTTTAGTTTCGTGAGAAAAAAGTTGCATTCACTAACCTCTAGAATTATGCTTGTCATATAATATAAAATTGTACATCTTTTTATAAAGTTTATCATATGAGGAAATAAGATTTGTAGTCACTGGAGGGGGCTGTAATCCAAGACTGACAAGTAATCGCGATGAGGCCCAGGCATGTTGTACCAAAGATTGCGTTCTTTCACGATGGCAGGGAAACTAAATATTTTAGGTGAAGTTGAAGTTATCTGTAACCGAGCTGCAGGGACAAAATATGATGTGGTTGAATTGTGTGTATACGACTGGAGGAAAAACTACGTTTGGCATGGCAAATGGTGACAGGTGTGCATTTAGACGTGCAAAAGATAAATTTCCAGAAATTGAACAAAAGTTTCTCAAGTACGTGCAGGATAGAAAACAATTCAGGTACACAATATGTTCATTAAAAGCTGTGGAAATAGCACGTAGACTTGGGAACTGGACACAAAGGTTTCTGAACAGTAATGGTTTATACTTGAGACGCCGTACTACAATTTCCCATTGCCAGCAACTTACGAAGAGAAAGCGATTGCTTTTCAAAGGTATGTGATCAAGCTGCGTACAAAACATGAGTATTTGTTTTCTCATATAGGAAACACGGACTAAACACCAGTGTATTTTGAGATGCCAGCAGAAACCATTGTTGAAAGGGAAGGTGTAAAAACTGTGCATGTTTTAACAGGTGGCAGTGAAAATATACAGTGCACGGCAATATTGACAATTCTGTCAGATGGAAAAAAACTTCCGCAGGTACGTGATTTCTAAAGGGACGAAAAAATCCTCCATGGCGTCATTGTAAGGGTACAGGAACAGGGATGGATGGACAATGCCAGTCGTGGACTGGATTAAATCTGTGTGGGAACAATGGTCCGGTGTTTAGTAAAATGTATGTAGCATGCTTGTGTAGGACAGCTTTCGCGGTCATCTGACCCGGAAAAAAAAAACAACTTAGCTGGCCAGATGGACCAAGTAATAATACCTGGGAGACTTACATTGATGCTCCAGCCTCTTGACGCGAGTGTAAATAGGCCGTTCAAAAAACACTTGAAGCTGCAATACATGGAATGGCAGGCAAACAACATTCACGAACCTATACCTACTGGACGAACAAAGCGATCAAGTTTGTCACCCAGAGAGGTTTATCATTAAAAGTTTAAAAAAGTGTTTTATTTCAAATCCACTCGACAGCACAGAAGATGACCTGAGTTGCGTTGACGGACCCTCTGGCAGCAGCGACACAAATGAAAGTGACTAATATGTGTTAATACACCCCCAGGACACAAACGTTTTTGCCTATTATAATCACAGCAGTCTGCTGTGTTTTACACGTTTAGTTTAAATAAATAATATTTTAGTTTTGGAAATTTTAATTTTTGCCTTTGTATGCAGCTTGTACACCTTCATTTTCACCAGACAAGTAACAAAAAAAAAGTACACAGGCAGAGGTTAAGTACCGTATAGTAGGTATCCGTTGAATAAAAGCGGAAAACTTTGACCATGTTCAAATCAGCCAATATAGTTTACCAAATGGTCTTATGATACATTTTGGTTTGTTAAAATGTGATATTATCAAAGTTGAAAAGTACCAAAATTGTAAACAAAACCACGGCCTCGAGTGAGGTCAAATTCCTTGCGCGTGAGAAAGCAGAAGGGACGTGTAAACAGCCACCCGCCCGCCCGAGGTCACCACAACATCCTTCTAACTGCCATGCTGTGCGCACTGTCCTGCTCGTCAGCTACAATGTTCATGCCTTTGCCAGTTAGACTCTTAGAAATGTTGGGGCCGAATATTTTGCATTTTTGAAAATCAATTTGGGGCACAGTTGCATATAATAAATACAGTACTTTGAATGAGCGTATTTTTCTTTAAAAAAATTTATTTTCCAGCAATGTAATCTGAAAATTAAGGTGCGAATCGTACGCAGATAAATACTGTTTTTTATATTTAACCCTGTAATGGTTATTGACTAGGGACTGGGTTCATTTTTTGTTTATTCTGCACACAGGAGCACCCCATATATGCTCGGTATGCACTCTGTGCAGCGACCTGACAAAGGACCTGATCCAATGATCTGGTCTCTTTACATCTGAAACTGCCAAGCTTCAGACAGACGACAGGTGTCAAGTGTGGCCACTGGATACCCTGGGCTGAGAAGACATGCCTGGTCTGGACTTGACAACCGCTCTCCACAGTGTCTAGAACTGCCGAGAGACGATGGCCGTCAGTAGACCATTTGCATCACCTCTGGGCACCATGTAGTGCAAAGGGAAACTGCCCCACCCACTACTGCATGAATGTACTCTCACCTGCATCCAGATCCACCAAGAGAGCAGTCTGGGAACGTGTGTCACTCGGAAGATGGACCTGCACAACTGGCAAGACAGGTACGGCTGAATCAAGAGGATTTGGTTGGTAGCTAGGTAGGTGGGAGGTGAACTGATAAGAAGATGGAGCAGTGGTAAAATTGAAAGGGTATGAAAAATGAGAGTACCCTGAGGAAAACCCACCTGTCAACGGCAACTTCCACCACACATCCCACAAGAGAAAATCCGGATAGCCCAGACAAAAGGAAACAAACCTTTTTCACCTTGGTGAGAGGCGAGTAGCTGGGCTA
>NQII01000246.1:106930-208100 GCA_002778355.1 Clitarchus hookeri | reverse complement strand
ACAAGCTCATTCTATACTAGTCAAATCTTGACACTATAAATCGGCAATAACGAATGCCTCAAAATCAAACAGTTTTTTTGGGAACCATAAAAACTTTCAAATATGATCTTAAAACTGCATATATAGAATCAATTCACAGGGATCATTGGACTGTATTTAACACATGTAACTTTGTCACTAAAGCCATGCAAAAATTACCTGCAATTTCTCCAGATAGGGGTTACGGATGCGTCAGAATCTGTCCAAACTTAAAGAACAACCTTTTCGAAGTAACGACCCTTTTCCTGGGAACAGTGAAAGGTAGTAGTTTCGAGAGTTGACTGTACTCGCTTCATGCTTTACAAGCAGGGAAGGGAGAGGAAGGCTGCAGCTTGTGTGATGCAGGCAGCAGAGCTCTCTATGTCAGGCCCATCTCTACACCTGTGTACAGGAACAAGCCCAAGCTTAGTGAGCACGTACATTCAACAGCTGCCTAGTGTTCCTGATACCTCCCACCCCACCAAAGCAAAACAATCTGCTCGGAACTTCAGCTAACTTGCCGCAGATCACCAGAGCACTCCAATTCCACCAACCAGAACCATCGAGACTGCGAACTCCCACGGCCTACAGCCCAGTTAGGACCCAGACCAGGCCACCACTATAACCAAACCAGCAATCCAAACCCCTGGGAACAAAAGACCTACGCCAGGCACATAAAATCTCATTTAACGCCAGAACGCCACACCCGTAGCTGGTGTGGAACAGGGAAAAGCACCTGGGCTGCAGACTTCACCTTCCTGAGAGTTCTAGGTGTCGGGGCTGTGGGACCAAGCAGGAGTGTGTTCACAGCACGAATCATGACAGCACATGCCATGCTGAAAGAAGAGAGTTCCCAAACGTGAACTGGAAGATAGATGAGGGAAATAAAAGTTAGGGCCGACTAGACCTTAAGGATGTAGGAATGCTAGAGCTGACAAAGGACCAGGACAGAATAATCCTAAATGCAGGTCATATACTATAGTCCTCTTTTTGCACACCCTGATTTTACACTTTTCTGCATTTTAGACCTATTTTTTCTTCCTGTATTCTGCAATACTCCCAATCTTTTAAAAAGAAAGGGGAAGGGGGGAAATGACTGTAGCCCAAGATAGACGACTCTGCACCCCAGAAGACAGTATTGCAGCAGGAACATCTGTAAAAATCCCGAATCTGATGGTTGCTCCGGGGAGCAAGAAAAGAAAAGAAAAGGAAACCNAAATATATATTTTTTTTCAGCTAACTGAATACTGCAACTGAATTTAGCATGAGTCATTAAATTCTAAAAAGAAACTGTTACTTAACACGCCAGAAAAACTATTCACGAAACAATTATCCCACCTCAGACTTTTATGCACAAATATACAGTACAACATCAGCAGTTCTGTAATGTGTTGGACAATATACTGAAATGAGTGATAGAATGGCAGAGCCATAATTTGTTATTATTTTTTAATTTCTCTCCAGGAACCCTTTTCACTAGGGCCAGACAACCCGTTGTGTCCTTTTCTTGTCATGATCTGTCCCGGTGTCCCGACAAATTTTTAACGGGATGCCAAATGTCCTGTTTTTTTTTCCAAACTTGTAAGACATGGCTGTTTAATTTATTAGATTTAATTTTTTCAAGTATTCCACCTCTATAGTATAACAGATTATTATTTTTAACAGTTTTTAATAATAAATGTGTTTCTCAAGATGAGAGAACGTATAAAGATTCGGAAAGTAAAGCTCAGTTCTTTTTTTTCAATGTTTTCACAATATTTCACTTAGTTACAACCAGATACCCTGTTTCCGCTTTCTCTTCCTTCTTCCACTAATTTCCCTTTCTTCAATTGTCAAAGGTTCACATGCTTGTAAGTGTGAAATAAATATAATTGTTGGTAGTTGTGAAGTAAAAAAATTATTCCCTAAAATGATTTTGACACAGTGCAGTTCCACTTAAAGAATAAGAAATACTTGGAATGAATAATGGNAAAATTATTCCCTAAAATGATTTTGACACAGTGCAGTTCCACTTAAAGAATAAGAAATACTTGGAATGAATAATGGCCACTATTAAATAGTGTTATTTGATGATAGAATGAAGTGTCAGTACAGCAACAAGTTGTCTAATATTGAACTGGAACTGTAAGACTTAGAAGGAAGGCTTGCGNTTTGATGATAGAATGAAGTGTCAGTACAGCAACAAGTTGTCTAATATTGAACTGGAACTGTAAGACTTAGAAGGAAGGCTTGCGCTCTTTGTTATTAAAGTGTCTGTTTTGAAGGCAAATTTGGTAAAATATCAAGTTTTCTAAGTTTATAAATCTGTTCACCTACTTTACACGTGTGATGTCGACTTATAGATAGAGCACGATGCATAAAGCAATGCTAAATACATTAACTGCACAAGTTTACAGGTCTCAGAGTAATGCATCGAGCTGGAAATATATTGGTGCTCAGAAAGATAGCAAAAAATATTATCTAGGATTACAGTTTCTAGATTTTTCAATTTTCTTCCACAATCATGTGAATTTTAATCAGAGTGTTTAGTGTTTATTTTTGTACCACACCCTCTTAAAATACAGACCTTCTCGATTTTGCGTTCAATGATTTGGCTGAGCTTGCTGAGCACGGGAAAGTGGGGCAGTATCTTTATGAGAATGATGAGCGCATTGCGGATCTGCACGTAGTCCTTCGAGTCGAGGCACATCACCATGGCCTTGGTGATCTTGTAGTGCCACTTGTGGCACACGTGGCGGTAGTTCTCGTACCCCACATGGTCGTTTGCCTCGGAAAAGTGATTGCTCACGCGGAACTTGGTCACGAAGCCAGGGTAGTTGGCACATTCCTGCACACACACACACACACATGCCCCAACACGTTACTGCACTGTGCTCAGTCCTCCGTGAGGTTGGGGCTCAGCATCTATGCACCAATCACAACACATCAAATGTGATACAAATTAACTGCAAAAAGTAAAGTACTACAATTACTTAAATTTTGTCTGCACATTACAAAACCAATTAAAACTATAACATCATTTCAATTTGAAACAAAATATAATGACTGAAAACCTTAGTTNGGGGGGGACTTCAGTTCAAACAGATGTTCAAATAAAGGAAAAGGCTGACATGTACGAAAGTATGTCATCTTAACAATATGTTAAGAACATTATTTTTAATGCTGTGAACATTTTAAGCTCAAACCATTAGAACAGCAAAATAATTTATTAATATATTTAGATTCCTAGCAAATTCAAAGTTTCAAGTAATAAAAGCATGTATCAAGTTCACATTAAAGTTAATTGTACTTATAGCAGAGAAATATAAAGTCAACAGAGAAAAGAGCCTAACAGGGCTGCCAATTAATGTGATTTAAAATATTCCATGATACAATTCTGATTTCAAAACCAACAAATTGTACTGCAATTATGATTAATACAGTGGATTCTCTATGTACCGAAAACGCATTTACTGAAAAACCACATCTGCCGAAAGTTTTCAGTAGTCCTGATGGAAATCTTGATAAAACTGGCTTAACCTGCAAAACGTACTGTCATTATATATATATATTATAAATAATGATAAAATTTTTTATTTTTATCACTTACCGAATATTTTATTGAAAGAAAAACTTTTGGACCAGAGACTTTAGACTTCACATAATGGTAATTTTGTACATGAAGCATTAAATTAATCAAATCACATGGCCTCGGTTCTTAAAGAAGTATGGTTATCCTGCACCACACCACAAAGTGGTCAAGTGGTCTGCCGAGTCTAACCTCTAACAAGGTCATAGCAGTCACATAGTATGTGACCGTATTCAACTAAGACACAGTGCCATTACATGTTTCTGAATATCCCACATCGCAGAAATTTAATAAAAATTATCCAATGCTTAGAAAAGATTCACNGTGCCATTACATGTTTCTGAATATCCCACATCGCAGAAATTTAATAAAAATTATCCAATGCTTAGAAAAGATTCACAGATCATCACTGTAGTATTCCAAAGCAAATGGTTTCACCTGAAAATGGTAGGCAATACATTTTAACCAGTAATTATTTTTTGCAAATTTATTTTTTCCAAAACAGTTTGTGTTTAATCATATCTGGCGTAAAATCAACATTATTTTTAAAATAAACATTAATTTAACTCAATAGACAGCATCTTTTGAATAATAAAATTATACCCCCCAAAGTGTATAATTTACTTCCATTGTCGCCAAAAATTGTTTGAACAATGCGCAACTTGTACGTATTACAATATATCAAATTCATTTTTAGTGGATTCTTGCATGGAGATCGGAAGATATAATTATTTACTCAATACACACATCTTCTGAATAAACTCATATCTTGGAATGGCCTATTCNTGGAGATCGGAAGATATAATTATTTACTCAATACACACATCTTCTGAATAAACTCATATCTTGGAATGGCCTATTCTACATATTTTGTTGCCAAACAATGCATAAGCACTGAGCACGAGCACTACGTAACTAACTACAGGCGTAAGTGTACGGGAAAACCAGAAGGCATGGTTTCGAACGATTAAATATTGAAGACTGTAAAGAAACAAATTTTAATCACCATATTTATGCACCTTTGCCTCAAATTCGCATGTTTTTTAAACATGGAATATTAATCACTTCAAAAGGCAGATATTGTAAACGTGCACACTGCATCGCTAATGTTAAGTGTAGATATCCTGCCTGGGCTGAATAAGCTTCGGCTGTCCTCTGTGATACTCTGCACTGCAAAGCCCAGCCGTGACTAGTTTCCACTCCTTACACAGCTTGTGGAGCGGGAGCTGGTTACCTCGCACCCTCCTCATTGCCGACGGGTTTGAAAAAGAAAGGTGCCCGTGGAGGAGTAGATTGTTTCACACCTCCCATTGCTGTGGCTTCTACTTCTCCGTCTCACCCACTGTGAACACACTGCCCGATTGATAACCTTTCCGTATGCTCTCAGCAGATCAACATCATGCGAGATGTTCAAAATTCGGCTTGCATTGTCTCATATAATCTTCTTTTCTGGAGGGTTCGGGGTAGGCTTGCATTCAGAGTCAGTTTACAATCAAATACATATGGTATTCTGAGATTTTATATTGTTTATTCTGGCAAGTAGAGTTAAATGATTTTTTATGTATTATTTGAATAGAGTAATACTTTTTATAAATAAATTCCCATATTTATTGTGTTTATTAAAAAAATTAAACTTTATTTACAGATAATGTACAGCTCTCATTAGACTCCTCATGAAGATTAATAAGGTTACAAGTTGTATTTTACTGTCAATTCTTTTATCAACTGAAATCCTGAATGTATGGAAATTTTTTGACAGCCCTCTGAAAAATGATAGATAGAGAATCCATTGTAATAATGAAAATAAATTGAAAAATGTTTTCCCCTTAACCAAGCATAACTAGATGGCTAAAGTACTATGTAGCTGCATCATAAACTGGTTTCAAATAGCCACAAGCCACTCTTGTCGTAATAGGCAGCCAACCCTGCCAAAAAGTAACCATGTCTTGTTAACAATGTCAAGTATAAAAAAAACATAATAAAAAAAATTATTCTGTTTTTGGAGGTGTATGATTAATGATGGAACAGCCAGATATTGATTGCACATCGCACATTAACTGACATTAAACTATTGTGTTCAAAATTCCCTTATGTTTCCCAAACATCTTTCAAATTCTCTGGAGTATTCCAGATGAATAGCAACCATAGCNGTGTTCAAAATTCCCTTATGTTTCCCAAACATCTTTCAAATTCTCTGGAGTATTCCAGATGAATAGCAACCATAGCCTAACCAGGGATTCCTAAAGTGCTGAACTAACCAGTCAAACTGCTATTATGCTACATAGAGAGGGAAGTGGAAGAGAGAAAGAGAGAGAGAGGAAGAGAGAGAGAGAAAGAGAGAGAGACAATGGTGAACCAGCAGCGAGAGAAAAGGGGACTAGGTGGTGTAGTTACCTTCTCGAAGGTGGCCTTTTCAGCATGCCAGCGCATCACCGTCTCCAACATGGCACACAGGAACCTGCCATAGCGGTTCGCCTCGTTCTCCGTGCATGACGTCACAGAGTACGTGATATCGCAGAACAACTACATGCAAAACAAGCTTTGTTCAAGGCTTCCGACACCATCTCACTGCAGACATGACTGCTAGTGGCATTATACACTATCTCTATAACTTATAAGAGAAAACTATGTATGCCAAAGATACAATTTCAGATATATTCTACCACTGTAGTATACTTATACAATTGATGGTCATCATGAACTTGTAACTGTTAATTTATACATACTGCTGCAGATACTTAGGTATTTTTATTTACAGTACACTGTGACAGCTTGTTGCAATGTCCTGCAATTCTGTACAGCTGGCAAAATAAGTTTACAAACAAATGCCATACATATGAATATTAGTGATGCGTTGATTTCAATATTTCATCAATTCCAAACCTGATTCTGTCATAGTATTTATCGATTCTTAATTTTAACCTAGATTCTATGAAATTTTGTAGTGTAACCAAAGTGGCTGAAAATAAATTAATAATACAAAATTTAAGTGGAACACACAGTTTAGATAACTGATATTCTAAATCATCAAAGTTTAGTATGTCTACTACTATCCTAATTGCAACATAACTAAAATAAGCAGACCTATGCATTAACGTGTTTCCCACTCTAAATATATTGACGCTCCACAGGCATCGTCATTCACCCGATCTAGCCTCGCCACAAACCACGGCCCCCTACTAAGAAAAGCCGTTATGCCGTACACGCCACAGCACGCCTTAAAGCCCAGGGTTGGCTGACCCAGCTGATGCCTCCTGCTGCGCCGCAACCCACTTCGCAGCACACTGCTGCTCTATTACCTCTCCAGCCTTAAGGCGTGTGAGCAATAGCTGCCAGCTTCGGCCATCTACGCCATATCACCGCCGCTCTCTTCTATCTCTCTCTACTGCTACCTCCGTACCCCCATGCTGGCCCTGTGCACTGCGTATAAATAGGGCTTGCAGTCCTGAGTTCAAGGCTGTCTCGCATCAGTCATTCGCAGAACGTCACTCTGCCCAAGTCAACTGAATTATTCAAGTCGTCACTGCCATTCGCAACACTGTCAGGAGTCTTACTCTGCACAACACCGCCTCACTGCCCGTCAACATGCTGAAGCCTGCCACGCTTCCAGCTACCTCGTAGCTCACCCACAGTTGACTAGAGTTCAAGCATCGGTGACTTGGGGATACCTCCCTTCCCGCGCGTCTTCAGAGATGTCGCATACCTGTTGGCAACCTAGGATCTGCCCTTCAGGCCCTAGTCAGGGTACAGGTTGGTTTATGTAAAATTTGCGTGTTGGAGGGCGCCTGCAACATTCAGGCCAGAGTAATGATCTAAAACATCCACTGTTACTTCCAGCCAAGCATCATTTAACATTAATGATGATTGAATATGTGCATAAAAGACATCCCCATGCAGGTACTGTTTTCGTTTATTCAGTACTCAGACAGACGTACTGGATACTGGGTACTTGTACCATACGTCACGGTCTGCCATTCGTCATNTACTGTTTTCGTTTATTCAGTACTCAGACAGACGTACTGGATACTGGGTACTTGTACCATACGTCACGGTCTGCCATACGTCACGGTCTGCCATTCGTCATGGACTACCATTCGTCATGGAATCGGGCAGTGTAATCAAGCTCTGAAATTCACCTCAGTCTTGTGCTCCTCCCATGGGTGAATTACCTAATTGCACAGTTCAGCAGACTAGGGACTTTCTTCATGTCGGTGTGGATTATACGGGTCCATTCCTGGTTACCATGGGAAGACTGAGAGGTGCTAAATTGTATAAGTCATACCTCTGTCTATTTGTGTGTATGAGTACCAAGGCGCTACAATTAGAACAAGTGACAGGACTTTCTATGGAAGATTTTTGACAGCGCTGAAGAGAATGGTTGGTCGTTGAGGTGTCTGAGCTCATGTTTATTCAGACAAAGGATTAAATTTCATTGGAGCAAAGGCAGCGCTTTGAAAACTGTACAATTTTGTAAACTCGCCTGTTGTATATTCTCATGTACTATATCATGTGTGTGGGCATAGAACTATACAGTGCGCAGCGCGCATGTATCCAGTATCTTGCAAGTAGCCCGGCAGCATTCCCAGTAGGAGCAGTGAATACCCAGATGGCGAGGAGGTAAGTTCACGTATGATCCATCGTTACCCTTCTCTCTTGAGTGCTTATCAATCAAATCTTGCAACACCTACCTACTGTCAACAAATGTCAGCTAAGCTAGCTACCGAAGGCATCCAGTGGCACATGAATACTCCAGCAGCACCTCACTTTGGTAGGTTATGGGAGGCTGGCGTGAAATCGGTGAAAAAGCACCTGACCCACGCTGTTCGAAGCCAAATTCTGACTTATGAAGAGCTGAATACTGTACTTGATCAGAAAGAGGAAATATTGAACTCTCAGCTTCTTTGTGCCATCAATGAGAATCCCCATGATCTTACTTCATTGACACCATTACATTTTTTGATAATGGATCCTTTAACATATATGACATTCCTACTTCACGATTGAACCGGTGGCAACTGATCCAGCAAATCCATCAGACATATTGGAAACGTTAGTCAGGATTACCTGCACACGTTGTAGCAAAGATACAAGTAGACAGACTCATCAGTCTCTCTCAGTGTACGTACTCTTGTGCTGATAAAATAAAATCAAACACCACAACTGAAGTGGAAGTTTGGGACGAGTGACCCAAGTAAACTCAAGACTAGATGGAGTTGTCAGAGTGGCCTCACTCCAGACAGGGCAGGCATTTTCCAGTGTTTGACTCGGAAGTTGTGTCCTCTTCCCTCCCAATAAGGCAAACTTTGTTTTGGTGGGGGAGGATGTTGGTGTTTATATTTGTAAATAGTACTTTATTGTGAACTTAAAACTAACTTGTATTTGTATATTAGTCCTGTCGCTCACCCTTAGTGGGAAAGTGAGGGTGAGGCCGAATACTTCCCCTCCCCCCGGCCGACGGTGAAGCAGAGGTCGCCGCTTGCACTGGGTTTTTCCTGGTGCATGAATTGCTAGGTTTGGCCACTTCTATAATGAAGCGTTGTGCATTAGGAGGCACACTTGCGAGTGATGGGACGAGTGGGTGCCCTTGTAGGGGTATAGCTGTGTGACGTTAAGGGGTACGACTTCCCTAATAAGGTTGGCTGGCCGAGCGAAAATAGGCGGCTACTTCGGCGGTATTGGAGGCAGTGGAGAAACTGCAAGAGGCACAGACGAGGTTCAAGGTTAAGCTGGACGAGCTGGATACGGACCCTCTCTGAAGTGCAGCATTCTCTTTCTTCTAGGTGTAATCCTGGTTGACACCTGTTCCATTACTGTTCAGTACCACAGCCCGAGCTAAATCCTGATTGGTAGCTTTGCCCCATCCAGCCCTATGGTGAGGCATAAGGGGGGTAATGGATCAGATAGGCAGACAGTGGGTGGCCAGTAGGGGGTAGGCACGGCCTGATGGAGAGTAGGGTGCCGGTATTGGGGTAGGGGAGGTTGCCGCCCTACTGACTTTCAGTCTAGTGGCTTGGTGAGCGGGACGTCGCTGGCAGATGCAAGTACTAAACTGAAAGTTACAGTAGCAGAGCTAGCGGCGACCACTCCTGTAGCTCCCTGGCAAGCGAAATGTCGCTGACGGAACCAGGTATAACGTAGAGCAGGACTCCTCAGGGGTTGGCTTATAGTTTCCAAGCAGGTGAGCTGGTGAGCAGGGCATCGCTGGCGGACCCATGCACTTACCAGAAGGGCGATAGTCCAAGTGACAACTGCACTAGTGAGGCCCAGGAAGACAAACTTCATAAGCTCCACTTCGAGAGTTCCCAAAAATTGAGGTTGAGGATGTGGTTTCGGCTTGTGGCTATCCTGGACGAGTCTTACTAGGACTGTTGACGAAAAAGGATAGAGAGGGAGCCAGGAGTAGAAAATAAAAGAGTTCTGGAAGAGACAACTAAACCAAGTCAGATTTATGCATGTTTTATTGCTTGCTCAATCAAACACATACAAACCAGCCTGTACCCTGACTAAGGCCTGAAGGGCTGATCCTAGGTTGCCAACTGGTTATTTACCTAGTTTCGGAAGATGCGGCAGCACAGGAGGAGAGGGTGACTCCAAGTCAGCGGTACTCGTACTCGAGTCAACTGCGGGTGAGCTACGAGGTAGCTGGAAGCACGGCATGCTTCGGTGTACTGGCAGACAGCGAGGCGGCATTGTGCAGAGTAGAACTCTCGACAGTGCTGCGAATGGCAGTGACGACTTGAAGTTGGTTAACTCTCTGGCTGTGTGACGTTCTGCGAACGTTGTAACATTGCCCCACATGTGGACTGTCATTTTTGTAACGTTCCACTGTCAGTAACAGGAAACTTCAAAGGCACCAAACAAATTAAGTCAAGTTCCAGTTTATTTACTCTGTGCTTTTATTTGTCCTTCAAATCAAACAGTTTATATACAATCTTCAGGTATGGAGAGTACGAACAGATTTCACAGACAAATACAAAAAGAAATAACAGTGCCGCAGTGGTTTGTTTATTTAATCACGTCTTGAAAACTGGCATCGCAAGAGGATGAAGCGACCGCCCACACCCGACACGTACCCTCAGAGTGCTGATTGTCTACTGTTGGTCCTTCACCATTCCCGTGCGATAGGCACACGGAGTATTTGTTGCTGCGTGCCTGTCCAACCCCTCTCCTAGGAATATCAAAACGTAACGAAATAAGGGCATGGCATGGGCCGGCTTCCCACGCCAGCCGAACTGCGTAGTCGGTAAACGATAATCAAAGCTTCAAAAACAAAAACCATCGACGCAGTCTGAAAAGCATCCACCGACAAATGCTGACGCCAATAAAGCTAAGATTTCCGGAAACGGCAAACGTATGAACGATAAACAAACACCCACGGCTTTAATTTCAAATCTCGAAAAAATATTACGAAGCTTCGCAAACTAAAGAAATTAAACCAGGTATCCCGAAAATTAATATATTGCATCATTACAAGGTAGATGCAGTGTCTGGTGGCTCTCGGACNAATAAAGCTAAGATTTCCGGAAACGGCAAACGTATGAACAATAAACAAACACCCACGGCTTTAATTTCAAATCTCGATAAAATATTACGAAGCTTCGCAAACTAAAGAAATTAAACCAGGTATCCCGAAAATTAATATATTGCATCATTACAAGGTAGATGCAGTGTCTGGTGGCTCTCGGACACAGTGACTTTCTGCAACTAGACTGGCGCGAGACAGCCTCTCTCAGCACTCTCAGGCAGTGTGATGTTCTGTAGATGACTGATGCGAGACAGCCTCAAACTGAGGACTGCCAGTCCTACTTATATGCAGCGCACAGGGCCTGCTGGGTTGCAGGGTGTGAAGAGAGAGAACACAGAAAGAACAGAGCAAAAGAGAGCGGCGACGTGATGTGAAGTGGGTTGTAGTGCAGCAGGTGGCATTAGCTGGGCAAGACAACCCTCGGCTTGGAGGCTTGCTGTGATGTGTACGGCATAACAGCTCTTCTTAGATGGGGACCGCGGCTGTGGCGAGGCTATATGAGAGAATGAAGTCGCTGGTGGCATGTCAGAATGAACTGATTTCCCGCCTCAAAAGACAGTGTTTGATGTAGCCACCATTGGCAACACTACTTTAGGTTGCAACAGCTTGTTGTGTCCAAGATGGCGGTTGGAAAGTATCTTGGCATTGCTTCGTGATAAAGATCTTTTGCCTTCTTGAGTCCTCCGGAACTCTAGTTTTTGTTGTGGTAAATAAACTATTGGTTGAAAATGTGACATACAATTTCATCTCTAGGAAAATACACAGCAAGACAGATTTTTAAGAAGTACCAGAAGGAAAACTGAACTGTTCATAATACTATATAAAAAAAAATTCATTACATCAACATCAAGACTGTAGTTGTGGATTCAAAGAATCGTGACAGATCAATACAACAATCACTCTTTCAAACACAAACATCTCTTATTATACAAACTGTCAACTTCTTTGCCCAGGAGGCACCTTTGACATTTAAATTCTAGACAAAAAAATGCTTGCATTACTTAGAGAAACAATGGCCTTTAAATGTAACTGCTGTACAGTGTTTACAGTTGTCACTGGCTAATTAAAGAGCTTGCATTTGAATGAAAGTGTAAGAACAGACTCTTCACTGAACATTACTATTTCCAGTCACTATGAAAGTGTTTAGTGAATATAACCAAGGACATTATACGAGGTTTGTTAAAAACAAAAGGAGACTATTTTTCTTGATAAATATTTATTTATTCATCAATATCTATTTTGTCCCCTTGTAAGTAATCCCCCTCAGATATAATACACTTGTGCCAGCAATTTTTCCAATCCTCGAAGCACTTCTGATATGCGCTTTTTGGTATGACCTTGAGCTCTCCTACCAATGTGGTCTCTATCTCCTTAATCGTGGCAAACCTCCGTCCTTTCATGGATCTCTTCAGTTTTGGGAACAGGAAAAAGTCGCAGGGGGCCAAGTCCGGTGAATACGGTGGCTGAGGCATGATTACGGTGTTGTTTTTGGCCAAAAATCACGAACAAGCAAGTAAGTGTGAGCAGGTGCATTATCGTGATGCAAAAGCCATGAATTGTCTTGCCACANCAAAAATCACGAACAAGCAAGTAAGTGTGAGCAGGTGCATTATCGTGATGCAAAAGCCATGAATTGTCTTGCCACAAATCCGGGCGTTTTCTTCGTATTGCTTCACGCAAACGGCGCATAACTTCAAGNAAAGCCATGAATTGTCTTGCCACAAATCCGGGCGTTTTCTTCGTATTGCTTCACGCAAACGGCGCATAACTTCAAGCTAATATTCCTTATTGACTGTCCCTTCTGGCAGGAACTCACTATGAACCACGCCATTGTAATCAAAGAAAACAGTCAGCAAAACCTTCACATTTGACCGAACTTGGCGTGCTTTTTTTCGGTCTTGGCTCTTCTGGCCGCTTCCATTGGGANGCCACAAATCCGGGCGTTTTCTTCGTATTGCTTCACGCAAACGGCGCATAACTTCAAGGTAATATTCCTTATTGACTGTCCCTTCTGGCAGGAACTCACTATGAGCCACGCCATTGTAATCAAAGAAAACAGTGAGCAAAACCTTCACATTTGACCGAACTTGGCGTGCTTTTTTTCGGTCTTGGCTCTTCTGGCCGCTTCCATTGGGATGATTGGGCTTTGGTTTCAACGTCATAACCATAAACCCATGTTTCGTCACCAGTTATGACCCTTTTGAGCAAATCTGGATTGTCGTTGAAGTCATTCAACAGCTCCTGAGCGACGCTCACGCGACGGTGCTTTTGATCCAAATTTAGCAATTTTGGAACAAACTTCGCTACCACACGTTTCATGCCCAAAACATCCGAAAAAATTGCATGGCATGAGCCAACCGATATGCCGACNTCAGTTGTTTACGTGCTGGGACATCTAGGGTGGGCATCGTCATTAACGTCTTCTTGGCCTTCTGTGAAGAGCTTGTACCACTTATAAACATTATTTTTTGCTCAAAGTNTTACTGCTTCAACGTTTTCATCAGTTGTTTACGTGCTGGGACATCTAGGGTTGGCATCGTCATTAACGTCTTCTTGGCCTTCTGTGAAGAGCTTGTACCACTTATAAACATTATTTTTTGCTCAAAGTAGACTCGCCAAATGTCACAGTCAACATTTTAAATACATCTGAGCACTTAATTTTATTTTTCACACAAAATTTTATAGAGATTCTTTGATCCATTTTTTTATAGCAAAAAATCGCCAAGCACATTAAAACACGTCTAACCTTCACATCTGTCAAAAATAAACTAAAATGCAAAATGGCTGATAATGTCAACATAAATTGGGGAAATGTGTACCAACATAAAAAAAAAAAAACACCCCAATATATAATCAAATGTACGTAGCCCACAAACTTTGAAAAGTCACCTTTTTTTTTATAACGTACCTCGTATAACTAGTCAAATGGAANGAATGTACGTAGCCCACAAACTTTGAAAAGTCACCTTTTTTTTTATAACGTACCTCGTATAACTAGTCAAATGGAATTTCATCTTTGTTAAATGTTTTTATATTGTGTTTGTGACCTGTGTGATGTCACTGTTTTATATTGCAAAGAAATTGTTGGGTGCAGCAGTTGTACAAGACAAAACATCTTAATGTATAAAAGTAAATGTACAGTAAAACCTCTCCTTACATTTCTAGAAAGACCCAATAAAATTGTTTCAAAATGCATACAATGAGCTAAAAGAATAATTTCTATAAGCACTACATAAGGAGGACTGAAAAATATATATGTAAAAGTAGGGAAGTTTAAGGTGAAAGGACACTGGACAGGATACACACAGCCACAGTGCAAAGGAAGTTGCTCACCCTGTCATAGCAGAGAAGGGTGGAGAAGTTGGCAGTCTTGAGGCTGTGGATGGTGAGCACGAACTTGGCGCAGTAAATGGCATCTGCAGCAGTGAAGGTGCAGCGAGGGAAAATGCACAGCTGCAGGAACTGTGTGATGGTCTCGTTCTTTGCAGCCTTGGCCGAGCGCAGCAAAAACCACGAGTCTTTCTCCTGCAAGCCGGCCAACACACCACACTTTTATTCATATAAAAAAAAAAAATAATAATATGTTCAGAGCTTATAGGCACCATGAATTTTGGGAATGAAGACAATAGAAAGCAGACAAATGGCGGGCGGTTAATTACGTTCATCTGTGTGTGCAACTAAAACTGAGTTTGTGATTTGACAAAACAAGAAATCAATCGTGTTTACAAACATTTTTTTGTCCTCTGGTTTGGATACGAGAATTTAGCTTCCGGGAATGAGAGTTTATTTCTGTTAAAAGAAGATATAGTAACGTTGTGAAAAACTACATGTTTGTTTTTGTCATTATGGTGGCATCAATGACCGACTTGCAACTTATAATCTTCAATTTTGTTATGGACAAAGTAATTGAAGTAAAACGCTTTCTAGATGAAGCCATCAGTGATCCTGAAAAATTAGAAGAGTTCAAGTTGCATTCAAGGAAGTGTCGGAAAAAGTGATGAATTTCTTGCAAACAATNGATCCTGAAAAATTAGAAGAGTTCAAGTTGCATTCAAGGAAGTGTCGGAAAAAGTGATGAATTTCTTGCAAACAATTTTGCGCTGTGTGCAGTCCCGCCAAAGGCGGAAAAAAAAACTACTCAAAACCTGAAGGAAGCTATTATGACGTTTGAGAAACATTTCAGGCACCTTCTAATTGCACATAATATATTTACAGTCAGAGCAGCAGACTTAACATCTCGTGCAGCAGTTCCACATGCTGCCACCACTTCCCCTGCCGGCGTTTTCAGTCAGTAGAGCCGAGTGCGCTTCGTTTTCGGAATTGTTCAGATCTATTGTTCATCAGGATACATCGCTAAGCAACGTGCAGAAGCTGAATTTTTTAATAGGTTGCTTGAAAGGCGAACCTAGAGAGATGGTAAGTAACCTGCCACTTACCAATGATAATTATGACATTTGGGCATTGCTTGATAAAAGGTACAAGAACAGATGCATTACAACTTCTATCCATGTTCAAAAGATACTGCATATCTCACCTGTGACTTGTAAATCAGCAGACTCGTCATATTTTATTAGTGTAGTTTAAGAGAATTTAAATGCATTGAGAGCTGACCATTTTCCAGTATCTGAGTGGAGTATCCTTTTATTTAATTGTCATTGTGAAAAATTAGACCACACTCCGCGCCAAGACTTTGACATTTCAGTGGAACGAGACTTGCCGACTTGTGAGGATCTTCCTAATTTTCTTGGAGCATCGTGCTGTGGCAGGTGAACATGTACAGTTGGTTAGCATGCAAAGTGTATCCACGATGAGTAATGTAAGTAGAACCTACAGCAAACCCTCAATGTTGAATATGAAATCGAATTCACACAAAATAGAGGTCACAATACTACTTTAGTTGCATTGGAACAAAGAACATGCTGTATGTTATGTAAAGAAAACCATTTTCTTCANCTCGTTCTTTGCAGCCTTGGCCGAGCGCAGCAAAAACCACGAGTCTTTCTCCTGCAAGCCGGCCAACACACCACACCACACTTTTATTCATATAAAAAAAAAATAATAATATGTTCAGAGCTTATAGGCACCATGAATTTTGGGAATGAAGACAATAGAAAGCAGACAAATGGCGGGCGGTTAATTACGTTCATCTGTGTGTGCAACTAAAACTGAGTTTGTGATTTGACAAAACAAGAAATCAATCGTGTTTACAAACATTTTTTTGTCCTCTGGTTTGGATACGAGAATTTAGCATCCGGGAATGAGAGTTTATTTCTGTTAAAAGAAGATATAGTAACGTTGTGAAAAACTACATGTTTGTTTTTGTCATTATGGTGGCATCAATGACCGACTTGCAACTTATAATCTTCAATTTTGTTATGGACAAAGTAATTGAAGTAAAACGCTTTCTAGATGAAGCCATCAGTGATCCTGAAAAATTAGAAGAGTTCAAGTTGCATTCAAGGAAGTGTCGGAAAAAGTGATGAATTTCTTGCAAACAATATTGCGCTGTGTGCAGTACCGCCAAAGGCCGAGAAAAAAACTACTCAAAACCTGAAGGAAGCTATTATGACGTTTGAGAAACATTTCAGGCACCTTCTAATTGCACATAATATATTTACAGTCAGAGCAGCAGACTTAACATCTCGTGCAGCAGTTCCACATGCAGTGCTACCACCACTTCCCCTGCCGGCGTTTTCAGTCAGTAGAGCCGAGTGCGCTTCGTTTTCGGAATTGTTCAGATCTATTGTTCATCAGGATACATCGCTAAGCAACGTGCAGAAGCTGAATTTTTTAATAGGTTGCTTGAAAGGCAAACCTAGAGAGATGGTAAGTAACCTGCCACTTACCAATGATAATTATGACATTTGGGCATTGCTTGATAAAAGGTACAAGAACAGATGCATTACAACTTCTATCCATGTTCAAAAGATACTGCATATCTCACCTGTGACTTGTAAATCAGCAGACTCGTCATATTTTATTAGTGTAGTTTAAGAGAATTTAAATGCATTGAGAGCTGACCATTTTCCAGTATCTGAGTGGAGTATCCTTTTATTTAATTGTCATCGTGAAAAATTAGACCACACTCTGCGCCAAGACTTTGACATTTCAGTGGAACGAGACTTGCCGACTTGTGAGGATCTTCTAATTTTCTTGGAGCATCGTGCTGTGGCAGGTGAACATGTACAGTTGGTTAGCATGCAAAGTGTATCCACGATGAGTAATGTAAGTAGAACCTACAGCAAACCCTCAATGTTGAATATGAAATCGAATTCACACAAAATAAAGGTCACAATACTACTTTAGTTGCATTGGAACAAAGAACATGCTGTATGTTATGTAAAGAAAACCATTTTCTTCANGAGGTCACAATACTACTTTAGTTGCATTGGAACAAAGAACATGCTGTATGTTATGTAAAGAAAACCATTTTCTTCAAGTGTGAACAGTTTTTGTTAAAATCTGTTGATAATAGTATTGAATTTGTGAAGAACCAGTCACTGTGCTTTAATTGTTTGAAAATAACCATAGCGCTGTTAAATGCCTGTCGAAATTTTCATGAATGCAGTGTCAAAGGAAACATCATTCTCTTCTTCACTTCACCCTTGAGAAGCCACCAAGCCAGACACTAGATACTCAGACTCCAGAAAATAGGGATCCATCACAAGATTCTTCTTTTGATAAACTGCACGTACTACATCTGTCAAATGACACTCAAAATCAACACACTACCATTTTGCTAGCAACTGCTCTTGTTCAAGTGAAAGACAGCAGTGGACAGTTTCAAGTCACAAAAGCATTGTTTGATGGTACATCACGAACTACATTTATAACTGAAAATTGTGTGCAACGATTAGACTTAAAACGTCACCGTGAATGTGTAGAAATTGCTGGCGTTGGCCAAACTCTTGTACCAGGTACTAGAGGGATAACACAACACATTGCTTCAATCAAACCTGTGGGCTTATGCAACACTCATTTTGCCATTAAGGCCACAATTTTAAGTGAAATCACTCATCCCATGCCATGTTCACGAATTTCATTCATTTCAATCCAGCACCTTAAAGACTTAACGTTAGCCGATACATCATTTGATTGTCTTGGACCTGTTGATATGCTCCTGTCAGCAGACATTGTCAGTGAAGCAATGACAAGAGGCTAAAATATCAGGGGTACCTAGTGCTTTTCACTGAAGTGTTTGGCTGGGTCGTGACTGGTACGACCAAATGTGAAGCACGTGTAAATCCACCAGTGTCATTCTTGATCAGACCAACTACACTGGATATGCAGCTACAAACATTTTGGGAGGTAGAGGAAGTATCAGCAGCTTGTGTGATATATGNAGACCAACTACACTGGATATGCAGCTACAAACATTTTGGGAGGTAGAGGAAGTATCAGCAGCTTGTGTGATATATGCAGAGGACAAGAAATGTGAAGAGCACTTCCACGGTACACATGCTCGTAATGCAGATGGGAGATATGTGCTTCAGTTGCCATTTAAGCAAGAGCTGCAAACCATCAGAAANCTACACATGCTCGTAATGCAGATGGGAGATATGTGCTTCAGTTGCCATTTAAGCAAGAGCTGCAAACCATCAGAAAAGCCTTACAAATTGCATCATCCAGATTTCAACGCCTTGAGAACAAATTGAAGAAGTTACCAGAACTGGCAAATTAATACAGTTTGTTCCTTAAGGTGTATGAGGACTTAGACCACATGCCACGTATACTGAGCGTTCAGCAGCTTTAGTCAGAGTAGCACACTGCAGCCTGATTCAGTGGAGAGATGTGAAGTAGCCTATGTGATACCCCGTTATGCTGTACTCAAATAAACTAGTTCCAACACCAAAGTTCATGTAGTCTTTAATGGAGATGCAACGACTTCTATTGGTATTTCATTAAATGACTTGTTGCTTACTGGGCCAAAACTTCAAAACAATCCTGAACTTTTGAATGATGCCAGTGGTTTTTATTGCGTCTATTTGTAAAATTTATACACATATTGAAATCCACCCTGATGACCGCAAGTACCAGTCTATTTTGTGGCGTCCTACTCCAGAAGACGATGTTCATGTCTATCAATTAAACAGAGTTACATATGGGTTAGCATCATCCCCTTACCAAGTGTTGAAAACGGTGCAGCAGTTGGCACTGGATGAAGGCTCATCAGTTTCCTCGAGCATTACAAGTATTGTTACGAAAGGTGTCCGTTAATGTCATAGTTACTGGGGCCAACTCTGTAGAAGAGGCAATACAATTGAAGGGTGAACTTTGTTAGCTCGAGGAGCTCCCAGCTACAGATGAGTTTGTATACCACATCAACATTCCCCAGTTGTTACTAAACATGGTATTCTCTCAACAATTGCNCATTTGAGCTGCTAAAGTGGTCCTCTAACAACCCCACTGTGTTAAAAAGATATTCCTGCAGAGCAATGTGAGTTCTCAGAAGTTTTGATCAGGAGACAAGCCCAACTATCAAAGTTCTTGGTGTTCATTCTTCATTGGTGTCCAGCTACAGATGAGTTTGTATACCACATCAACATTCCCCAGTTGTTACTAAACATGGTATTCTCTCAACAATTGCAAGACTCTTTGACCGTTGTGGGTGGGTGTCACCAGTNGCAAGACTCTTTGACCGTTGTGGGTGGGTGTCACCAGTGATTGTGTGGGTTAAGATGTTGCTTCACACACTGTGGACGTTAGGAATGGAGTGGGATCAACCAGTCACTGAAGAAATTGCTCATCAATGGCTGCAGTTCCGAACATCATTATCTTCCCTTGCTGCTGTGCGAATCCCAAGATACATCAGTTTACATGATGCAAGTAACCTTCAGTTCCATGGGTTTTGTTATGCTTCTGAAAAGGAATACACTGCTGTGATCTATGTGCGGCTTGTTGGCAGTGGTGGAGTGATTTCGACCAATCTGGTAAATGCTAAATCAAAGGTTGCTCCGCTGAAAACACTGTCTATCCCTAGGCTTGAGTTGTGTGGTGCTGTGCTCCTGGCGAGGTGTGGCTGTACATGAGCAACCAGTTTGAATACAAATCATACAACTTTACCATGCACATGTGGTGTGACTCTACAAGTGTGCTGTCATGAATAAAATAATCTCATAAATAAATTGAAAACGCTTTGTAGCAAATAAGGTTTCTGAAATTCAGACCATCATACCTCCGAGCATATGGCATTATGTCTCATCTAGCTGCAACGCAGCAGATTTAGCATCTCGAGGTGTTTTTCCTGAGCACATAGTAACACAATGTGGTTTCATGGTCCTGACTGGCTGGCAGGCTCGGATGCAAATTGGCCCGTACAACGGCTAAGGACCTTCGATGTGAACAACTTCCTTGAATGCAAGTCTTTACAAAATCAGGTCCTTACAGTTCAAGACAAGAGAAATAAATTGATTGACTTGTTGGACACGTTTTCATCACTATCTAAACTTTAGCGTGTGACAGCATGGATGATCAGAGTTAAGAATGGCTTCAGAAAACAAATTCATTGTGATTCAAAGTTATTGAGCCATGAGCAGATACAATACGCATTGGTACTTGGATCAAAGTTGTGCAACAACACTATTTTTTTAAGGAAATTAAAATTATGGAACGCAATGAGTGTCCCAGCAATCTTCGGAGTCATCAGGGTGGGTGGCCGGCTGCAACATTCTTTCTTGCCCGAACAAATAAAACATCCAATATTACTTCCAGGGAAATGTCACCTTTCAGAGCTCATTGTTAACTGCCATCATACCTCTTACCATCATGCTGGACCACAGGCTACACAATCTCTCATCCAGAGACAGATTTGGATATTGAGCGCTAGACGACTAATACGGCACTGTATTTACAGGTGCATGCAGTGTTTCAAATTGACAGCCAAACCCCCTACTCCACTCAAGGGGAAACCTGCCGGCTGTGAGGTTCTCACAAGTGCACCCTTTACTGAAGGTTGGCGTTAACTTTGTTATACCTTTTAGTTCAAAGCTCCCCGAAGCACCCAAGGTCGTTGTCACAAAAAGCTATCTCTGAGTGTTTGTGTGTATGTCGAGCAAAGCAGTCCACTTGGAAGTTGTGTCATCTTTGTGTAACGATACATTTTTTGTGTCCCCTTTCGACAGATCCCTCAGAATTAAAAGTCCTCAATCAAAGGCATTTTTTGATTGGTGCTCCCTTTATTGGGATTCCAGAGCAAGACCTCTCTCACATCGTGGAGAATCGTCTTGATCGATGGCAATTACTCACAAAGTTAAAACAGTGCATNCAGAGCAAGACCTCTCTCACATCGTGGAGAATCGTCTTGATCGATGGCAATTACTCACAAAGTTAAAACAGTGCATTTGGAAATGATGGAGCACAGAATATCTCCGTACACTTCATCAAAGAACTAAATGGAATGTTGCAACTCCCAACGTAGAAGAAGACAAGCTCTTCCTGGTGAAGGACTGAAACTTGCCACTATTAAAATGGAGAACTGTCAGTCATTAAAACTCATCCTGGTGAAGATGGTGTTTTCAGAGTCGTGACTTTAACTCTTTGACTGCGATGTTCGGCTATTGTCGAATGCAGAGAATTATCGCTTACTTGCGGCATGCGACTTTAGTCGAATTGGGTGGATTCCTAAGTTGTGATGTGCGTTCGGCATGCAATTGTATTCTAATAAGTGCTGCTATCTATAAAATTGATACCTCAATGTTCTGAAACTATCTTTGACTATAAATGGCACAGTATTTACATACTGTGAGTGTATTATCTTTGGTGTTATTCTCGCCAACAATGGCATCGTGTAGTAGGAAAGGATTGTCGCAAAAAGAATGTTACGATATTTTGTTTGCTGATTCAGATTCAGATTTGGAAGTAAGTGAATCTGAAAACGAAGTTGGTTTTCGCAATACAGAAAATGAAATAACTTATAGTGTGGAGTCAGAAAATGTGAGTGATAGTGACAGTGACAGTGACACAGTGAGTGATGATCCTGCGCAACAGTTTTTGAAAGGGAAGAAAACTGAAACTGTATGTGTAAATAGTAATGACTGGTTGAACACGGACAGTGAAAATATAAATATTTTGCTTGACTGGTGTAACAAATCTCCTTTACATTCGTCACTAAAAAACATAACCTCAAATGACACAGCAGTAGACTGTTTTTACAAATTTTTTCCCAGGTCTACTTTTGCTACAGTAGCAGACCAAACAAATGTATATGCATCCCAGTTTTATGAAAATATGACAACAGAAAAAGTATCACCTCGTTCAAGGTACCATCAGTGGAATGAGTGTACTCCTGAGGAAATACAGGCAATGACAGCTGTAGAAATTGGTATGGGTTTGTGTCGCAAAACATCAATAGAACAGTATTTCTGTGAAACATCCTGGATAAATGATACCCCAAATTATTCAAACATTATGTCTCGTGACAGATACCAGATTCTCAGGTCATTTCTGCACTTCGCTGACAACAAAAAGCAATTTCCAAAAGCGCATCAGGATTATGACCCTCTCTTCAAAATTCGCCCAATCATAGACATAGTGAAAGACACTTACTTGCTTGAATTTGAACCAGGTCAAAGTTTATCTATTGATGAAACCATGCTTCGCTTCAAAGGACGTCTATGGTTCAAACAATACATGCCATCAAAACCTTCTACAAAGTGGGGTGTGAAGCTATGGTCACTGTGTGACAGTGAAACAGGTTTCTTGTTGAGGTTCGACGTTTATGTCGGAAAAGGCGTGCTACAAGCAAATGTTGATCGCAGCCTGGGGTTAGGTGAACGAGTGGTTCGAAAACTTCTTTTGGGGTTTGAACACACACAGCGAATTCTCTATTGTGACAATTTCTTTTCCAGCCCGTCACTGTTCCAGTTCCTCAGAGAAATTGACATAGGAGCTTGCGGGACAGTTCGAACAAACAGGCATGGCATGCCAACTGAGTGTAAACCAGTAGTTTGCAAAATGAAGAAAGGTGACAAGCCAAAATTTTGGCTGAACAAAGCAGAGGGAATGATTGTGTGCTCATGGCAAGATACTGGACGAGTTACGCTGTTGTCAACTGTGCATAGCAATGAGTTGACGGAAGTAAAAACAAGAGCTAAACAAACTGAAAATGGGTACAGAATTGTTTCTAAACCAAAAATGGTATTGGAGTATAATCGGAACATGAATGGTGTAGATCGTTTTGACCAACTGTCATCATCATACTGTTACTATCACAAAAACAGGAAGTGGTATCATGTATTGTGGCATTTCATGGTTGAAGCAGCACTCGTGAATGGGAAAATTGCCTTCAATATGTCACGAGATACTAAAATGTCTGCAATACAATACAGGAACTGCGTCATTGAGGGACTTCTGGAAGAATATTCTCGACCAGCACCAAAAAAGAAAGGCCGTATTTGTGCTGATGTTGTCCCACTTACCAGACTGAATGAACGCCATTTTATTGGACTACAAAGTGACAAAAACCACAAGCCAAATTGTATTGTTTGCTCCATAATGCCTAACCAATGCAATCAAAAAGGAAGAGGAAACTGTAAACGGAAGCAAACCATCTACATGTGCAAGAATTGCCCCAATCATCCTCCACTCTGTCCTGTGCCTTGCTTTGAGGAGTACCATATCAATAAATCTACATGAAAGTCTGTACACGTAATAACCTGCACATGTAATAGCCTGTATATACTTTATATATAGTTTATGTGTTAGAAATAAGTTAATAATAATAAATTAAATTTAAAAAAATTTACATTTTTTTTACACTTTTTGGGTAAAAAAAATGAAAAAAAATCCAGCAGCGAAAGAGTTAAAAACACCCAATGGTGAACTTGTTAGGGTTGTTTTTTCAGATATGTCCATTGCCACTAATCTAATTGTGTATCTGTAAATATAGGATACAGGATTATCATGTTCCATTGGCTGTTGTAATCTCTTTTCTTACTTTGAATTTTTGTGCTTGCATTTGTTAAAAACCCCAACAACTTTGAAATGTTATGGACTATGCCAAAATACTAACAGTACAATAAATGCTTTGCTACACAGTTGGGTGATATAAAAATATTTGTTAATGAACAAGAAGATTCATAATTAACGGCCATCGCAGAATTAATTCTCAACATAAAAATGTTACTAATGAACTCGCAAATAAAGTAAAACTTCAATGAATCTGAAGGGAACCCTTCCTATGTTCACTAGAGAAAGGGAACTTCACTTGTACACTTTTCATGAAATAATATACAAAACTGATGTACTAAATCTGCATTTGTACAAAACTTTATAAACCTGTGAGACAGCATGTTTTACAATATTAATCAGCCCTGCCGTTTTTTTTACGGAATCTTAAACCAACAAAAAGACCTGGATTTAATGCAGAACATCCCATATTTCCTATCACACAAGTACATCTGTTTACAAATAAATGGCTGGAGTTCATAGATAAATATATATCATGGACGCAAGTGGAGAATTTTCATTTTGCTGTGCTCTGGGTGGCGATATTGCGAACTACAATCGATACCATTTTGAATATTTATGTTGACCTCTTGCGGCTGCACTGAAAACTTTTCTGTAACTACCAATGTGTTCTCTAATCTTGCGTGTATATGTTTGGAATTTTTTTTTGTTGCCTGTTATTATCATCGTCAGGCATGAAAAACGAAACTACGCCAAAGTGAAATGTATGCTTTATACTTAAAACATATTGTGAGCTGATTGAAAATATTTAAAAAAAAAACTTTCACTGCAGGAAATTAATATTGCAGCCTGTAACTGTTTTAAAGTATTTATTTTCCAGACGGCGTGCTGCAATAAGATGCACATAAAAACGTAAACAAATCAGAGGAACAATACATTACTACAAACGAAAAGACACAAAGTTGATAAAAGTTGAAAGCCAGGGTATGCAAATACCGTCTGTATGGACTATTAGAAAACTTATTAAGTCTGCGTCTTTGGTCAATAAATACTTGACGCTAGCGGACATGACTCTGCAAACAATACCGAGCACGGAACATTTGCAAATGCGTAACGTATTTAACTATCTGAGCATCATCATGATTGTTTTAGTTTATCACATTTTTTTACGCGTGCAATGCATTTTTTGGCACCCACGAATTGTTACATACTGCATTAAAATGTCTAGTGTATGGAAATACTTTTCTAAAGACTTGACAGACAAAATAAAGCAAAATGCACCCAGTTTGGTAAAATAGTGTCTCGGGATGGTAAAGATATAAGCAGTTTTATTACGTAAAATCTAAACAAGCACCTCACACATTGTGATAAATATGTTGAAAGCTGCAAGCATAGAATCGAGAAATCAAGAAGAAAAAAAATTCATTTGCATCTACCAGTCATAGCTAACCTAAAAAGAGTGAAGGTAGTACATGTTTAGGCGAGCGTAAACAACTAACTTTAAAAGATGCTTTCAATAAGAATTCTAAGTGTGATAAGAATGACAAACGAGCAAAAGAAATAAACAGAGCAATTGGTGAAATACTCTGTCTGAATAAATTACCTTACAGATTTGTGGAAACTGAAGGCTTCCGTATTTTAATGAGCAAGATATGTCCAAAGTTCAAGATTACTGGCAGAAAATTCTTTGCAAATACCCTGATACCAGACATGTACGAAGAAGTAAAGACAAAAGTAAGCAAGATATTGAATAATGCTGAAGAAATGTGTATCACATCAGACCTTTGGACATCTGTCGGAAATAGAGATTACATCTCCATCACGGCACACTTCCATGACCATAATTTTGAGAAGCATCATTTGCTCTTGGAAATGATGCCATTTGAAGAAGCTACACACAGCTCCCAGTTGATATTCGAAAACTTAAAAGCAGCTTTTGCAAAATGGAATATTTCAACGAAGGTGAAGGCAGTAGTGACTTACAATGCTGCCAATATGGTGCAGCAGTAGGAAAACTCTATGTTCTACATGTAGGTTGCTCTGCTCATTCAGTTCAGTTTGTAAGTTGAATTATCATGCATATGACTAAATACTAAACAGAGTCCTTTTCAATCTGTTAAACCTAATTTAAAAACTTAAATGTTCCAATATTAATGAACTCAGCTGCCAAAACACTGAATTTATATGTTTAATGTACCATATTAATGCAACACTTAGTGCCTTTAGCTATTTATTTCATTGTTTTGATAATTCAGTATTAAAACTTAAATATCTAATAATCAGATTTCATTTTGGTTGTCAATCACGCAATTTTAAACCATCCAAATATACGTAAGCTAATCAAAATTGCAAAGCAACTTGTTGGATTTTTTAAACATTCCACATCTGGCATGAAAGCTTTGAATGAAGCACAGTTATCACAAGGGCAGAAAAAGAAATGTTTGCTGCAAGATAAGTCCACTAGATGGGATTCTACATTAATGATGCTCCAGAGACTTGTTGAGCAAAAAAAATGTGATTGCAGGTTAGTGTATTCAAGGCATTAATTCTACGGTGTTTCTCGATGGTTGGTAAGGATTACATTTTATTCATATATCATCCACACTAATTAACCATACATTTTATATAAATTAATTACTTAATTTTAAAAAAATTATGAAACAGAGTAATATAGGCATGTACTATTATTTCATTCAAACTGCATCTCATTTTCTACAATGCTTTCAAAATATATATTTATAGTAATAAGCCCTACCTGTTTCTGAGCTTATTTTTTTATTGTTTCAGTTGTTGAAAACAATTTCCAACAAGTAACCAATTTGCAAGCATCAAAATAGGTCCTAGCAGACAATGTCCTCACAGTTCTATCACATTTTGCTCAATTCACTAAAGAGATAAGCAAGCAAGACACTTCTTTAGCTGATCTTTGGCCTTTGATTCATAGTCTGAAAGCAGTTTTAATCGACTTGCAAGAAAAACTTGAAAAACACAATGTATCAGGTTTGTTGAATGATCTACATTCAGTGCTGGTAAGAAGGTTTCAACTTGTTGACTCCAAGGCTAATATTTTGGCAACAGTACTGGATCCTAGTTACAAAACCAGTTTCTTTGATGAGGCAAGCATTCTGATAAAGTGCAGAGAAATCATTTCTGAAGAAATTTCTCTCGTGCCTGCTGCTGATTCCAAGAATAATCAGAGCTGTTTGGATGTTGATGATGAATGTGAATGCGTAACTGAAACTCATCAACACACTCTCCTGCAGGTTAGTAACGTTTAACACTTCAAGTAGGCTAATACGATTTTTAAAATATAAATTACAAATGTATCTGACTTAATTTTGAATTTCCATTGTTTACTAGGTAACCAAAAGACTACTATTCCAGAAAACTAAAAAGATTTGCAGTTGATGAAACAAGTATCGAATTAGAATAGGATGATTACTTAAGCACGTCTCCTGTCAGCTACGATACATCCCCAGCTGGTTTCCAGAACACTTCACTACACAAGGATATAAAGAGACTGAGCAAGTTCTGGCTCTCAGTTCCAGTGTATTTAGTCTTTTCTGAACAAGTGTTTTCACAAGGATGACTCATTGTTACAGATCACCGCAGTCTCCTACTTCCTGACCATGTTAACCAGCTTGTATTTTTAAAAGAAAATTTGCGATATCTTAAGAAATGTGTATCGAAAACCGGTGATGATTTAATTTTGCTTGCTATCTTTCTGATACAGACATAAGTTCAATCATTACTGTATTGTGTTGTGTTTATACTGCAGATAAATTGGGAAAATCTCTTCCTTTCAATATTTCTTATCCTACTAATATTATAAATGTGAATTGTCTGTGTTTGTGTGTGTGTGCGCGTTTGCATGTTATCACTCAGCTCCATAACGGCTGAACAGATTTTGATGAAATTTGGTATGTAGGTACTTTAGATCCTGGAATAAGACGTAGGATACTTTTTATCCCAAAAAATGGTAGGGTTCCTGTGGAATAAAAACAAAACGAAATTCTACAATAGCTGGGAACGTGACCAAAATATTATTTTCCTGTGGTNTTCAATATTTCTTATCCTACTAATATTATAAATGTGAATTGTCTGTGTTTGTGTGTGTGTGCGCGTTTGCATGTTACCACTCAGCTCCATAACGGCTGAACAGATTTTGATGAAATTTGGTATGTAGGTACTTTAGATCCTGGAATNTGTTACCACTCAGCTCCATAACGGCTGAACAGATTTTGATGAAATTTGGTATGTAGGTACTTTAGATCCTGGAATAAGACGTAGGATACTTTTTATCCCAAAAAATGGTACGGTTCCTGTGGAATAAAAACAAAACGAAATTCTACAATAGCTGGGAACGTGACCAAAATATTATTTTCCTGTGGTNCGGTTCCTGTGGAATAAAAACAAAACGAAATTCTACAATAGCTGGGAACGTGACCAAAATATTATTTTCCTGTGGTGTCACAGTTTATCAGGCTGCCCAAGGTCCTCTGAAATGGCTTAACGACTGCTGTGTATCGATAACAACCAGGACCGAATATTTAACGTGCTCTCCGAAGCCCGGAAGCGCTCAGATGTTGTGCCACTAAACTGTCACCTATCCAAATGTGTGCCGCTGGGAACGTTGCTTAACTTTGGTGATCGATTAAGATCCCTCAGCCAAGCGCAAACAGAAGTACCTGGGTACACTTTTTCTAAAGCTACAACTTGATGAAACTCACATTTTGATNCCTCAGCCAAGCGCAAACAGAAGTACCTGGGTACACTTTTTCTAAAGCTACAACTTGATGAAACTCACATTTTGATTTTCATACATTGAAAGCGGAAATATGGTAACTACACGATAGTTGCACAGATATACTCCAAAAACAATACCCTACTTCTTGGCTATCGAGTAAAAATTACTTCCTTCCTTTTGGGTTGCCGTAATAAGTTAAAAACCTAGGCCAATATAGTATAATTTTATAATTCTGTTTTCGCATAAATTAATTGCCTTTCCCAATTTATTTATTAGCGTATCACTGTAAAACTCAATTGTACCCGGGCGAAGCCGGGCCATTTCGCTAGTTTCTCATATTTCTGCACAATAATGGTGAGGTGGAACAACAAACAAGAGGGAAGGGCATTGGTATCGGTACCGGTATCGGAACAACTCTAGTATAGACCCAAATAAAAAATGAAATACACTGTAATCTTATCAATGTTTTTCAAGAGACCAAAATAAATAACTGATTCACACTGACAAGCAATTCATGAAGAATAGATCTTCATCTAATCATCATAATCTGGTTTGCTGGTGTTGGTGAGTGCAATATGTCACAGAATATTCTGTAGTTGATAAACTTAAAACAGCAGTGTTTAGAAAAAAAAAATGCAAAGTTACACACACCACACAAGTTTTCTACAGCCTGCTGTATAAAACACACCAAGTGCGAAGTCAGGTAGGAACAGAAAGTGGAAAGGCTGCTATAACCCCTCTCCCTTGGACAACCACTTGTGTTGATGGGTGAGGCTGTGAAAACAGTCCCACCCTCCATCTCTAATGCCTCTGTTCTCCCCTATAAATTATTTTTTATTGAAAATAACTCAAAATTAAAGCAAAATTTGCAATTGTCAAATTGGCAGAAAATTATCTGCAGTTCCTGTATCAGCAGAAGAGCCCATCTGCAAATTCGAAAGAAGCCGATTTGAGTAGGCACAGCTCTACATATAATGGATAGAGGTACGGAAAATTAACATTTTCAAATGTATATTTTAGCATTTTAAAATGAAATTTAGCATTTTGCAGCAAATTAAAATCACACATCAAAATACAATAAAAACTTTACATAAACAGTAGCCAGGTAATTACAGTATTATCAATGGTTAACAATAAATTGCTCATAAAACACACATTTCACATAACTTATATAACTATCGCATGTCACACATTTCAATGTAAAAAATTATAGAAGAAACATAACTGACAAGTAAAAACTCACTGTTTTCAGTACACATACTAGTTAATGTTTCTACTCATAAAATTTTTAGCAAATTGCACATTTCAATCTTTTCCTCTTTCAAATGAGTTCTGCGATCATTGAGAACAACACTGTATGAACTCTGTCATCAACACTGCTCACAGGTACCCAGATGGTTCTGAGGGCAGCAGCTCCATACTCTGGTTTTGTGATACACACTGCTAGAAGAAATTGACGCAAGTCAATCTTGCTGCCTTCACGTATGTGTCCTTTCAACTGTTCATGAAAGTACAGGTAGCCATCCACAAACTGTTCATCGCTGACCTTCGAAAATGGTGGCAGCTTACTCTTGCTAGCAATCAGTTTACTGCAATTTACTTCTACTTGTTGGCTAGCTTTGGCCGGGTTAAACAGCTCACCTGCTGTTCCATAGAAGTTATTTGCTGGAGATGGAGCCCTGTGTGATGCTAGTTTAGTACAACTTTTCACACAACAGCTTGAAATAGCAGATTTAATGCTTGCTTTGACCACAGCACTCTTTATTTCTTGGAACATTTACTGTATCTTGATGGTAACACACCATTAGCATACCTTTTCCACCTTCCAGAACATTAATTAGCTCAATCATTTTTTTGCAAGTCCCATTCACAAATTTGCACTTGATCTTCAGTACAGAAAATTGACCCCCCAGACAACTTATGGCACACAGACTTTGGATGATCCCATTGGTTGAAAAACTGAATACGCGTCTCAATGTACTCAGATAAGTAGAAAACTGTCACAAACCAAGAATTGCACCGTGTCACCACAGGGATTGGGAAAAGTTTTGCATCTAGTTCTAGGTAGTTCTCTTGCAAAAATGAAATGTAGGAACTCTTAATTTTTCTCCCATGTCGAAATGCCATTTTCACGATAACTAGAGAATTTACATCACTAAACTCGCGCATGAAAACATCACCTACCAAGTTCACTTTATGAATACAACACTGAAAGTGGATGGAGTGATCACCCAAAAATATCTGCAGTACTGCGAAACAGGTACTCATGTACCTCGCCGAGTCTGACACAAGACCTAGAACATTTTGAAAGGCTACATCATACTGGTCTAACGATTCCAG
Organism: Clitarchus hookeri; assembly: GCA_002778355.1. Lineage (NCBI taxonomy): Eukaryota > Metazoa > Arthropoda > Insecta > Phasmatodea > Phasmatidae > Clitarchus > Clitarchus hookeri. Next base: position 176,996 of record NQII01000246.1, on the reverse strand, counting down.
TATAGCCAGACTGCATGTGGTCCCATTTGCTGAATCAAGAAAGCAACACATGGCCAAGTACACCTGTTGATCTATAGCCGGATTGTTGGTGCGAAAAATAACCGCAAAAACACAACGACCACGACTATCTGAAGTTTCATCTGTAACATACATATCCTTCCCCGAAATGATTTCTTTAAGTCATTCTGCTCCTGCAAACCAACTGTAGGCATATATTCCCGTCTCAGTGTGTCTGCCCTAAGCAAATCGCCAGAATCACTCGCATACTTTTCTAAGTATTTTCGATCAGCTGGGTGATACATATTTTCTAATGATATGTTTGCTTGCATACACATTTTCATGGAATTTTCTACAAACACACTCTTCTCAATCTCTGCGGGTTTTTGATTTTCAAATAAGCCTAGAACTATTGCTTGGCACTTGGACGTCTCTCCTTTTTCCGCAATGAGTTTTTCTTCTGGAGTGCATACTTGATTTAATATGCTTGTCCCGAACGCCTTTTTTCCCCAGTCAAGACGCATATTTCAAACACCATACATTAACATAGAACTATCGCTTACGTAGAATTTTTAGTGTTTGAAAGTATTTGCATGATTGTGAATAGAAATTTTAGAACACGACATTGTTTAAAACTATGTATGTTTGTAGAACATAATTTTCAGGAAATATTCAACAACAGAACTAAATCAAAGTGTAAAACGCAAGGTCGATTCATGATCAATCATGTGTACATGAGATGTCAGCATAGAACGTTTGAAAAACGATGTGGTCCGATGTACACATATTATGTTAACAATTCCACTTGACATTAACTAGATTTAAAAAAAAAATAGTGATTTATTAGCATTTATAATAATTTAGACCTATTATTTAAAGAAGTAAAAGATAATTAAAACTATAACTTTTCTTTTAGAAATCATATTTTCAAACAAATACTTATTCTTTTGTGCTCCTTTAATTCTGGTGACTGAAGGTTTTACATGCACGGCACAAAATAAAATCTTACCATTGCCTAGACGTCAAAGATGTTCCTACATGACACAAAATAAAATTGTGCCATTTCCTACACGTCTACACACCAAGGATGTTCCTACACAACACGTTACGCGATGACTTTGAACCATTTCATAAGAATACCTTCTTCCATTTCGCTATGCACATGTTCATTATATAATATAATAACAAAATATGCTGCCGTTGATCACCATAAAAGTATACGTGTCACATGACGTAGGTGGAAGACTGCATATGCGTGCCATTTGGTGTAAACTATGTAGTGTTGTTGTAGTCAAAAGCGACACTGCTAGAGCTAGGGTCGCTGCTATGTGGCAAGCCATTTTGGGTTGAGTGTTGCATGCATGTCTCATATCTTTGACATCCGGGAAAAAAAAAAATTGTTTTCGATAGGTTTTCTGTGAATACAAACCAATTCCGCAAGTACTTTTAAGTTAAAAAAAATCAATGCTATATATTTACGTTGAAAAATAACACAGTGAAGGGCATTTGTGAAGGAGTTAGTGCATACACATAAGTTTTTCTTATNCTATATTTACGTTGAAAAATAACACAGTGAAGGGCATTTGTGAAGGAGTTAGTGCATACACATAAGTTTTTCTTATTTATCATTAAATAATAAAAATTTAGCATTTTATTGTGAATATTACAACTTTTCCCATTTTATCACGGTTATTTCGCACTTGCAAAATTTCCGAGACTCTAATAATGGAATTACAAATTAAACATGCTAATACAGTGAAAACTACTGTAACACAAACCTTATGGGACCTGAATTTTTGCAGTCTGTAATAATGACGTTTGTATCAACAGGTGTTTGCAATAATAATAGAAAATGTCAAAAATGTAATATGTTGACTGTGATTGAGCATTTTTATAACTAATATGATTTGTGCATACCAGCAGACTCGACATCACCCTGCAAATACATTAACAAATAGTTTGTTAGTAAGCAAACAAATTAAAATTAAATTACCTATCCAACTCGAAGATGAAAGAAAACAATTTGGTATTAAGAAGATGTCACTTTACATAAGTTAGTTCTGAAGGCAGCAGCCGCTGTGCTACGCAGTGCGCGTGCAAGCAGCGCGAGAGTGGGAATTATGCAATGGTGAATGGTGATTAGTTACCTGCTTGAGGCGAGCAAGCACACGCTCAACGTGCTCCTGCTGCTTCTTACGCTCCTCCTGCAGCTTCTCCATCAGCATAGTGTGCTTTTCCTGCTCCTTCTTCCCCTTGCTGCCTGCCTGTACACGTACCCACACACATACGTCACTACAACCAACACAGTCTTGCTTGGTCACACACACTACCTCACACTTCTCAAGCATGTCAGGTGTACATTCAAGGGCCTATCAAGGACTTCTCAACATCTGGCGTGTACAACTTCAAGGACTAAATTACACATTTAATTAACAGCTATTTAGAAACGACATACGTCCAACTTATTCTGACACCATAAACTCAAATATTTCTGATCCACAAGTCAAAATATTTTCACACGCAAGACTACAGAGATGGGGGAGGAGGAGCAGCATTGAAAAACCTGAGTGNATCCACAAGTCAAAATATTTTCACACGCAAGACTACAGAGATGGGGGAGGAGGAGCAGCATTGAAAAACCTGAGTGAGGTTTGAAACCTGCAAATATTTTGACACACCACGAACAACGCCATTCTTTCATTTTGCCTCGCCAGAGCTGCGGCCTCTCTTAAGAAGAGCCGTTACGCCATCACGCCAGGGTGGCTTCACATCACGTCGCTGCTCTCTACCCCTCCAGCCTTCGGCAGCGAGAGGGGAACTCACTGACAGCTTCAGTCGCCTTCGCCCATCTCCGCCGGCTCACAGTCGCCACTCTCTCTAGGTTTCTTCTCCCTCTCCACACCCCGCAACCACTGCGCTGGCACTGTGGCAGCGTATAAATAGGAATGTGCCGATCATATGAGCAGCTAGTGGAGGGGAGGTAGTGTACAACAAAGACAAGAGAGATATATATATGGCCACCTTGAGAGAGAGAAGGCCACTGTGCAAAAATAATATGGCCATCGGAAAAGCGAAAGCATGTTACAGATATCGTCAAGTCAGTTTATCTGCAGACTATAGCCACCAGGTTTCCACAATGTTTACATTCCAAAGGTGAACAAATAAAGACTGCTATTCAAGGAAATAAAAGTGCTACAACAACAAAATAAGGGATGCGAAAAAGTGATTTTCTCATCATCACTTATTCTAGTCTTAAAATCTTTACGTGAACAATGGTCGTGTGGAAAATTCCACTATCAAATATGCTCCATTGTATTTTATGGTTAACATGCAAATTTCTGTTCATATAACGACATTCGAAAATACAAGATGCCCATGAAGTGAGGAAATTAAGGTGTCCAAGAAGAGCGTATGAAAATATTGCATTAATGATGTTGCGCAGTAAATTTTGGTTAAAACAATAATTCACTTTGGCGACCAATAANATGGTCGTGTGGAAAATTCCACTATCAAATATGCTCCATTGTATTTTATGGTTAACATGCAAATTTCTGTTCATATGACATTCGAAAATACAAGATGCCCATGAAGTGAGGAAATTAAGGTGTCCAAGAAGAGTGTATGAAAATATTGCATTAATGATGTTGCGCAGTAAATTTTGGTTAAAACAATAATTCACTTTGGCGACCGATAANTGTATGAAAATATTGCATTAATGATGTTGCGCAGTAAATTTTGGTTAAAACAATAATTCACTTTGGCGACCGATAATTTATCTTGCCATCGCCAGTTGTCATTATAGCGTAGTTTCATTGTATTTAACGAGATACACACATAAGTAGAAACACTGATGTTACAGACAACATGACACTAGGGAGTCTGCATAGTGTAATGCATGCCTGTGCCTTGCTCATACTCGATCCTTAAACATGATGTCGTTTGATTTCCAGACTCACCATGTCCTTGGCCTCCATGGCCTGGAGGGACAGTTGACGCAGCTTGTTGATCTCCCGCGTGTAGCTGTCGATGGGCACAAAGAGGTCGTACATGGTGAGGGACCAGAAGGTGACAAAGAACTGCGGGGAGATGTCCTCCCACACCTTAGGCGGGTGCAGCGGCCGCACCAGAGCTACCACCGGCTCCATTACCTCCCGCACGGCCTCCCAGTACTTCTGGTGCTTGGCCGCCTGCGACAGTTTCTTGCCGCCCGGGTCGGCCTTGCGCAGTGCCTCGTACCGCGCCTGCACACAGTCCCAACACCACAGTCCAAGTACTCTACTACCCAACATCCAAGCCAGCTACACCTTCACGCTTGCATACANACACAGTCCCAACACCACAGTCCAAGTACTCTACTACCCAACATCCAAGCCAGCTACACCTTCACGCTTGCATACAGTCATGTCAAACAAATACGTGGTATGTGTACTGTCCAGGAAAGTTCCATAATATTAAATTTATGGGATGCAACTGCTTCATAGGCTAGTATCTTGAGACTAAAAGTGTGTTCAATTTAATGCAGAAAAATATAATACTGTGAGACTACTACTTCAAACTTTCCACATTTGAAACCCTTTTTTTTTAAATCCCTCCAATGTTTTTGTAGTGATCAGAATTTGCTGTTTTCTTTATCAAAATTTTACATTTACAAGGTACTACTGGCTAGTGATCGTCCAATCTGAAAACCATTATCGGTTTATTGGCAGATATCTGAAATATCTGTATTATTGATATAAAAAAAATTGGGTAACAGCACACTGATACTGAAATAATAATTCAGTTCACGCAAAGTTCTGAAATATATACAATTCTGTTCATTGTGACAGTAATTAATAATGTAGCACTACAATGCAGAATTGTATTGCCGGCTGTCTTATGTATACAGCCTAGAAAGATCACAAACACTTGTTTCAAGCCACAAAAAAAAGACTGTTAATAACACGTTACTAATACTNCATACAGCCTAGAAAGATCACAAACACTTGTTTCAAGCCACAAAAAAAAGACTGTTAATAACACGTTACTAATACTTCTTTGAATTTGACAGAAATCATTACTACATTTTAATGATTAGAAAGAGAATTGTAAATTCAAACAAATGTGACTATAACCAGAAAAAACCACTTAAATTTGTTTGTCACACAAGATTATAATTGTTGCTTGCCCATTCAATTGTAGCTACTGTCAGAATTTGTTTCGGCATGGTTTTAATCATGTCATCGAACTTTGTTCAAATGGGATCTACTTTCCAATTTCATTAAGAATTACTTCAGTTTCAAAGCTTCCTTTCTAGTTGAGGCTGCATGACACTGTGAATAAGGATGATTTAAATCACACGTCATTAACATGCAAAATGTAATGTTTGAGAATAAAAGAATTCAATTTAAAAACTAAATACTTTAGTTGCACGTTGATTAAAGAACTGCCCAATTAATTTTTTTCTTTTTAAACAGTGAAACTGAACTAACGTATTTCAATTAAGTGAAAGACAGACGAGTGGGTAAAGCTATAACTAAAATGTTCCTGACCTGAACATTAAGGTTATGTAATTAACTAAATATTTGGTACTTGTCAGGCTACAATTTGGTTGTGTGTACCTTTTAACTATTGATGCTTACCAATGTCAGTAGTTTTAACTTGACGAAAAAATAAATAAATATTTCCATAATACATAATCATGAATATGGTTTCCCACACAAAATCAGAAAATAATCCAATAAACAAGACATCTTAAAGTCAGGATCAAATTTAACTTGGTGTATCATATATTAAAATGTTTGATTACTATCCATATCGGACCAACACAACTACTAGCCACGCAAACGCCCTTCTCCCTTCCTCTACTGACCAGTCTCTTCTTCCCCATCACACTAACCCCCAAATCACAGACCCCTTCCCATACAACCGCCATCCCCCGTCCAATCGCAATCCACCTCCCCCTCCCCAACCGCACAAATCACAGGCCCCTCCCATAACACTACTATCACACCTCACCAACCAGAACCTCCCTCCCCATCTCAACTGCCATAAATCAATGACCCCTTCCCTCTTCCAATATCACTAACTCCGCTCAACAAACCACAATCTATCTCCCCCACCCGATCTATCATGAAGCACTCGCCCTGTCTGGGCATGGGAGGACGAGAATGGACTGTATATACTTCATTATGACGACGTTCAAACAATCGTGCACAACCAAACAACACGCACCGACGCCATATTGTGCGCAACTATCACTTTTTTGTTCATTTATCTGTTTATGGCAGACAAGATGGCGTCCACAAAGATTGGGTGGGAATAACAAATTTAAAAGTTTGTCTACAATGCACACCACACAAAATACACAAGTCTAAATATCTTACCCACCTTGAAGTGAGCACACTTCAAACTAATTAACCGGTAGTGGACACAACTTGACTGCAGTATGAGACAGGACTGAATGAGGACCTGGGCAACCTGCACAATGCCATCTGACTCAGGCAGCATCTTGGTGATGCGCCTCTGTTGCCACCGGAGGGGTGGAAGATTGTTATCTCTGATGAGGACCAATTTTCAGGATGTCATTTATGCCTGGGTTGAAGCTGTTGCAGCTATTCAGTATTCCAGCATTTCCTTAAAGACTGATGAATTTGTCGAATTAGTGACCACCTCTTCAATCTGTTTGTACATTCCTTGGTGAAGTCCTGCTCTTGTAACACTTGAGGAGGACTAAGAGACATAAAATGATGGAGTCAGGGCAGGTAAGTAAATGGGGTGACTGGAAATGGTACAAAGTGGTCTAGAGTTGAGCATATCTTCAATCTGAGTCAACACCGTGTACATTTCCTCATAAGACAGTAGCTGACTGCCCACCACTTTGCTCAACAGAGACTTAGCAGATTTGATGCCTGCATCTCAGAGTCCTCCAAAGTGCAGGGCTGATGATGGATTAAAATGCCACTTGTCGGACGAGCACGAAAGCAACGAATGCACTTACGAAGCTGACCTTGAATCACATTTCGTGCACTCAGTAACCAAAATTCCCGTTGCAGTAATGACTGAATTGTACTGGGCACAGGGTGAAGGAAATATTCATGGATCTGTCAAATATAAGATCTGCAAGGCGACTGCACTTTGGGAGGAGAATCGGATGTTTCTCATCATACGCAAGGTCTGAATGATGTAGTCTGCAATCCTACATGCAGGATTTCTTTGGCATCAACGAAGGGACACAATTATCTTATGGCAGGTCAGCAGAATTGCTGTCAGCCAATCTTTGCATTTCATTTGCAAATGCCTGGTTCTGTGTAGTCTTGATAAGGAGCATTAATGCATGCTGCATTTCGTCAGGCAAAACTGGGCCGTAAACTGAGTTTAGCCTTGGATNCAGCAGAATTGCTGTCAGCCAATCTTTGCATTTCATTTGCAAATGCCTGGTTCTGTGTAGTCTTGATAAGGAGCATTTATGCATGCTGCATTTCGTAAGGCAAAACTGGGCCGTAAACTGAGTTTAGCCTTGGATGAAGATTTTTCGTAACTCAAACACAAATGGCAACAATTCGTTGATACATTTTTAATTTTGAGAAATGATTGAGTAATTCCATGACTTTTCTATGATTGCTGACAGGACAAAGGTTTTGCATTCATCATTAACAGTGGGTTTGTGAATGACATGATTGCTCTGCGGCCATTCCCTCTTTGGTTAGTGCAACCACGATGGTTCAGGCAACCAAAGTGGATGGTCTGCTAGCTGTCCAGGTGTAAGGCCTTGAGATGCACAGCCAGCAGGATTATCTTCACTTTGATGCCACCAGTTCAGCGAAGTGCATTCTTGTATCAGTCACCCAGTTTGCGACAAATGTCTTCCAAACATGAGGGGACGTCTTTATCCTGGGCAGTGCAACAGGTGTAAGGGTGTCGAGCAGCAAACATAAACATCTAGGAAGCAAAACAGCAGCACACAACTCCAACCTGAGAAGAGTAACTCGCATGGATTTACCTTAGTTTTAGCCAATAGTAAATGAGTGGTGATCATAAAAGTTAGATGCAGCTCGAAAGTAAACAGCAGCGTAGCCCTTCTCTGAACTTTCAGCGAATCTATGCAATTCAAAAGTGGCATCTAAGAAGTTGTGGGCGATGCAACACTGAATAGAGATGGCTGAACAGTGAGGTAACTGAATAAGGTGTTTTGCAAATAATGTCAATGGTGCAAGCCACCCAAATGGGACAAAGATTATGGCAACATCTGATAAAATACCTCGTTTTGTGTACACTAGAGAATTAGATTGCAAGTTATATGAGAAGGTAAAAGTGTTCGGACTCCAGCATAAGCCTAATACCTTAATACAGAAGTCTTTGTTAAAAGAGTATGTTTAATCAGAAGAATGGACATCTTGCGGTGGTAAGTCATCAAGCAAACCTCGAAAATTACTTGCAAATTTTCGAAGCTGAAAACAGACACGTCCAGCAGTTGCTGAAGGTTTCGTCTCAGCTTGAGGGTAATGGCTAGGTCATTGGCACAAGTATCATCATGGACATATGTGCTCGTTAGAAGTGTTTTAGAGGCATCTGAAAAATTGGTCATCTCATCTTGCACCAGCTTTCTCAATGTCCTAATTAATAAGTACAGAGCTGAGCAGACCCCATAAGATCCATCATCTTAACAGTACTGTACTCTCGCTCTCTCTCTCTCTCTCTCTCTCTCTCTCTCTCTCTCTCTCTCTCTCTCNGTATGTTTAATCAGAAGAATGGACATCTTGCGGTGGTAAGTCATCAAGCAAACCTCGAAAATTACTTGCAAATTTTTGAAGCTGAAAACAGACACGTCCAGCAGATGCTGAAGGTTTCGTCTCAGCTTGAGGGTAATGGCTAGGTCATGGGCACAAGTATCATCATGAACATATGTGCTCGTTAGAAGTGTTTTAGAGGCATCTGAAAAATTGGTCACTCACTCACTCACTCACTCACTCACTCACTCACTCAGTCAGTCAGTCAGTCAGTCACACACACACTCACACACTCTCTCACTCACTCACTCACTCTCTCACACACACACTCACTCACACACTCTCTCACTCACTCACTCACTCTCTCACTCACTCACACACTCACTCACTCACTCTCTCACACACTCACTCTCACACACTCTCTCACTCTCACACACTCTCTCACTCTCACACACTCTCTCTCTCTCTCCAAAAGATTCGCTGCTAGTCACGATGTTCGGAATGTACCATCAATTGCAGATATATTTGCTTATTATCTGCAGTGAAAACAATGTGTGTAATTCTGAAATTAGGCAAAACAGTACAATGTCTGTCTGCAACTTTGGACCAATTAAAAGGAAATCATTAAGAAACACATCCAAGTCTGTTTTTGACGAAGCATCAAGCACAACACGTAGCTTGGTGGTAGTGTGGTCTGGCCTTTGCACACAATGGTGTGGAATATAGTATGCATTCACACTTCTCAGATCACCTTCTTTTACATGGCTCATATGTCCGGCAGCCAGGTAGACTTGCTTGAAGGNTATGCATTCACACTTCTCAGATCACCTTCTTTTACATGGCTCATATGTCCGGCAGCCAGGTAGACTTGCTTGAAGGCAACGTAACCTGCCTTCACCTCTGGTTGTTTTTCAGCCGGCACTCTTAAAGAGTAAAAACGGCACAGTGCAGAAGAGGCTGAATCTCCGAATATTGGTTCGGGAGATTCAAATGGTAGGGCTACATTGTACCTACCTGTGTCAACTCGTAAGCAGCCTTCAGTGAACATTGTAATAATGCAGTATTATTAATTTTCGGGACACGTGTTTATCATTTTCTTTCGCTTTAAGCTTCATAATATTTTTATCGGGTTTGAAATTAAAAGCCGTAGTGGTTCGTTTTATCGTGATAGTTTGTTTATTGGGAATACGTTTGCCGTTTAACGTTTATCAGGTGCCCGGTTACCATTTTAAAAATTTTAGTTTTTGTTACGCGTCAACATTAGATTAGCTTTTTTCAGACTGCGTCGACAAGTTTTGCGCGAGAAGTTCGCTTAGCTTTATCTTGACGGTGCAGTTAAGCGGGCTACGCAGTGTGGAGAGCGTGCGTGGCAGCCCAGGCCAGGCCCTTATCTGGGGAGAGGGGGGTGATAGGCCGCACAAGTACAAGTGTGCCTGTCACCATTCAAGTCAGTCGTCTGAAGTCAGTCGTCATCCAGTGCCCGCCTAGGCCGTGTCAGGCATGGCACATAACTCCCACGCCGGCAAACTTGAACTTGCTAGATTATTTCTCTGCCGGTGTGGGAGGTTGCTGCATTTGTTTTTCTTCGGGCAAGTTTTTATAACATAAATAATTCGTAAACGACTGTGGCGCTGTTCTGCACTTGTCTGTTTATCTGAAACCTGTTCGTACTCGGCATACCTGAACTCTGTATGTGAACTGTTGCATCTTGGTTAATAAATTAAAGTAAAGAACAAACAAACAGGAACTCGACTTTCTTTAATATGTTTTGGTGTCCATTTTAAAGTCTTGAGGTAGTCGAGTGGTAATTTATAGCAGAGTGGCAACATCCAGTCGTCAATACTTTGACGTGCGGCATAACAAATATGGCGGCTGAACTGTGTGGCTACAATATTACAAAGCTGGCTATAACTATACGCGTGACACATTACATTTTTTCAAATAACACATCTTATCTTTCTTCTGGGGTTGGTGGTAATGTAACCACAGGCAGTTGTTCTTCAATATCCCAAAAAATTTTTTACACTTCATCCAAAGTTGGCTGCTGTACATTTGAGATGGGCCAGATGCCTAGCTACAAATATGTGTTAATCTGAACACTTCCTATTAGCACCCAACCCAGCAATGTATCAATAGCAATTGGCGTTCCTGGAGGACCNATGTGTTAATCTGAACACTTCCTATTAGCACCCAACCCAGCAATGTATCAATAGCAATTGGCGTTCCTGGAGGACCAGTAACTTTCTTCCCTGCAAGAAGCTGAGAAAATATTTCTGCATACAGCATAATGTCAATTTCTACTGGTGTGGCAAAGGTGGGATCAGCCAGTTGCAGCTGTCTAATATGTTCCCAAGCATCTGGCTTAAGAAATGTTGAAGGCACATGTGAGGTCATTTGTGGCAAAACTAGGGCCTCAAAGGGCAGACGTGGCTCCTACTTTCCACAAGGTGTTATTAAACACGAGGCGACACCTTTCGTGGTATGCGAGGTGTGGGCAAGTCCATAAAGTGGAATTGATAGGTTTGACACTTGATACCTAATCGAGACAGGCATGATTAGTAATGAAATTGGCTTGGCTGCCAGAGTCAAGCAGAACTCAAATAGGTTGACAGTTTCCACAAACATCCTGAACATAAGTAACAGTTGTGGATAACATTACAGCTGATGGCTGCGAATCTTTGGAAAAGGAAGACAGAACACTACGGGTGCTATCCTCATTTGAAGGTGTACCAACAGACACTTCACCCTGTGCTGACTGTGCCACTGTGCTAGTGGTTTATCTGATAGGAAATGCAGCATCATGTTATGACGAGCATTACAAAATTGACAAGATTTGGTCGATGGGCAACTCTTCATTTGGCGAGCGGCTTGAAGCCAGTTAATACATAATAGTTTGTTCTTTGATATTGAAAAACGTGCCTTAGGGTCCTTTTGCACAAATTCAGAGCATCTGTGCGTGGTATTATAACCCTTACAAAGGCAACACTTTTCTGGAAGGGATTTAACAAAAAAAACTACCTGATGAAGTACGATGCTGCTCAGGCACTTTGCAATGGTTAATTAATTTAGGCTGACTATACTTCTCACTATGACTTCGCTCGACGTGCAGTGTTTTTTTTCTTCAAAAAACCCTGTTAAGTCACTCAATGTAGGGATGTCAAGTTCATGAACCACCAGTTCCCATTGTTTTCTTAATGCCTGGTCCATGAATTTCCCCAACAAATGCAGCAGCAACATATCCCATTGATCTACTGGCAGTTTAAATGCTTTCAGAGCAGCTACATTTTTAATGATAGCAGATAACAAGCCTTACAAGCATTGGTCTGAATCTGTAGTAGCCACAGCAGCTTGCAAAAGTGTGTCTATATGATTTACCACAATGACTCTTATGTTATCATACCGTTCAATCAACAGATTACAAGTAATGACAAAATTATCAGAGGTCATTGGAAGTAACTGAATAAGAGACAATGGCTCTCCAGAAAGCGAAGATTTTAAGTAATTGAAACGCCCCACATTACTGAGGTCCTTGTTATCTCCAATCACATAGGTGAAAAAATTGAAANCATTTTTTCAAATAACACATCTTATCTTTCTTCTGGGGTTGGTGGTAATGTAACCACAGGCAGTTGTTCTTCAATACCCCAAAAATTTTTTTACACTTCATCCAAAGTTGGCTGCTGTACATTTGAGATGGGCGAGATGCCTAGCTACAAACATGTGTTAATCTGAACACTTCCTATTAGCACCCAACCCAGCAACGTATCAATAGCAATTGGCGTTCCTGGAGGACCAGTAACTTTCTTCCCTGCAAGAAGCTGAGAAAATATTTCTGCATACAGCATAATGTCAATTTCTACTGGTGTGGCAAAGGTGGGATCAGCCAGTTGCAGCTGTCTAATATGTTCCCAAGCATCTGGCTTAAGAAATGTTGAAGGCACATGTGAGGTCATTTGTGGCAAAACTAGGGCCTCAAAGGGCAGACGTGGCTCCTACTTTCCACAAGGTGTTATTAAACACGAGGCGACACCTTTCGTGGTATGCGAGGTGTGGGCAAGTCCATAAAGTGGAATTGATAGGTTTGACACTTGATACCTAATCGAGACAGGCATGATTAGTAATGAAATTGGCTTGGCTGCCAGAGTCAAGCAGAACTCAAACAGGTTGACAGTTTCCACAAATATCCTGAACATAAGTAACAGTTGTGGATAACATTACAGCTGATGGCTGCGAATCTTTGGAAAAGGAAGACAAAACACTACGGGTGCTATCCTCATTTGAAGGTGTACCAACAGACACTTCACCCTGTGCTGACTGTGCCACTGTGCTAGTGGTTTATCTGATAGGAAATGCAGCATCATGTTATGACGAGCATTACAAAATCGACAAGATTTGGTCGATGGGCAACTCTTCATTTGGCGAGCGGCTTGAAGCCAGTTAATACATAATAGTTTGTTCTTTGCTATTGAAAAACGTGCCTTAGGGTCCTTTTGCACAAATTCAGAGCATCTGTGCATGGTATTATAACCCTTACAAAGGCAACATTTTTCTGGAAGGGATTTAACAAAAAAAACTACCTGATGAAGTACGATGCTGCTCAGGCACTTTGCAATGGTTAATTAATTTAGGCTGACTATACTTCTCACTATGACTTCGCTCGACGTGCAGTGTTTTTTTTCTTCAAAAAACCCTGTTAAGTCACTCAATGTAGGGATGTCAATTTCATGAACCACCAGTTCCCATTGTTTTCTTAATGCCTGGTCCATGAATTTCCCCAACAAATGCAGCAGCAACATATCCCATTGATCTACTGGCAGTTTAAATGCTTTCAGAGCAGCTACATTTTTAATGATAGCAGATAACAAGCCTTACAAGCATTGGTCTGAATCTGTAGTAGCCACAGGAGCTTGCAAAAGTGTGTCTATATGATTTACCACAATGACTCGTATGTTATCATACCGTTCAATCAACAGATTACAAGTAATGACAAAATTATCAGAGGTCATTGGAAGTAACTGAATAAGAGACAATGGCTCTCCAGAAAGCGATGATTTTAAGTAATTGAAACGCCCCACATTACTGAGGTCCTTGTTATCTCCAATCACATAGGTGAAAAAATTGAAANAGATTTTAAGTAATTGAAACGCCCCACATTACTGAGGTCCTTGTTATCTCCAATCACATAGGTGAAAAAATTGAAATAATTTAACCAACCTTTGATTTTTCCAGAAAATGTGGGATGCGTGACGACTGGAAGGACGACTCGAGCATGTGACTGCGCAGTTGTTCACTATTGTGATGAAACTGATAGCTCCTTTAGCAACTCAGTGACACACACAACCTTATAATAAGCATCACCAAAATTTTCAAGCCACTTCCAGCTTGTTGAAAGATGTGTCCTCATTACCATGTGTTTTGATTAGAAGATGATAATCCTCGTAACTTGTTTTGATGGACGGCAGATCCCGGCAGGAGATTCGAACAACCGTTGTTGTAAGAGGCCGTTGAGGGCTTGACAGCCAACAGCGAGGCTCTGTGCAGACGATTTTCGGCTCTTTGCAGTCGCAAGTTTGCTGTACCTATCGCTGCCATCGTTTGTGCAAAGTTTCGGAACTTCAAAAAACATTATCGGTAAATATCACAGTAGTTTCCAACAATAAATAAACATGACCTGCGAAGTTCATATATGTATGCACACGATTCACTGTGAACTTCAACAAGACTTCCAAAATAAAGTGGAAATCAGCTGGCGTGGCAGGTCGTAGGCCGAAAGAAATGCTGTTCATCAAGCCACAATGCAACTAACTGTGTGCCATGCATGAATGATAGAAAAAAAAAACTGGTGGCAAAAAAGATACACAACATGAAATGCATATCATCCAGCCCGGAGGAGCAAAATGTCTGGGCAAGGACGAGAATGGACAGTATCTCTAAATAGTATAAAACAAAATCGCTTATCTGCATCTATGTATTCGCTAAGTACAACTAAACTACTTGGATTTTGATGCGTTTTTCAGCATCATTTAGAAAATTTCTTGAGGAAGGTTTTGGTGTATAATACATTTATATTTAATGTAAAGACAGTAGAGAAATGTCGAACCGTTTGTAATCAGGTCGTAAAAAACCGCTTTTAGGGAACTTACATGGCTTGCGGTGACTAAACCATAAGAGATACATCAAATTAATGTACTACAGAATCGTAACTCTCAAAAAGGTCTACAGAAAAGTCAGCGATAGCATCCTTCCCCCTCACATACCGGCACCCCTCACCAACCACAATCACAATGAATTACTGATCTCTTCCCCATTGTATACCAATACTATTGACCCTCACCAACCAGAATATACCTCCCCTCCCAAAACCACTGCGATTAGGGGCAAGATTTTTATAGTGTTATTTTAAGACAAATTTCGTTTTTAAAAATACCTGATTTTGGTGTTATGAGTTTTATTATGAGTGTCTTAGAAATTTAAACGTCATAACTAAAATTGTGCATTATTGAACCAAACATTATACGGTGTTAATTTAATGCAAATTTTTTTATTTAAAATTGTTTGTAATTATTGTTATATGCATATTTGCATTAAAATTTTATAATGTTTACGCAATGACATAAACAAGAGAAAACAATTTATTTCAACAAAGGTAATGCAGACGAATAACATAGGTTAAAAATTCACTTTTTAAAGGTTTTGTTTCTTTGTAACTCGTATGTTGAGGTTCCTAAACAGTGTGATTTTTTGTTAAGTCTTACACAAATGGCTTGGATATGGTTTTATGAGAAAAAAAAAACATTCTATACTGGAAATAAAATAATTTTTATATTTGCTTTTACAATTTTGTTATTCTCATTAAATGATAATTTCCCATCAACATGATATTCAATATTTACTGCTGTTACTCACTCAGCCTGAATGACTCCAGCTTAAAATTAATTTTTTTCCTTCCTATCATCTGAAAACTTAAATTATTCTTATCATCACTTACTTTACACATCTTTGAATACAGATTGTTGTTCATGGTTTCACAGATAAAACATTTAATTTATTTTGTGTTGTAACTGAAATTTCAGTGTTAGGCGGTATATAACTTGCATTTCTGTGTTTGGCAGTGTATTAACATGCAGTTTGATGTTATTTTGGTTTTATCGCTATTCACTATATAATCTTGGCTCTATGAACAATATATGAGTTTCCCTTCCCATACGCCACATCACCATTCTTCCCCCACCCCCCAAAGCACATCCCCTTCCCAAATCACTGGCCCCCAGGGCGGCGGTAGTGTAGTGGTTAGACAATTCCCTTCCAACATAGGCGAACCAGGTTCGATTACTGGCGGGTAGGCCCAGGATTTTTGCATGTCAGAATCATGCCAGGTGATGTCGCTGGTCTGCGGATTTACTAGGGAATCTACAGTTTCTACCACCCTTTCAATCCAGTGCTGTTCCATACTCGCCTTGCTTCACCTTAATCGGCTCACATTAGCCTGCTGTTAAGAGCCGCCCAAATCTCTTCACTCACACATTGATCCCTTTCTCCTCCCATAGCACCCCACAAACATATTCCCCTCATCCCTCTCCTTCTTTACCGCAGTTCCCTCTGTTTCACACATACATCAATGTACACACTAACTCAACACATATTTATTTAAGAAGAGGTTAAGAATGATTGAGTGAAGAGATTTGGGTGGCTCTTAACAGCNCACTAACTCAACACATATTTATTTAAGAAGAGGTTAAGAATGATTGAGTGAAGAGATTTGGGTGGCTCTTAACAGCAAGGTCTTGAGAGCCGAAATGGGTAAGAAATTTTAAGTACTTATATTGTGCCATTCTGCACATAGGGTGTGTAGGTGTAGATTAACTCTTGCCTACAACAAAACTAAAACACTTTCACTTGTACAAATCATAATGGTTGCACACAAAAAATTGTCATGAATAGTGTATGCAAGACTGCCCTCCCGTTCTGAACTCTTGTACGTAAGGACACAGAAGATAACTCTCTTCCATACAAGTATCATTAACTTTCACATCACTGTGCTACAAAATGACAATTTGCAAATGCTGGTTATACAGGAACGAAAAAACACAACAACTACGTAAAGACAATACTTGTGTTCAAGTGAATTAAAAAACCCNTGCTGGTTATACAGGAACGAAAAAACACAACAACTACGTAAAGACAATACTTGTGTTCAAGTGAATTAAAAAACCCAGAACATGGCACACAAAGATATCAGTGTGATAACATTGAATAACTATTTAGGGGGTGATATAGTATTTTGAGAGGAGAGGAATGAAACAACATGATACAACTTTCTTGAACTGTAACTTCAGAAGACCACTTACATTGATGGTGTACGCAAAGGTTGGGCGTGCCAAGAAGAAAGCCACATCTGCATGGATGTGGTACTCCGACAGTATCTTGTGGATCGAAGGGAACTTGTTGATATACTCTTCCATGGACATGGCAGACATGAGAAAAGTTCCAAACTGCACCAGCGTGTCTTGGCACTGCAACACCCATCCGTAAATAACAAATTACAACACAAAACACGGATGAACATGCATTCTCTTCCACGTGCCACACAAAAGACACAGAGTACATACATCACTATTGCAGTATGCCATTTTGATGACAATGAGAGGCAGAGGGGAACAGTTGACAGACTAATTCTTACACTGAGATAACAAAAAAAATCAGAGTTTCAATTCTGTAAGATATTAAGGTGGCCACCTGGGTAGGCCACCAAACAGTGTGCAGAGTTCCAACAGAAAACGGTTTATTAAAAGACAGTCCAACGTGTCTGAGTGAGGTCGGCTTACGAATAGCATTTAAGAAATGTTACGCATCTGTAAACATTTTTCAGTTCCTCAATTTCTCTCTAAAACATGTTTTTGTGATAGTGAAAGTGGCTCAAACGAGTGTTTTCACTGTCATTATTATTATTATTACGTCATAAAATTGTAGGGTCTCAGCTAAAAGTCTCATAAAGGCGCGTTATTGACAGCAAGACAGCACGCCAGTTCAGTGCCTTTCGCGTAGATGAAATGAGAGAGTTGATGCGCATGACTCAGTCGCCCCTAGCACTCCCACGCTTTTAGGCCTCCACGTGCAAAATTCCTTCAACCAGGCGACCACCTTAATTTGCCTAAAATTGTACTAAACCAAATAATTGAAAATGACAAAATCTCTAATAAATTAAAATTAAACAGTCACAAACTCAATTCCCCATTTGCTTTTCTGAAATTGCTCTAGTTAAAATTTTATCCACTTACTGTAACTCAACCGAAAAAAATTACATTAGAACCTGACTAATAGGACCCCTTGCTGATTTTTGGGAATAGAGATTGGTTAGGAGTGGTTGCAACAGATATTTTGGGGGAGTTTAGACAGATTTTTAACCACCCCTATGTGTCAAAATTAATGTTTATACACTGGGTAGCACAGAAGTAATAAAGAGCATGAAGACCATTTCCAGTAGCTTCTCGCAGGAACACCACAGGATTTGTTATTAAAATATTAATTTATTTCAACAAACACAAGTCTTCTGAATAATCTATCATGTAACAACATTAACACTCTTTTGTCTTTGAATAATGTGCAAGCATTGTGCCCGACCACAGTGGTAACTAGACACACCTGGTAACTACACACACCCGTTTTTCGCTGCATGCAAAATCGCGAAATAACCATGAAATATACAGTTTCTCACGAAAAACACACAAAATATATGCGAAAAAAATTCCCATTATGAATCGTCATGTTTACGACGCTAAATCAATTAATGGTTTCAATATGTGGTCGGGATCGGGAAATCGACACAATTGATACATTGAATATGCCATCGAAGCGATACAGCTAAGTTTAGGAAATAAACTCATCTCTGAGACTTTCTAAAATAAACTAATTTTGTTAGCATTTTGTACTTTCTCATTTTTTGTCACATTATTAATGTAACCTTGTTGGTAGTCCACAAATGTGATAAATAGAAAAATAACGCAACACTTAACTCAAAAATGGTAACAAAACTAATTTTCCGTCCCCACTAGGTGCTAGCCATACATTATGCTGCAAAGGCACACAGTACACTCCATAGATTCATATATCTACGGTATAACAAAATTTTTTTTTTCTGTTATATATTATGTAAACATGTTTTTAACATTATCCAGGTTATGTGAGGATGACTTGTATCTGGCGCCATTTTATTTCTGTTATGACCAAGTTCTATATTAGTTAAGGTTCCGTTTATTTTGAGTGTGATTCACGGGGACATCACAGTAGCGCTAGTTATAGTGCATCTGTCAAAAAATCATGCATGTGTGTGTATATATATGTGTGTATATATGTATTTATACGTATCAGTACGTGCCACGCGTCAATTTTATTGTTGGGGCAGAGAACTTAAGTTTATCACATTGATCGTCTTTTGTGAGACGAGGTGGTTTTGTGGCTCTTCTCATGAGAAAGTAGCAAGTTGAACTGTTCTTGTATTGATGATGCAGTGAAAAATTTTACTCATATGGAAAAAACATTCAAATTACTATAACTCGTACATTGTAACTTCATTGAAAGAACAAAACGCTATAAATGTGATGCTATTAGTACCAAAGTGAGAATTACACAATAAACATTTGAAGTGAAGTTAATCATATGAATATCATTGGATTTTTTTTTATGAACTACACTAAAATCAGTAAAATTAGTATGGATTCCAGTCAGTAATGTAGACAGTGAAAGGAGTATCTCAATATTTGGGAATATAATGACTGCCACAAAAACCTTAATGCAAATAATATGATAGTAATTAATGACAGTGCTTGTATTTTCCAATTAAGTGAATGCAACTTTATTTATGTGCCATCACTAAAGTAGCCAAAGTTTGTTGCAATATGAAATATGTGTGAGTGCTTGCCTTTTTGAACCGAATAAACACAATTATCTTTTTGTGCTATTACCAAACCATTTTTTTCTCAACCAAATTTCAGCAAAATTTTAAAACAAAATGAATTAAAAATTGATGAAAACTTCACCGAAATCAGCCAAGAAAATTAACGAAATCTGTCAAAATTTTTACCACAAACAAGTGTGTCTATTGATAACTCATGGCAATGGTAAGAAATAACTTATGGAAAATCATTGAATGAGGTTTTGAATTATTAATTATTAAAGTTTGTAATGATGCACTCATAATCATTATCGGGATACAAAGTTCGATTTTTTTTTGTTTTGCGAAGCTTTGTAATATTTTATCAGGATTCAAAGTTACTGCAGTGGTAGAATGTTTATCGGTCATACATTTGCTTTTACGGATCTCTTAGTTTTTGTTTGCATCAGCATTAGTAGATAGAAGTTTACTAACTGCAGTAAACAGTTTTTGTTCTAGAAGTTTGGTTATATTTTTACTATGAAGCAGTTCGGCATAACGGAGGGAGATATATTCCGGTCCACGCCATTCCCTTATTTGGTCACGATTTTGGTCCCTAGGACAAGGAGTGGGGGTAGGCAGGGGGGCGACTAATACCCTGTGTGACTATCGCCTGCTAACGGTACAGAACCAGCTCTAGAAGAAGACACATTGAGCGTGGCAAATAACCCCCACACCGGCAAACTTTATCCTGCTCAATTATTTCTCTGCCGGTGTG
Organism: Clitarchus hookeri; assembly: GCA_002778355.1. Lineage (NCBI taxonomy): Eukaryota > Metazoa > Arthropoda > Insecta > Phasmatodea > Phasmatidae > Clitarchus > Clitarchus hookeri. The sequence continues at coordinate 156,646 of NQII01000246.1, read as the reverse complement.
GGAGGTCGCTAGGTTGCCAGGAGGGAACTGACGTCCCTCTTACCTTCGTAAATTCCTCATGCGATGCAAATTTTGAATGACATGAATAAGAAATAAACTAATGCGGCGCTGCACTTCGTTTATTTGTCTGGTGAAATTAACTGTTCGTGACTCTGCATACTTGAAGATTGTATGTGAACGGTTTCATTTGAATTAGGGATGGGTCGGTTCGAATTTATACCGGTTCTTGAGGTTTGACTCAGAACCGGTTTTAGGTTAACAACAATTACTCAGTTCTTGGTTCTACACAGCAATGGCAAAACTCTGTTGTTACAAAAATAACTGCGGTATGTACTCATTCTCATCTCTCATCAACACTCCTCTGCCTTCACTCTCTCTCTTTCTCTCAGCCCTCCCCAGTTAACAACACTGCTAGCCGATCGTTACAGCCTTCTTCGTTTGGCAGGATGGATACAGGCTGGGAGTAAAAGAGGAAGAANAGAGCCTTTTTCAAGAGGTATCACATTCCAGCATGGAAAAAAAAAAAAAAAAAAACCAGTGTGGCACTGCATAAAAGACGCAAAAAAGGGGCCGCCTAGTCACCATAAAGACACAAAAAAAGATAAGGAATCGGGCCACATACCACAGCTGTTGACATTCTTTTAAGGAACCTTTGTAGGTTAACTTTATTGTACACCAGGGCATAATGTTTGGTTTTAGGGCCACGAGTTATTTAATTAAAGTATTTTCCAAACATATCGCAGTCACCACATATTAATGTCAAAAAAGAATAATTNGCCAAGAGTTATTTAATTAAAGTATTTTCCAAACATATCGCAGTCACCACATATTAATGTCAAAAAAGAATAATATTTTACATATTTACTACCCTTAAATAAATTTAAAACAACAAGTTTATCTGTAGACATTAAAACTTATCTTCACACTTAGTTATAGTTCAATTCTCCCATAGGTTAAATAAAAGATTTAATGAATTTTACCTGCATTGGTTTAATAAAGTTGCAAACAAAAGGCAAGTATTCAAAATAGAACCGAATACTGGAACCAATATTTAAATTGTAGAATCGGCACCGGAACCAGAATCAACATTTTTTGTTATTCGACCCATCCCGAATTTGAGTGATAAATAAAAGTAAAGAGTAACAAATCAGAGACTTAAATATATTTTATATTTATTTGGCACCTTTTTTTAAAGTTTCACGTGTCTACCGATTGAGCAAACCAAGCTGTAATTTCCAGCACACAGCTACCTAGCTCTTAGGGGGAAAAATGAAGAGTCCACTAAGGAAGCACGAAGAGGCATCAAACTGAGCAAGAAGTCATTGACATTCCTTTAATCTCTCTGTGCAATGACGTTTTTGCAGAAAAAAAAAAACACATTGGTTTAAACGCAAAGAAAGAGCAATACTATTGTTACAGCATGTGGGTTCACAAAAATGCACTCTTTTAAAAAAGTATAAGAACGGAGTATTTAATAAAGAACATGGCAGTGCATTCATAAATTGGCGNTTTTTTTTAGAGGTGTCACATTCCAGCATGGCAAAAAAAAAAAAAAACCAGTGTGGCACTGCATAAAAGACGCAAAAAAGGGGCCGCCTAGTCACCATAAAGACGCCTAGTCACCATAAAGACGCAAAAAAAGATAAGGAATCGGGCCACATACCACAGCTGTTGACATTCTTTTAAGGAACCTTTGTAGGTTACCTTTATTGTACACCAGGGCATAATGTTTGGTTTTAGGGCCAAGAGTTATTTAATTAAAGTATTTTCCAAACATATCGCAGTCACCACATATTAATGTCAAAAAAGAATAATATTTTACATATTTACTACCCTTAAATAAATTTAAAACAACAAGTTTATCTGTAGACATTAAAACTTATCTTCACACTTAGTTATAGTTCAATTCTCCCATAGGTTAAATAAAAGATTTAATGAATTTTACCTGCATTGGTTTAATAAAGTTGCAAACAAAAGGCAAGTATTCAAAATAGAACCGAATACTGGAACCAATATTTAAATTGTAGAATCGGCACCGGAACCAGAATCAACATTTTTTGTTATTCGACCCATCCCGAATTTGAGTGATAAATAAAAGTAAAGAGTAACAAATCAGAGACTTAAATATATTTTATATTTATTTGGCACCTTTTTTTAAAGTTTCACGTGTCTACCGATTGAGCAAACCAAGCTGTAATTTCCAGCACACAGCTACCTAGCTCTTAGGGGGAAAAATGAAGAGTCCACTAAGGAAGCACGAAGAGGCATCAAACTGAGCAAGAAGTCATTGACATTCCTTTAATCTCTCTGTGCAATGACGTTTTTGCAGAAAAAAAAAACACATTGGTTTAAACGCAAAGAAAGAGCAATACTATTGTTACAGCATGTGGGTTCACGAAAATGCACTCTTTTAAAAAAGTATAAGAACGGAGTATTTAATAAAGAACATGGCAGTGCATTCATAAATTGGCGCTACAGCGAATGTGTCATTAGAGCCCATACTTGGTATACTGCTGCTCAAATTGTACTGCACATGGACAAACACAACAGCCAGTTATGCAGTAGTTAAGAGTGTTGGCGAAATGCAGCATGCAGAGAGGCAAGGCAAGGTCCGGCACCTGGTCGTAGAGCTTGCCAACGAGCTTGAGGTGGCTCTGGTCAGCTTCCTTATAGACGGTACAGTATCGCTGCTGGGCCATCAGCAGACACAGCGCCACCGCCAGATCCTGCTCACCCAGCGTCTCCTTCAACCGTTGTGATGGCTTCTTTGTGTTGCGCACCTGGCTGAAGTAGCCCGCCTGCAGACACACAAAGTCCCCGCTGCACCTGTCAGCCTCAGTCTTCACCATCCACAGCCATGCACACTTGTCAATGTAGCTGATGCATCACTCAAACATCATATTTCAAATTAGCCTTTCAAAATCATCTCTGCTCCGAACTGCACTAAACCTGACAAAACACTGACTACGGCACTTTCAGTAAAGAACGTGAAATTAGAAAATTGAGTCATTCATTTGTGTCTTAATTAAAGCTGATAATACTTTCAGAAAGTAACAGTTATTGCTGCTGCTACTTCGTCCTGAAAATGAAGGCTGCAATGTCTTTTGAAATGTCAGGAAGGGAAACGACAGTGACGTGGCTACTACCAGGAAGCCAAGATTTTGCCTACCTAAGCAAGTTACGATGATGTGATAAATCTGTTTCCACAGTTGGAATAAATATACTGTAACGCGTTGTGACCGTTGCACGTGAAAGGGCGTCTACGTTAGGCTGGGCCAGAGTGAGAGAAAGATATTGCAAATATGGGACGAATAAAATTTGTACATTTTAACCCTGAACTATTTTATGACGATATTAATTATAAAGTTGCATGTATTTACCACAGTCTTGCAAATTTGTCCTATGTGTTTGAAACATAGTTGTGTAACATGCTTACGTTTCTGTGATTTAATGTTTGCCACAATCCCAACACATTACTAAGTCCAGCAACAAAATTGTAAATAAATAATTAAATACAGCCAGTAAACACAAAATTACTATGCAAAGCATAAGCAGAAAAAAAGTTAGGGTCAGCCTATTTGTATGCATGTTCACCACTATCTTTTAAGTTTGTCGCTTTTACGTACAAAAATAAGAGACGCGAGTTGCGTGATTGAAATTACGGTCTTTTCCGATGGACTGGTTGCTCCATTTCAATTTTTATTCCAACTAAATTGAGGCCATCCGTTTAACAAAATTACCCAACACATATCAATAACAAGGGTTTAAATACTACAATTCTTTCCCCCACAGTTGTAACAGGGTTGCACAGAGTCGCGGCAAAATATTAACATGTATTATGTGCAGGGACAGGTGTATTCTGCGAAAATATTTATGGCCACGCTAGACTTCGATATCTTACGTCCACAACCACCATTTCCTTTGGTTATTGGCTGCGTGTCTACATGAGAAAACATGCATTTATTTGACTGGGCCAATTGTAATAAAGTACTCCGAAACTGAACGTCCACAATTCGCGGACAGACATTTGTGGCACAGGATATTTAAAATCATTCAACCACGAAAGTACATATGAGCAAAAGTGTCTTGGAGTACAACTGGTCTTTAAATATTTTCGTGAAAAACACCGGTCCCTAATTATGTGTAATGTGCTATTTCATATATAACATATATGTTAAGAATGTAAAATAATAACCGTAACAACTATGNACTAATTATGTGTAATGTGCTATTTCATATATAACATATATGTTAAGAATGTAAAATAATAACCGTAACAACTATGTATAGCATATACATATGTTAAAAAACTTATACAGCTGACATAAATATGGTTATAGGCCTAAATTGTAAAAATTCGTACGTGATGGTATTTGAAATATGAGAGAATTCTTTGAACAGCTGAAAACAGTACACAAAGCATTTGACAGTTAAAATGTAGTCTTCACATGGGAGTGTTAATATGTTTCAAAAGAATACGTAATCAGTAGGGACCTTAAAAAGTAAATGTTATTTTATCCAAAAAATGTGTTATTTTTTTTGAAAAATAGGTGTTATTTTTTATTAAAAATAGCTGTTATTATCTTGCTACAAAAATGCAGGTTTCTGCATGAGAATTGCTCCAATTTTTCATGTCCTTTTTATAAAGACGTACCTAATTTGAGAAATGTCAATTGATTCGTAAAACCTGAAATTGGCAGTGTTATTCATATTGAAAAACAACGTTTTTTAACAATTGTTATTACCTTGCAAAAATAACTAACTCCCAGAGAAATATACAGCCATGTTTTTAAGACAAAACCACTAGTTTCCTTTATTAACAGACACCATTAAAAACACTTCACATTTTCTTATTTAAGATTATGTATTCTGCCTGACACCTGGAACAACGGTCACAACGGACTGGAAAGGGCATTCTGTTTCATGAAGAGACTAGTAAACAATTTATACACATTTATAAAAGCACTGTTAAAAAAATAAATTAATAAATAAAAGCGCCTTGTACGAACAGACAAAAAAATAGAGAAATCTACCTTTATGTTTTTGAACTTTCAACAACAGATTTTTTTGTTAGGCCTGCTTACAAAACTTTTGTTTGTTCAAAACGTGTCATTTTTTACCGCACATATTTACAGAGAATATGTATGATAAAAATACAGTTAGCTGGAAGAATACAAGATTAAAATACATGATAATTCAATTTACAAATATTTTCTACATAAATAAATGCATATAAATAAACACATTTTTGACAGCCACGCCGCTATGTAAAAATAAATAATTGTCGGATAAAATGTGACTGCTACAAACGTAAACAAACTCAGCAAGCTAGTTGGTGCGAATTCCATAGATAACGTGGTGCCTGGTAGACGTGAACACTACAATGGTTAAGTCCTAGTTAGTAGTGAAATAAGAAGTTTGATTTTTAAACTATCNTGCCTGGTAGACGTGAACACTACAATGGTTAAGTCCTAGTTAGTAGTGAAATAAGAAGTTTGATTTTTAAACTATCGCAACTGTAATAATAATTCTAAAGTTTATAAATATTTACTGCATCTTTTTGAGGTGTAAAAAATAAAGCAATGAAAGATTAAGAATAATTTAAAAGTGGTTACAAAAAATTATGACATACATTGTAGTTCACAACTGAACATTCAAATATTCATATTTCTTTGAATTATTAAGTATAAGTAAAGTGTAGAAGTTGTGGGGACTCTGGAAGCAGCANTGCCTGGTAGACGTGAACACTACAATGGTTAAGTCCTAGTTAGTAGTGAAATAAGAAGTTTGATTTTTAAACTATCACAACTGTAATAATAATTCTAAAGTTTATAAATATTTACTGCATCTTTTTGAGGTGTAAAAAATAAAGCAATGAAAGATTAAGAATAATTTAAAAGTGGTTACAAAAAATTATGACATACATTGTAGTTCACAACTGAAAATTCAAATATTCATATTTCTTTGAATTATTAAGTATAAGTAAAGTGTAGAAGTTGTGGGGACTCTGGAAGCAGCANCATTCAAATATTCATATTTCTTTGAATTATTAAGTATAAGTAAAGTGTAGAAGTTGTGGGGACTCTGGAAGCAGCAGTGAGGAAGAGATTGAAAGTGTTACCTCTCCCTTGAGCAGTTCCCCGCCGGCAAGTGCATCCAATTGATCCTGAGTCATCTCCTCTGCAGCCTCTATACCTGCCATCTTCTGCACTATCTCCTTCAAGATCAGCAGGTCTAGACTGTACACAACACAGACAACACTCACACACAACTGCCACAGCCAAGCCTGCTCAAACACATCCTGCCAAGGTGAACAGTGTTTTATTACAAATTTTCGCATGTGGGAAATGTGGCATGGAGCGTGGTGGTCTGGACCGCTCTTGACAATGTCTAGAGAGCAGATGAGGGTGAATTGGATATGGAGTAGCGCTGAAATGAAAGGGTGATGAAAGTGAATGATCCATAAGAAAATCTTGCCGGCCAGTAGTGTCATCTGGCACGACTGCCACACACGAAAATCCAGGAGTGACAGTCACGAAACAAGCCCAGTTCGCCCAGGTGGGAGACGAACACTCGTGCCGCTGTTAGTGATGGGCCAAGTCTCGAAAAATCAAGTAGAGTCAACAAAGATAGACTCGTCATTCGATTTGAGTTTTTTACAGCAGACATCGAGCTAGTGAATGCGCAAGTCGGAGTCACTGTGCTTTTAGTTTATATACAACAAATATTCGCACATAACAATCAAATTTTGTCTCTCGCGAATGAATAATTTTACGTTGCAAAAGCAGTTACAGTTGCGCCGAAATGAAAACAATAACTCGGCTATATATTTTGACACTTGGTTGACGTTTGTGAAATTATGCTGCGATAATCTGGTGGGCGTTATATTTGTGACTCAAGCCATTTTGCTTCCCAGCGAAGCGCTTCCTCTTTGCTGTGCCATCAGATAAGTGGACCCTTTTCAAGGTTGACAGTTGACAGGTAGTCCCAGCAGCACACAAATATTTACATACAACCATAGGACTCCTGGCATNCTTTTCAAGGTTGACAGTTGACAGGTAGTCCCAGCAGCACACAAATATTTACATACAACCATAGGACTCCTGGCATTTCACACAATCAGAAATATGTGTAATGATAAACTTGTCATTATTTTTCTCATCTAAGTACTGTTTTAAAAACACGTGTTTGAAAAGAAAAAAAGTAGGCAACAAAAACATTAAATATTAACTGCTTGTCCGCTATGCTGTAGACCAGCCCAAAAGTTACCCTCCAACTCCACCTCCGTAACAGTNCTTTTCAAGGTTGACAGTTGACAGGTAGTCCCAGCAGCACACAAATATTTACATACAACCATAGGACTCCTGGCATGTCACACAATCAGAAATATGTGTAATGATAAACTTGTCATTATTTTTCTCATCTAAGTACTGTTTTAAAAACACGTGTTTGAAAAGAAAAAAAGTAGGCAACAAAAACTTTAAATATTAACTGCTTGTCCGCTATGCTGTAGACCAGCCCAAAAGTTACCCTCCAACTCCACCTCCGTAACAGTTACCTATCTACTTTTTTTCTATCAACATCCCATGGCTACCATTACCACTCTTACCATAGTCATTTATTCTATGGTTAGAGGGAAAATGTAGCGATGTGAATCACCGAAGCAAAGAATTATTCTTATTGGTAGAAACTAGTCCCAAACTTTTTCTTGGTAATTGTGACTATAAACGGGGAAGGAAGTTATAAGGGGTGGCTGTTATACATGTATACACATTTACATTTTTATAGTGCAAACTCAATTTCAATTAAATTTTTTTTATAATGAGCTTGACTGATTCCACTTTCATACAACTTGAAACTTAACTTGACTCTACTCGAGTTTCATAAAACTTAACTTGACTCGACTCGAAGCTGCAAAAATAAAACTCGCCCATCACTAGCCGCTATGACAACCACAAGCCCCTGGGATATGTAGTAAACACCTGTCCTTGGTTGGTGACTTTCTCGTATTACAGTTTTCCCCACCATTGCATTTTGCCATTACTATGTAGCTGTTTCACTTCACCTGCAAAACATACTTTTTTTTAGCATTATTTACATAGGAATTTTGCCCCACAGAAAATTTTTTGTGAACACGGACATTCGATTTATACGTGTTCGATGGATAGAATTTCCGCTGCAGTTCACNTCCTTGGTTGGTGACTTTCTCGTATTACAGTTTTCCCCACCATTGCATTTTGCCATTACTATGTAGCTGTTTCACTACACCTGCAAAACAGACTTTTTTTTAGCATTATTTACATAGGAATTTTGTTGGGACCACAGAAAATTTTTTGTGAACACGGACATTCGATTTATACGTGTTCGATGGATAGAATTTCCGCTGCAGTTCACTNCCACAGAAAATTTTTTGTGAACACGGACATTCGATTTATACGTGTTCGATGGATAGAATTTCCGCTGCAGTTCACTACATGAGGACTACAATTCTTCACTTGACAGACAATTTCTCTCACAGCACAGATTTTTAGATAACAAATAGTTTTTAACACTTTGTGGGGGTTTGCACAAATTTATGGGTAGCTATTGTGAATCATGAAAACTATGTTCACATTTTTATTTTCATTTTGTGTGCCAATTCATTTAACCAAAAGAAAATAAGAGTCACAAATATTTCCAGGTTGTTTCTGCTTTCCAAAATGAAAATTTACTTCTCAGTTTTTCAGGTTTTCCAGGATTTTCAGCATCAGTAGACATCATGTGTTTATCTCATATTGGCAGGATTGTCAAGATGAATCTGCACCAATGCACTGTGACCAGTGAAAAAAAGGGGTACAAGGTGGGTACACATACCTCTTCTGTGCCTTCAGCTGGTTGGCGACGAACTGTAGCAGCCCGGTCAGCTCGATGTTGTACTTCTTGAAGATGGCCCCACAGAAGGCGGCGAGGCTCTGCAGCCAGAGGGAAATGGAGGTGCCGTCGTGCTTCACTCGCTCCCGGTCTACCGATGCCAGGGACTCCACCAGGCAGTAACCCAGTATATCGTATGACAGACTCGTCAAGTACTTGAGCGAGTCCACCACCGGGGTGATCAGGTTGTCGTAGATCTGGATCTGCAGCAGCATCTGCAAGCCATTCGGTCGTCCCTGACGTTACCCCAGCTGATCCATCGGCACACACAACCTACACTACTGCTTTGGGAATACAGTTCCCNCGGTCGTCCCTGACGTTACCCCAGCTGATCCATCGGCACACACAACCTACACTACTGCTTTGGGAATACAGTTCCCGGCTGTCAATGTGCCCCACAATTCTAGACATGTAACTACTGCTTCAAACAGAAGAAATTTTATCCTTTCGTTTGATTATGTAGACAATCAACACAGTAAAAATTAACTTATTACCTTGTTTGATGTGCCAATGTGAAACTCCCCTACGAAACAAAATATTCTGTAGTAATAGGAACTGGGATATAACTGACTGAGAACTGGTGAATGTCTAAATAAGCAGNCGGTCGTCCCTGACGTTACCCCAGCTGATCCATCGGCACACACAACCTACACTACTGCTTTGGGAATACAGTTCCCTGCTGTCAATGTGCCCCCCACAATTCTAGACATGTAACTACTGCTTCAAACAGAAGAAATTTTATCCTTTCGTTTGATTATGTAGACAATCAACACAGTAAAAATTAACTTATTACCTTGTTTGATGTGCCAATGTGAAACTCCCCACGAAACAAAATATTCTGTAGTAATAGGAACTGGGATATAACTGACTGAGAACTGGTGAATGTCTAAATAAGCAGCNACGAAACAAAATATTCTGTAGTAATAGGAACTGGGATATAACTGACTGAGAACTGGTGAATGTCTAAATAAGCAGCCCCCACTACGTAACATGAACACAAGCTCAGTACTCACATAGTCAAAGACGCAGCCAGGGGAGGAGTGTGTCAGCTTGCCAAGCAGTCGACCAACCGGCTTGATGTTCTCCTTGCTAACGCGCTTCATTAGCGACTTTATCTTCTTGACTGCATCTGCTCGCTTACGCATAAGTTTCGCGTTGTTCTGACATGTGTCGTTCTTCCAGCGACTGTACAGGCAGTACCTGCAACCAATTCACATCGTACCTACCACGTCCAAAAATTGATAAAAAAAAGAGAGGTGAGGTAAGTAGGGCTTAACGTCTCGTCAAGAACAAGATCGTCATAGAAGGAGAAAGTTTCTCAGAGAAGCAGGAGCGGGAAAGGAGTCGGTCATGGCCTGCATAAAGGTACCACCGCAGCATTCACCTGGAGGGATTTCAGGGAACCATGGAAAACCAAAATCAGGATGGCTCAAAGAAAAAGACTTTAGCAGATCTTATGCACTGTGGTCTTCTGATTTAATTATAAACAGTGGATTCACTATTCAAAGTTTCTCAGGGGACTGCCAAAAATTTCAATACATGTGAACTTTAAATATGGCCTTGAAATGAACATTAAATAAAAATGAGACCAAAGAATATGTTCCATGGATGCAGACTTTCAATCCATCTGGGTTCAATACACAGAGGTTCTACTGTACCTGTATTTTTATTGTAATATCTCCTCTCTGTAATTTAGGTGCATACATTAAGAGCAAATCTCATCAGTTTACTTTCTTTTTATACACATATACCATAAAATAATTTTCCATTAACGACCCTCTTCCTGAGAACCATGAAGGGTCTTAGAATCAGAGTCCACTGTAATTCACAAATATAAAGTGTTTAATAAAACATCACCATTTTCCCCAGAGTACACGTGCTGGCTGTTTAATGCAACCTTTACATCATCAACTACACTGGAACCTCTCCATATCAAAGTCATTTTAAAGCGACTGACTTTCTATAATGACTAGCGCTTGGAGTGTACATAGTGAACTATGGACATGAACTTAATTTGTCAATGGATTGTTGGCAACCCTGCACAAAATAGGAAACTTCTGGCCGCCTAAGTTGGCCTTCCTGCTTATTGAACGGAAACAGTCGAGATAGTGTTGTAGCGTTATGGTAGGTAAGCCAATCGCTCAATTTGTGTGTTTATGGCTATATCGTTGTTCAAAAATGCAATTGTGTTACTATTGATTTTGTTTGTCAATTGCATTGTTGATGCAACAACTCGTTTTAGAGGAACTGTAAAAAATTTGAGTGAAAAAAAAAAAATTNGTTTGTCAATTGCATTGTTGATGCAACAACTCGTTTTAGAGGAACTGTAAAAAATTTGAGTGAAAAAAAAAAAATTTGAGGAAAATTCACTGAAAAAAATTTGTTTCACTTTTTTGGCTGTAATGTGTTCAATTTCTCTTGGAGAGAACTNATTGAGGAAAATTCACTGAAAAAAATTTGTTTCACTTTTTTGGCTGTAATGTGTTCAATTTCTCTTGGAGAGAACTGTACCAGCCAGGCCTGCACCCAACAGTGCTAATAATTACATCCACCGTCCACTCCCCAGGCGACAGAATATTTCCGCGCGTGCTATACGACTTCCCACAGTATTTGTTCTGCACTGTNCCACCGTCCACTCCCCAGGCGACAGAATATTTCCGCGCGTGCTATACGACTTCCCACAGTATTTGTTCTGCACTGTACTCTCCCTCCCTTGCCTAATCGCTCTGCTTATTATCACTTCGATTTTCCTTGTTTTTTTAATACCATTTGTTTATTACTTATTACACATAGTTTTATTGGACCTGTCATCAGCCCCATGGAGACCCACAAACTGACTCACAAATATAACTCTAGACTGTGAAACCACTGCAAGACTCCGCCCATCGTGGCCACCAACGTCACCACCAGTATATCACACATTATAAGAACTAGATACATTCTTCTCCCCCACTTTCAGCCTTCTCTCCCTCTCCACCAAACATATCCCTTTTAATAAGTTCATCATTTGGAAGCTACCAACAATTGAATTTTTGTGCATAAAACACTTAGACTGAGGTTTAATGTTACATGTTTCTAATCAACTGGATACAAAAGAGACAGATACCATTCAGATTTATGATTTTATTAAAAAGACGTCCGTTTATTAATATGACACATAACATGTCTACATAATACTTATTTTTTTTCTGCAACTACGTATCACGTGCGCGCCATATATTTACAAGTGATGCAACCCTGAACTGCAGCAACTGAAGCCAACATTACGTATAATATAATAAAGTGGATGCCTGGAGACCGTAAGGCACCCGGAAGAATATATAATATCCCCTATGCCTTAAAAAACCCATCAAAATGGGAATACACTAATAAACCACGCCAGTGCAACTGCGACTGAACTCGTGCAGCCGACGCATCCCCGCATGACAGGGAAGTCTGCTTCCTTGCTNGCCACGCCAGTGCAACTGCGACTGAACTCGTGCAGCCGACGCATCCCCGCATGACAGGGAAGTCTGCTTCCTTGCTGGCCTAAGAGATGGCAGCAGAGTTCAGCTACGCCTACAGAGGAAGGAGCTACACCCGCCAACCCCAAGCGCAGGTGAATATATTTCCCCCCATCGCCGCAGAACGGCAGTTCACAACAGCAGCTCGCCTTCGCACGAGTCGTGCCAAGGCTCTCTGTTCTGTTTGCTCTCTACCACTCTCCACACGAAAGACCACCAGTTCTTCAGCTACCAATGCCGGACTTCTTCCTGCACGCGCTGCAGCCCCAGAAGTCTCATCGTTCCCCACTTAACACTTGACATTGTAGGCAACACCCACACCCCATACTTCCACCTAAGGCACTTCAAGATACCCACTTAGCTTCACTTAGGATTTAGTTGTTATCACTGCTACCTAGTTGTTGCTCTGTGCTCTTTTGCTCGCCCTTCAGGCCAGGCCCTTCAAGCAGACAGAAACCTTCACCTGTCTTTGCTTCCTTCCGAAGAGTTAATCAGAGTCTTGGTTACAGTAGGAGCGTACGGGTAACAGTGTTTTATTCTGGAGAGAATAAAAACACGTATCCAGTTTAACCCCCATCTGCTTTCTCTCGTGTGAATTGTGCTTAGTCATCCCCTGTAAGCAACATCCTATAACTGAGAGGCAGGGAACCACGAAATTAAAAATTATTTGCCAATCTTAGTGTAGGACTGCGGCCCGTCCCCTAAAAAGAACAGGACGTACGCCAGCAAACACAACCCATTAGAGGGCCACCCATACTGTGGACCAGGCACATAGAGGTACCTGGTGAACACGTACAGTAGAGCCACAACCACTAGCAAGACACAGGATGAAGAGGTTAAATTCCCCTTGTCAGCTAACCCACTACCTCCACTGCGTATAAACACACCGGAGGAAGTACCAGGCCAGGCAAGGAGGACCTACCCCTTCCGAATTATACTCTAGCTAGGGTTATTGTTGCCTTCCACCCCGTTGCGGAAGTGTACCGTAGCTCCTAATTCCTTGGCAAATGCCGTTCGCCCACAGGAGGGCACCTGCTATCATGTCTGGTAAACCACGCCTGATCAAACCATCAGCCACTGCCATCAGCTATTTGACCTCTCGGGAACGAGATCACTCCACCCGCCAACAGTCGAGGCCTCCCCTCACAGTTCCCCCAGTCATCTGTTTGGTCCCCTGGTGCAGCTCCCCGGGACTGTACATCCAATAATAGAGATTCTCTGCCTAGGCCTACCCTTAGACCTAGGTGTAGAGCACAGCAACCTAGACACAGCTTCACCAACCAGCACCGGTGAGCTAACAGTTCGCCAGCCGCAGCAGAGCATGTGTCCCTGCCAAGCAGATGCAGTCGCAATCAACCAGCAGAGCCAGGAGGCCCGCCATTTGGACCAACGTCGATGAGCACTCCTCGACCGGCAGTAGGAGGTAAGCCAGCGGCTACGCTAACTGCCCACAATAGCAAACAAGTACTAGCACCACTAGATTTCGTAACAAGCTGGCGGCCTACCCGTCCAATGCTTTATAGAGGCACCATATAGACTAGCCACCAGATCTTACAGACCCCGCCTCGTTAGGGTGCGCACATGATCTAGCACTAACTAAAAACAACTTCTATTGAGGTGCTGACGTGTCCCTACCCATGGACAAAATTAATATTTCATTGGTCGGTTAGAGTAGACCTCTCTGGCCCCCTGGTCTGACTTCACAACCTCCCTGGATAGAGCCAAAGATTGCCTGACTGCCTTCTGCTGCCCCTGCCTCACCGCAGCAGACAACAACTCTGAGGAGACTCTCTAAGATGACATTGACAGGTGATGGAATATAAATTGCCAGGTCAGTGCTGAGGACTTGCATATGTACGGCCGCACACTGCCTTGTTTCTCTCGTCTTACACTTTCAAATCTGTTGTGTTGCCGCATCTTTTTATGCCGAAACAAAAACAAACACCAGTCCCATCCCTGACGAAAACCAAGTGTTGCCAACTATATGATACATATGGGAGTCGAGTACTGGTGGAGGAGGCACTCACCTCTGCTGGTAAGGGTAGAGCTTGAGGAGGTTCCACACCTCCTCCGATACACAGCAGTTGCAGTCCATGAAGGAGAGAGCAGGTAGTAGCACCTCATCCAGTAGCGTCAGAACCTCGTAGTAGAGACTGCAGTCCACAGGCCGCGCAGACTGGCACTCCACGCCTCCCTTCTGCAGCACAACACACGCTGTTATGTTCCGCTGCGTACACTACAGACTGTTTACTTGCCTCGGCTTGCTCGGGGTAGAAACACGAGACTCAGNGCCGAAACAAAAACAAACACCAGTCCCATCCCTGACGAAAACCAAGTGTTGCCAACTATATGATACATATGGGAGTAGAGTACTGGTGGAGGAGGCACTCACCTCTGCTGGTAAGGGTAGAGCTTGAGGAGGTTCCACACCTCCTCTGATACACAGCAGTTGCAGTCCATGAAGGAGAGAGCAGGTAGTAGCACCTCATCCAGTAGCGTCAGAACCTCGTAGTAGAGACTGCAGTCCACAGGCCGCGCAGACTGGCACTCCACGCCTCCCTTCTGCAGCACAACACACGCGTTCAGACACTGCCTACCACCTCGCACACTGCTAACACACTGGACTCTTGTTCAGGAGGACACTGCTTTGATTATTGATCTTTCCCTCATCCTGATTGTGCAAGTCACTTCTTTAGTATACTGTGAAACCTCTGTTTATAAATGTGAAGTTTGTAATTTGTATTGACTGGTATTTACAATAATGGTAAGAAATTTCGAAAAAACTTAAAAGCATTGCCTTTGTGATTTGGTATATTCGAAAACAAGACATCACTGTTACAGACATTACTTCTTTTTTATCAGTATAATTGACATTACTTTGTAGTATTAACTTTTAAAGCATAAATATTATTATTAAATTTGCTATGTCACTCCAAGGGGTGTGAAGACAACTTTTTATTAACAAGAACTTTGTATTATAGATAATTTTATTAACAAAGTTTGACTGTATAGAGACCCCTTAATGAGATATTGTGCTATAAATTCACCAACCCCCCTTTCCTACGAATATTTGACCACATGCTTGGTAATGCCTCACTATTACACCTAAAGTTCAGAAGTGACCATGATAATGTGAGGTACGCAAGAGGTACCGCTTCGGCAACTAACTTGCCTACACTGCTCTTATAAGCACACATGCGCAAACGCGCACACATATACCTCTGAGCTAGGGCTAGTACCCGTGTTTAGCACATTTACTGGGCGCCCGTGCTCAAACACTGTGCTACGTACCAATTGTCACAAACGCAGTGGAAATGAGAACAATGAAAAAGAGAGATGTGGGAAAAATAAAAGTGATGGACATGAAGTGTTTATGAGAAGCATGTTGATGACGACAAAGCAGGCCAGGATTAGAAACTTAGTACAAACATTTGCAGGAGTAGAGAATTTGAATGAGATCGAGATAAGACTAGAATGGTGTGGTATGGACGTGTACGGAGAATGAGAGAAGACGCTGCGCAAACAAATTATAGAAACAGAACAAGCAGAAAGAGGGCCTGAGGGAAGACAGAGGAATAGGAGATACCAAGCACAGACGATGGTAGGAGTTCGGGAGAGGTGAGAAGACTGAGGCACAAGAAGAGTGGTGGAGAGTCAGAACAGAAGAAGATGGATACATTGTACTGAGCTGACAAGGCCAAAGGCTGAAAAAAACAATGGATGATAAAGAAACCTTACAAAGGTATGCTAATTATGTCATTATTCAAATAAAAAACACAAATCCACTGAAAAACTAAATGTAAACCAATGTTCACCTAACAGAATATGGAACATTNAGGCACAAGAAGAGTGGTGGAGAGTCAGAACAGAAGAAGATGGATACATTGTACTGAGCTGACAAGGCCAAAGGCTGGAAAAAACAATGGATGATAAAGAAACCTTACAAAGGTATGCTAATTATGTCATTATTCAAATAAAAAACACAAATCCACTGAAAAACTAAATGTAAACCAATGTTCACCTAACAGAATATGGAATATTATTCTTACTATTTTGGGGGTAGTTGAGGCAAAGTTGGGGATGTGCATGAAAGACTAAGGGGCTATTCACAATGCGCAGTCGGCAGTCAGAGATGAGTTGCTTAGTTAAAATACACATATTCACAACGTGCAGTCGGCAGTCAGCAGTCGGAGTTGGTTCATCTTTATCTTCGACTGCTCGACTGCAGACAATTTCCAACCAATCAGATGCCGCGCTCGCAATCACATGATGTAAACAAATATTTTTTGAAGGACTGTTTATTATTTGTATTTTGATAGCGTGCGTGTTGACTTTAGTAGATATTAAACGATATAATGAAAGGTGATAAATGTCGCTTTCATGACTATGTCGTCTACGGAACACAAATATACCATCATTGTCCATTATTTACCCGTACAAACAGATTGTCTCAAGTTGTGTTAAGTACCGGTACATAACCCTAAAATATTTAATTAACATTATGTTTGGTAATTTACAAAATTTAGCTTAAAATTCAGTTGTTACTTTCCAGTTGGGTTTGGTGTATGGATATTATGGAGCTAGAAGATCGTTTTCCCAGTGTTTCTTTATTCCAAAACTAAACTAGCAATGTTTACAAACAATACTTCAAAATNCTAGAAGATCGTTTTCCCAGTGTTTCTTTATTCCAAAACTAAACTAGCAATGTTTACAAACAATACTTCAAAATTATGGACTGCATATTGTGAATTGCATTCGACTGCAGACTGCCCAACGCCGACTGCGCATTGTGAATAAGGCTTAAGGTGTCTACAGGGGCTTTCAGAAAAACTTTCCTGATAATTAAATGTTATTCCATGATGATTTTTTTAACACTAGTATTTCCTATTACACAGGCAACAGTTATGAATAGTACGACAAACCTATGTTTTAGAGAAACAAATAAGTAAAACTGCTTAAAAAGTGGATTCACCTATTATATTCTGTGAAAACTATCGAGATATGCATGCACTGATCAATTACCTTTCACTTTATTTTGACTTTTACTAAGAATGTACAAATTAATCTTACTCTTTCGGGTTTGAGTACGGCAAATATTAAAATAGTTTCAAAAAAATACATACAAAGGGAAAATATGTATTTATTTTGTGCTACGTTACTAAATTCTAATAACAGACAGCAAAAAACCCCCTACATTTCCTGGTTCACCCCCGATTTCCACAATAATTTTATTCCCTGATATTTTCAGATTTTCCAGGATCCCCTGGGTCAGGAGACACTTTGAATACATAAAGCAGCAGAGCTTACCTGCGCAAGGGCAGCACGACAGAGCCGCAGCACCTTGTGCATGAGGATGGGGTCGTAATGGATGGACGGCCCAAGAGCCACAAGCATCGGCACCACCTCCTCTTTCAGGTCGTCGAAGGTGTTGGCCAGCGGCGGGGCAAGCGGCGAGACCAAGGGCAGGGCGGGAGTGCCATGCAGCTCCGTCGCCAGAGTGCAATTCCTGCACACAGAGCACACACCACGCCCTCACTTCCTTGTGCACACCTGGCTCCAGTAGCAACTGTCCCCCACCTATTTGTCGAGATGCTCGGATTTTGTCTGTGTTTCATGGTGACCATGGTGGTAATGTCCGACGTTCAGTACTATGCATGTGCCTACTTCGCTCAAGAACAATTGCGTCTCGCTCCTCGCTATTAACACAGTACGTTACATGGGATATTTGAATGCTCAACGATACATAAGTGTAGACTAGTATCTCGATTCTGGGAGTGGCGAGATGTGATAAGTGGAAGATCTACAATCAAAAGCAGTACTTATTTTACTAACTTGTCCTTGCAAATATTTAAGTTACAAAAATTTAACACTGTGAGAAAATTATTTATGCACTTCGGATGATTGAAAATATATTTTCTCCATAAATCCATAAGGGTGAAGAGTGCAGGGTGATTGCCTCAAACAGCTACAAAATGTGCAATAACATTCCCCAGAAGAACAGTATCTAAAATGTAAACTGCCACAATAATACAGGACAAACTCTATTTTACACACCCCTGATTGCACAACTTCCTGCATTTTACTACTTCAATTGGTCCCATTATTATTTTTACAGCATCACTTTGCCCTGTTTCACACTTTCCTACATTTTACAAACATGTTNTTCAATTGGTCCCATTATTATTTTTACAGCATCACTTTGCCCTGTTTCACACTTTCCTACATTTTACAAACATGTTCCTATGAAAAGCATAAAATACGGGTTTGACTGTATAATGAAATACATCTCCAGTTAAAAACAATAACCATGACTTTTTACTACTCGAAGCAAAAAACTATTGACCTTAACATACATAATCTGCGAAAGCAGGATGTTCCTCCCATATTTTTAAGGATAATGTTGCCTAATATTCCGGTAAATACTGTATTTATTCATGTATAATGGGGCCCCTGATTTTCTGCAACAACTTTTAGGGAAAAACAGAAACTGCACCAAAAATTGGTGGTGCCCAGTAAGTTGAAAAGAAAACCTTCTTTCTTTCTTTCTTTCTTTACATTTGCATATGGGGATTATGATCTGTTAGAAAAACACTTTTGATTAAATAACTANCTTTCTTTCTTTCTTTCTTTACATTTGCATATGGGGATTATGATCTGTTAGAAAAACACTTTTGATTAAATAACTACTGTGCTAAAAGCCAAAAATATTGTGGTGCGCTGTAGCATTACCTCTCCTTTTTATATTTTTTATAGCAGCGAATGGGTTGACTGGCTTTCTTTCTCCTTTTTTCCAGCTCTTTTATGCAGTGGCATGCTGGAATGTGACACTTCCTTACCAAAAAAGTGCCCCCTCCCCCCTCATCGACTTCATCAATCAATGTGCCAAATACCATGGTTCTTGCATACACAAAAGAAAGAAAGCTGGACAACAGAGGGGAAAACAACATAAACATATGAGAAAGTGAGTGGCTGCAATTAATAGAGAAGCTGGGCTCAGACAATGAGTTGTGAGGGAGGGCTGGAGCTTCCACAGTTCACGACTACTGCTAGGCTTTTGATTTTTTTCGTGTATAGTATGCTTTCTTTTAGAAAAAAAAAGTGTGGTATACACACTATGGTTCTCCCACCCCAAACTCCACATCACAGCCAGACAGATTGTCATAATTTAGTTACACCATGCACAAAATTTAATAAAGCAGTTTGAANCAAACTCCACATCACAGCCAGACAGATTGTCATAATTTAGTTACACCATGCACAAAATTTAATAAAGCAGTTTGAACCAAAAGTATAAAATTGCTAAAAAAATTTAACATTATGTACATCTACAGACTGGATGATTATTTTAGCATATTAGAAAATGACAGACAAAAGAATGCTGTACAGCAAGACNAATGTACATCTACAGACTGGATGATTATTTTAGCATATTAGAAAATGACAGACAAAAGAATGCTGTACAGCAAGACAATGTTTATAAGAAAATAACTGAATTAAGTGAATGACAATGAAACCAAAAGCAATGGTAACCTCTCGGCCCTTTCTAACTTCATAGATGAGCAGTAAAAAGTATAGGAAATGTACAAAAGTTATGTAGTACAAAAAATAAACAGAACTGAAAAAAGGTATACTGCATTTCACATAACTTCAGTAAATTTTGAGACACATTATGACCAACCTATACAGGTCGTAAATAGTAAACACCTTCATTTGTACAGTATAGTATCAGCTGATGGTTGTTGCGGGACGTGTGTCATGTTTTAGAATAATGGACTTTTTTTTTAGTTTTACAGCACGCACTTTCAAAACATTTTGAAAAATTACAGTAGAACATACAGACATTACGATTATGTAAAAATTCTCCACCCGGTGAATGCAATTGAGCCATCTTTAGTCCTGATTTATCTAAATGTGAGAATTCCTTGCTGGTGGTGTTGGAATATTACATCTGCAGATAATTATTTTTGTATTTCCATATTTCATTACATGTAGTTCATTGTTAGTGCCCCCCACCCATCTTTTTTAAACAGTCTCCNTATTTTTGTATTTCCATATTTCATTACATGTAGTTCATTGTTAGTGCCCCCCACCCATCTTTTTTAAACAGTCTCCACATTAAAATGAAATATCAACACGTCTGCTGCTTTGTAACAAAATTGCTTGTTTGCTTTGGTTCACCGTTTTCCTTAACCATCATGAAGGGCAATAAGCGACAACGTACATATGTTCTAAAGTATAAATTTGTTTATTTTAAGAAACAAATAAGTCAGCATTTACATTATTTTGTATCAGCGGCCGACAAAAGTGATATTAGTGAACTAGCATAATCATTCAAGGCTCACCACGTATTTAGGGATTAAGAAGTACACAGCAAATTTGTGAGTTTTGTAAATAATGTTTTACGAAACTGTTAAAATATTTGAAATGTATGCAACCATGCAAATAATTCAATTGTACACCCAAGTTCATTTTATTGAAAATCCAATAAATTTTTTGTATAAAGTTAAATTTGATGAAAATGTTTACATAGTGCATTTCTCATATTGGAATGAACACCAACATATTTATAGTAGTGATGGCCCGATACCTGATATACGGTATCGGATATCGGTACACTTACCATTAGCGGATATCGGCACTAAAATATCGGCACATCGGTAATGGCCATTCTAACCTCAACCTATAGTATTTTCTCTCCTCTGCTGCAATTTAATTTTCTCAACCCTTAACATCAGGGTGTGGCAATGCGACCAAAGAGACACTTAACATCAGGGTGTGGCAATGCGACCAAAGAGAACATTAATTTGAAATGTTGATAAGTAATTAACAACAAACTCTACTTTAAAAAAAAANTGGCAATGCGACCAAAGAGAACATTAATTTGAAATGTTGATAAGTAATTAACAACAAACTCTACTTTAAAAAAAAACCGTAAGAATTTGAGATGGCCACGGCAATTTTGGTGGCAAAAACAATATTTCCTTACGGTAAAAACATATTAGTATGTACATACCTGTCAGTATTATTCACTTCAAGGATTACGTTTTTATTTTTGCTACAGCAGTCTTACGTTCGACGTACGTTTCTCAAAAGTAAACAAAATGATTGTGGCTAGCACCAACTAGCAAACACCAAAATTGCCCTAAAAATAAATATTGTAGAAAACAGTTTAAAAAAAGAACAACCTGTGACTCAATGGTATTTGAATATTGGTTTTGTGCTTAAATTGTAGTTTACTGGTACACGTAAATTAAATTTAATTATGTTTTAGTTTTTACGTAAGATTTACAAATATCAGAAGCATGCCTCTTCTACTAGCGCTGCGCAGCGACGAGTTTGGTAGTATGTTCAGTAATGTTACACAGGTTGGCAAATTCTTCAGAGTTCATTATTTACAAATGCCGCCTGAAAAGTTATTTTCATTGTTTACTTGTAATATTTAGTGGTAAATGTTGGAACGTTACAGAAGTTTAACCATTTTTCAGAAAACAAATTACGTTCACTGTTTTGCTGTCAGGATCATCATTGCAATGATAGTTCTTTACATGTAAATGTTTTAGTGCGAGTTGATTTCGTGAATCACCACTACTGATTACAAACATACAATGGCACCAAAAAGCGACATTTGGTTGCATTTCAGCGTTAAAGCCAATGATAAAACGAAAGCTGTATGCCTCCATTGCTCTAAAGAAGTGGGTCGCGGTGGCAAAACGTCTCGGGAATTCAACACTACCAATCTTAGAAAACACATGTTCCAAAATCATTTCTATGAAATGAATAATTCCTGCCAGCCTTCATCTAGTGCACACTGTTCAACTTCAAGTAATAGTGTTACACAGGGTTCAGATCACCCTAAAAAAAAATTAAAACAGTACGATTTTAAAACATTTTCAGAAAAGTTTGCAAGTTGGAACAGATCAGATCCTAGATCTATAGAAACAGACAGAGCATTAGCCAAGATGATATGCACTGACATGCAGCCTGCTTCGATAGTGTAGGATAAAGGTTTTAAATCTTTCGTTCAAATTCTTCAACCGAACTATCTGCTGCCTACAAGGAAAGACCTAATGGGTAAACAACTTCCTGAACTTGCAGAAAATGTCAAAATCAAACTGAAGGACATTTTACAAACTGCTNCGATTTTAAAACATTTTCAGAAAAGTTTGCAAGTTGGAACAGATCAGATCCTAGATCTATAGAAACAGACAGAGCATTAGCCAAGATGATATGCACTGACATGCAGCCTGCTTCGATAGTGTAAGATGAAGGTTTTAAATCTTTCGTTCAAATTCTTCAACCGAACTATCTGCTGCCTACAAGGAATGACCTAATGGGTAAACAACTTCCTGAACTTGCAGAAAATGTAAAAATCAAACTGAAGGACATTTTACAAACTGCTAATGAATTAGCAGTTACGACAGATTTGTGGACATCTGGAGCTGGAGGTGATTTCATCAGTATAACAACGCATTTCATAGACAGCAATTGGACCTTTTATTTCCTATCGTTGGAAGTAATGCCTTTTTGTGGAGCAAACCACACAGGAGAACTAATTGCTGAAAACATTTCTATGGCGTTTGCTGAGTGGGAAATAGGTGGGAAAGTTAAAGTTATCATCTCTGACAGTGCTGCAAATATGAAGAGTGCAATCACTCAGCTACCTAATGTGTCTCACATTCCTTGTGTTCAACACAGGCTTCAGTTGGTGGTGAAAGAGGGTTGCCTTAATCAGCCAAGTGTTTCTAAACTTGTGGCAAATGTTAAACGTATTGTGTCTCATTTTCACATGTCAGTGGCCTACACCAAGTTATTGAGAGAAGCTCAAGTAAAGTATGAATTACCACAACATGCTCTAATAAAAGAAGAGGTAACAAGATGGGATTCATGCTATAACATGCTGGAGAGATTGGTTGAGCAGCAAGAAGCTGTCCAAAACATCACTCGCAAGATTTCAGGTTTGTGTAGCTTAAGTCCTGCGGACTGGACACTTGCCGAAAATATTGTGGAACTGTTACGGCTATTTAAAGATGCAAAGATGGCTCTTGGCAAGAAAAACTGTATTGTGTCGGAAGTGATACCTATTATAAACAGTTTGCGATGTGGTCTGCAAAAGCAGAAGTAAAGGAAAGATACTACTCTTAAAACCACTGCTTGTGACATGCATTTTGCACTTGAAAAAATATTTTTGGATATGGAAGCTAATATTGAGCAGTATGCTGCAGCAACTATATTGGACCCTCGTTATAAGAACAGGTAAGCTTATGGAATATGACTATAGCAAAGTTACCTATTGTGTGTGTTTTGTTTAATGCTATAGCTATAGTTTCACTGAAAACTGCAAATTACTTAACAGTGACATTATAGAATAGATCTACAGTATATTATAAATACATTTCGCTCC
Source organism: Clitarchus hookeri (assembly GCA_002778355.1). Classification (NCBI taxonomy): domain Eukaryota; kingdom Metazoa; phylum Arthropoda; class Insecta; order Phasmatodea; family Phasmatidae; genus Clitarchus; species Clitarchus hookeri. Next base: position 132,832 of record NQII01000246.1, on the reverse strand, counting down.
AGGGTTTTCACAAATTCTGGATCAGCACAAGAGACTGAAGCATGGATACATGAGCAGCTTGGAACAAATGTCACCAAAGAAGAAACAAAAGTAGCACCAACACCTCAGCCATTGAATGAAGAATCAGTATTGCAGCAGATATGTGCTGAAATAATTCAGATGTCAAATGCATCCCACACCAAAACTGATTCAGTACTTGGCTGAGCCTACTATTTCACTTTTTGATGATCCTTTGACCTTCTGGAGAGAAAATGTATGCCTGCCTGCCTGCCTGATCACACCTTCAGAAATTGAACCAGGGCACTAGCGTAATTGCAATAACACATTTCGAAAGACAGTTGCAGGTCCCCCTCCACCAGCCAGTAAACGGGGCCGAAAATATTACACAACGCACCAGATAGAGGCAAACGTAACACTGGGACAGCGAACCAAGAAGACGTGGAGATGGGTGTGTCTGGCAACATGAACCAGGTGGGAAATTTCCAATTAGATTGTAATAGTAGTGGCATGCTGTAATAAAACTTATAATTTATTAGCATCTTGGTATTCCATTCAAGCTCCCCTGNTGCATAGTATCATGACAAATTGTTAGTTTAGTTTTCATAATGATTTCTAGTTTTGTAAAGACAGGAAGTCAAGTACTTGCGGAGTAGTGCCTGTCTACAAGTACTACTCAGTCAGTACTTGAATTCCTGTCCTTTTACATATTTCTTGTAGACTAGCAACCTACTTGCAACCTTAACTTAGTTTTGTAATATGTTATAGTAATATAATGTTAAACTATTTATTTTGCTGCTTTGATGTACCAGACATAAAGTAAATCTCCCTTAACAGCAAGTCTTTTTAGCTTATTGCAAACAAAACTTTACCAGGCTGCAGTTTTCTCTCATCCACTTTAGTGACAAATGTCTGCTTACAGTATGATAAATGAAAATATCGGTTTACAGGTATCGGATCGGTAAAATCCTAAGTATCGGAACCTGCATCGGTATTGGGTTTTTTTCAGTATCGGGCCATCACTAATTTATAGTGCTTTGTTCTTGCAGGTTTTGAAATGCAATAAGGGTTGAATATACGCCCATTTTAGTGTAGTTCATTATATTTAAAAAATCCAACTATTTTTATGTGCGAGTTTAACTTCACTGAAAAGGTTTAGTGTATATTTCTCGCATTCGTACGAACACACAAACATTTGTAGCATTTTGTTCTTTCAATAAAGTAACAACTTTGAAGTTATACAAATTTGAATGTCATTTCCAAATTGCTACTCATAAGAAGTACTGCAAACAAAACTGTGGGGGCGAATTCAACACTACTAAAATTAAATTGCCACTAATGGATTCTACAACAAATTTCAGCAAGAAAACAACCGACTAGTGCCAGCGGCACACGACTCAACTTCCCGCCATGATGTCCAACACGAAACTGCTCTCTTCTTCCTGTAGTTAGAGCCCGCCAACCCTTGAGACAACATTGACAATTGATGAAAGCGCACNGGGCCATCACTAATTTATAGTGCTTTGTTCTTGCAGGTTTTGAAATGCAATAAGTGTTGAATATACGCCCATTTTAGTGTAGTTCATTATATTTAAAAAATCCAACTATTTTTATGTGCGAGTTTAACTTCACTGAAAAGGTTTAGTGTATATTTCTCGCATTCGTACGAACACACAAACATTTGTAGCATTTTGTTCTTTCAATAAAGTAGCAACTTTGAAGTTATACAAATTTGAATGTCATTTCCAAATTGCTACTCATAAGAAGTACTGCAAACAATACTGTTGGGGCGAATTCAACACTACTAAAATTAAATTGCCACTAATGGATTCTACAACAAATTTCAGCAAGAAAACAACCGACTAGTGCCAGCGGCACACGACTCAACTTCCCGCCATGATGTCCAACACGAAACTGCTCTCTTCTTCCTGTAGTTAGAGCCCGCCAACCCTTGAGACAACATTGACAATTGATGAAAGCGCACAAAGTCAGGCGCACTGAAAATTTTAAATGGGTAATAAACAGAACCTTGAGTAGTATATTGCTTGGTCATAAAGAAAATAGAACATGTGAGAATGACAACCAGCTATTGTAGCCTTAGTACTGGATTGAGTTGTCTTTCAGTGTGTGTGCCATTGTTTGCTTACAGAGATAGTTTTCCTCAGTGACAGGACACAGCTGTAGGAGAGGGATGCAGTATGATTGCAATGATTTTTGAAAACTGTCCAAATTTACCAGTTATGTGAAACAGAGAATGTGTGTGTTTAATGTAGGAAAGTGTGTGAGAAGAAAGGAATATTTCTTTTCTTTTACACACACAGAGTGAAGAGACTACAATTTACTGGGCGAGGAATACACTGGTTCACATTAAGATCTGCGACATTAAAACTTGATTCACAAGAATGAACAAGGGATGAAGGCCTCAGGTCACCACATAACACGAGCTTCCAAAAACGGTTATATATATTTTTTAATTAGAAATATGTACCAGCACAAGGGTTGCACTTTTTTCAGTCCAAATATCTATTTTTTTCTCTATAAGAGTAGTCTTTGCATGTGTTGCACTAGAATCTCACTGTAGTAAATATTTATTTGCAACTACATCGGAAATATTTTTCACGGACTAATAAAAGCACTTACCAAGTTTATGTATAAATCTTTCACCCTTCTAGCAGGATACCCATGTCACCTGCAGCAGCTCTAAAGAAGTGAATGTGGATCACTGTAAATGTCATAGTATGACATAACACTCATTTATCACATTACTTGTATGAGACATTTTATGTAATGCAAGCAGCAACTCCTGATAATGTTTACATATACTAATGAACAAGAAAAAAAAATGGCGCTGAAAAATGCAAAGTTTGGGGGAGTGCAGTTACACCCCCCCCCCCNTTAATGAATGGGGGTATGTTCTGCTGATCGTGAGGGGGGGAGGCAGCAGTAGGCACGTTTGGTAAGGGGAGCCACAAGAGAGTAAGGGATGGCAGTAAGGCAATGAGAGCAGCAGAGGCAGACCTGCGGTAGACCGGCTCGACAACGGAGTGCAGCAGGCGACAAAGGGCGCGGGCGACGGGTGGTTGGTCCAGCGCACAGTGCTCTGGCAGCTTCCTCACCAGCTGCTCCGCGTGCCGCCAGTCTCCAACACGCAGCAGCGCCTCGCACAGCCCAAACTTCTGGTTCTGGACGTACTGCAAACACAATGTGCACCCTCTGACGTGAAGAGTCGTCCAAATCTCTTCACCCCACATCACTCAAAAGGCACGTTACTGTACACAGATCACACATGCTACACAAATCTATACTTAATCTTGTACTTTAAACAGCACTGCAACCACGTGAACTGCTGATATTACAAAAATAAAAATAACACTGAAATCTTCCATTTTTATAACAAAATTGGGCTAAAAACTGACGAGTGACGTAAATTAAAATGGCGAAGACATCACTGTCGTACAAAGGTTCTATAGTAGTGACAGAGGTACTGGCTAACTTACTGTGGTGAAGTTTGGATTATTTGCCACCTATTGGTCACCCTGCTGCGGTATATGTAGTGGCGAGTGGCCCTATGGCACGGTACAAATACAGGTGTGGTGATAACGGCTCTATGCACTGACTGTGTGGACAAAGACACACTTTTACCAGCAGTAGGCGTCGCCCAGGGTAGATCCTGGTTCTGCTGCTGCTGGTTGACTGAAACTGGTGCCCTGTCCTGGGACGGCAGTGGTGCTACTGCTGGCGGGGCTAGTTGGCTACCATGGTGGGCTGCTGGTCCCCGTAGGCCTGAAGTACGGACTGGTGATGCCCAGTGGTACTGGAAGTCATAGTCGTATGCGCATTATGATTGGGTGAGGGTCTCCGGCAGTCTACTGGGGTGGCTGGAAGAGGAAGCTAGGGGGACTGGGAGGCGAGACCTCGCCAGTTGTCGGGCGGCAAAAGCTCGGTCCCATAGGGAGGAGCTGCTGACAGCAGACGGCACTGGGTTGCAGAGCAATTGGCTAAATTGAGAGGCAGTTGCTGCCCTCTTAACTCTCCACCTTCCACCACTTCCATGGGTGAAGGGCATACGAGAAGGTACTCAAAGGGTGTTAAAAAAAAATAACATTTATCGATTATAGGTCGCGCTCATCATGGTTGTAAATACTGTACAAACACGGCTTGCGCCACGGGTGGCTGATGCACGCGACCTTGGCGAAGGTCGTGTGGCAGCTGTCCTTGCAAACAAGCGGTGTTGCCAAGCGTAGCTACAGGCCTACTGCGCAGTCCCAGTGCGCCGCAAGTTTGTCGTTTGGAATGTACAGATATAGCGCTCGAGACGCAGCCTTGATTGCCGGAGTTTATATATTTATTAGAAAAAAGAAATAACTTATAAACGTGTAATTTAATTTGAAGTGACATTTTTACGAGAAAATTTTTATCGAGCTTTCTTTTTATATATTTCAAGTATTTTTAACGATGTATGTTAAAAGAAAAAGCCTAACCATTATTTCTGCAGTTTATCTTTGAAAGTTTTAAATAAACGTGCAAAATATAGAAAAGTATTTGAATATTTCCGTTACGTAATTCCCTTCGCAATCCTCAAAATAAAAATAAATTTTAAAAGAATCAAATTAAATACAAGGAATCGATTATTCTCGAAAGCTGTCTGTAGAATGTACAGAGATAGCAGCACATTAGCGTAGGTTCTTGCGTACCAAATGTTAGCCTTGACTTACAGGTTTTTCTGTTATATAGTCTTTGCACCACACCTAGTGTTGCTTTGATATTGGAGGGAAGAAGTGCGACGTAGTTTCGTAATGGAAAAGCGAAGTACTTACACCGCAGGTTTCAAACTGAAAATTATTTTGTACGCTGAAGAGTATGGAAATCGAGCCGCGGGCCGTGAATTCGGAGTAAACGAAAAGTTAGTGCGAGGCTGGAGGAAGCAGAAAACTGAACTTAGCAATACAAACGTGAAGAGAAAAGCATTTCGGGGTGCTAAGCAAGGCAAGTTCCCAGAAATTGATGCAGGTGCGCTTGAATATGTACGCGAGACACGGAATAATGGATGTGCCATTTCCTACGACATGCTGCAAACAAAGGCTCGGCAAATCGCGCGAGAAAACAAAATCGACAACAGTCGCTTCAAAGCTTCGATTGGCTGGGTCGTGCGTTTTATGAGACGCAATAATTTGTCAATGCGAAGGAGAACGTCAGTTTGTCAGAAGCTGCCTGCTGATTATACTGACAAGATATTAAATTTCCACAAGTTTGTCATTGAGAAGAGGAAAACCACAGCATATTTGTTGTCGCAAATCGGCAACGCTGACCAAACGCCGGTTTTTTTCGATATGCCAAGGAATTCAACAATAGCTGAAAAAGGATCCTCAAGTGTATTGGTTAAAACAACCGGCAACGAAAAATTACGATGTACAGTGATGTTGGCAATAACAGCAGACGGGAGGAAATTGCCACCATATGTAATTTTCAAGCGAAAAACACTGCCGAAAGGAAAGTTCCCGCGTGGTGTACATGTGCGTGTGCAAGATAAAGGCTGGATGGACGAAACTCTAATGAAGGACTGGGTAAAGTGCGTGTGGAATAACCGGCCTGGAGCATTACTCAAACAACCAGCTTTGTTGGTTTTGGACAGTTTTCGAGGGCACCTGGTGGAGTCTGTCAAGAAACTGTTAAATGAAGGGAAAACAGAGATGGCTGTTATTCCAGGTGGCCTTACATCGATTCTGCAGCCATTGGACGTGTGCATAAATAAGCCATTTAAAAATCATCTGCGCCGTTTGTACGGTGAATGGATTGGCAGTGCAGACAGGGAGCATACGCCAACAGGAAGAGTGAAACGGGCGTCGCCGGAACAAATATGCGAGTGGGTTGCAACGAGTTGGTCCCTAATATCTGATGAGCTCATTGCAAAAAGTTTCAAGAAGACCGGGTTATCAAATTCGCTTGATGGAATTGAAGACGACGACATGTGGCAGAGTGATGGCGATATTTCAACAAGCAGCAGTCATGGTGGAAGTGGCCATTCTGATTCTTCTTCCGACGACGACGTGTAAACATGGTAAGTTTGACTATCCTTTATAGAAATATTGTTTTTAAATGAAATTTAAATGGTTTGCCCATGTAATTTATATTCATACAAGCATTTTTTTGTTGCAGGTCTGGAAGGGTCGTACCCAGCTATTATATGATATGACAGCGGCAAACACAAATTTTTCTATAAATAGTTAAATCAACTAATTATTCAGTATTATAGGTTGCACCCCTAGTTTTCAAACAAATTTCTTAAATAAAATGTACGACCTATATGCGATAAAATACGGTAACCAGTTGGGGGCTAGGCCACCTAGAATCAGTCCTGTCACTCCAATCGGCAAAGTACAACATGGTGGATGGAGTGGGTTAGCTGATCTGGATGTTTAACCTCTTCATGCAGAGCGTTCCTAGTGGTCGGGGCTCTGCCATACGTTCGCAAGGTACCTTTGCGTACCTGGTCCACAATATGGGTGGCCATCTAAAGTGTTATGTTTTAAGATATACGTGTCCCCGGTTAAGGGCAGCCCGCAGTCATACACTATGATGTGCCACAAGCGACATGATTCTTTCATCTAGCCTCATCACAGCCGCTACCCGCTCCTAAGAAGAGACGTTACACCATACACGCCCCACAGCACGCCTTCAAGCCAGGTTGGCTTGCCCAGCTGTTGTCGCCAGCTGTGCTACAATCCGCTTCGCATCACGTCGCCGCTCTCTACCCCTCCAGCCTTCGATCACGAGAGAGGAAATCTCCGCCGCTCTCTTTTACTGTCTTCGCTCTGCGCTTCTCTCTCTCCACACCCCGCAACCACCGCGCTGGTCCTGTGAGCCACGTACAAATAGGACTCGCAGTACACAGTTCGAGGCAGTCTCGCATCCCCCTTGCTGCCCGCCAACACACCAAAGCATACCACGCTTCCAGCTACCTCGTAGCTCACCTACAGTTGACTCGCGGTACGAATACCGCTGACTTGGGGTCGCCCTCACCCCTCGCGTCTTTCGAGACTAGGTAAATAACCAGTTGGCAACTTAGGAACAGTCCTTCAGGCTGGTTTAAGCATGTTTGATTGAGCAATCAATAAAATACATAAATATGACTTGGCTGCGTTGTCTCTTCCAGCACTTTGTTTTTCTACACCTTGTTCCCGCCATTTCCTGTTTGACACCAGTCCTAGTAAGACTNGCTGTCGCGTCTTCCGAGACTAGGTAAATAACCAGTTGGCAACTTAGGAACAGTCCTTCAGGCTGGTTTAAGCATGTTTGATTGAGCAATCAATAAAATACATAAATCTGACTTGGCTGTGTTGTCTCTTCCAGCACTTTGTTTTTCTACACCTTGTTCCCGCCATTTCCTGTTCGACACCAGTCCTAGTAAGACTNGTTGTCTCTTCCAGCACTTTGTTTTTCTACACCTTGTTCCCGCCATTTCCTGTTCGACACCAGTCCTAGTAAGACTCTTCCAGGGATAGGCATGAGCCGAAACCATGTTCTTTATCACTCCAACTAGTAACTGTCTCGAAGTGCAGCTTAGGAAGCTTGCCGTCCTGGGCATCACTAGAACAGCTGTCGTTTGGACTATCGACCTTCCGGTAAGAGCCTGGGTCCGCTAGCGATGCCTCGCCCGCTAGGTCACCTGCTTGGAAACGATAGGACAAACCCTGATGGGCCACACTCTATGTGACAACTGGGTCTGCCAGCGACGGCCCGCTGGCCAAGCCACTAGACTGAAGACCAGTAGTCAGGCATCCAACCTTATCTCACACCCCATACCCTGCTCTCCATCAGGCTGTCTCTACCCCTTACTGGTCACCCAGAGTTTACTTTTAGTCCCTTCATTTCACTATTGTGAGTATTTAAAAGTGATGCAACACCTATAAATTACTTCAGAACTTGTAAAAGTTATTTTAAAGCCCTCATGTCAATAGAGCCCTTTGAACATATTATTTAACAAAGAAGCTGACACACTAAATACCAGACATTCCGCTAAACAAAGCTTCATAATTGATCAAACTGTAGTAAAAATTGTATGCAAAATCAATCTTTTTTTACATACATTTGTTTTTCTGAAGGTTACTATTGTCAATGTGTGTTGTTTTGAATGTCTACATAAACAATATGTTTGTAATTAGGTTGACTGTAGAGAGATCAACTGTTGTACTAGAAGCAGCGACATGAAATGCAATGTGTTTCTTATAAGCAAAATTAACTAATGAGTGGTTAGACATAGTGGCACACAGTATTCATATAACGAATTCCCTGACATTCCCCTGACTTTTCCCAGCATCCTGTTACATTTCCCTCACCTACTTACGCGGAAAACATTACAAATATTTCTATGGTTTTTCCTAAAATAACTTACTAATTTTTATGGCTAACAATTAACAATAATTAGGGCCACCTGTTTTTCGTGAAAAGTTATCAGGACTTATTCTATTCCACATTTCTAGAGCTCAGATCCACTTTCCTAATTGGATGCATTTAACTATTTAACTGTCACGTATCATGTGTGTCTGCCCTTGAATCACAGGAACTCAATTGTCAGCATTATTTGATCTGATTCACCATGTTAAGTAAAAAAAACTGTCTTCCCACAAAGACACGTGGCCAATAATCAAAAGAAAACTACAGGTGTGCCCGTAGTACATTGGAGTCTAGCCTGCACGAAAAACAGGAGGCCCTAACAATTACATTGCCTTCATTTATAAAAGCTTTCCTATGCAAAAACAAATATTTATAAAAACTAAAAAAAAAGTACATACGTACAAAGATGGCAAATGATTAAAGGTGACACAAAGGTTAAATAATACTAGGACTGAGCTGATACCGGTACCGATATATCGAAACCGACCGATATCGTAATTATCGGAATTGTGTGCAATTCATTTTTAAATTGCCGATATTATAACCNGATATATCGAAACCGACCGATATCGTAATTATCGGAATTGTGTGCAATTCATTTTTAAATTGCCGATATTATAACCAATATTTTGCCATAAGAATCTAAGATGATGCTGTTGTCAACTTGCCATAATTGGAGTGCTTTGCTCACTATTTGGTTTTATTAAAATAAACACTATTTTTTAAATTGGTTTTCACTAAAGTATTCAACTGGCTGTGTTTATTTTCAAAGCAAAATTAGGCACGTTTTGCATGATTGTTTACGAAACATGTATACAACAAAACAATAGTAGCCACCATTTGAGTTTACTGAATTTTATCTATGGAGGGAAGCTTGCAGTATAAACAAAACTCAACATTTAACAAGCCTAACACATGTATAATATTAACAATAATTAATATTTACCATTACCTCCAAAAATATTTTTTGCTTAACTGTTTTACAACAAACCGCGAACACGGCGACACATAAAAAAAACTTATGTAATCTTGTAATGTTGGTTATATGCTACACATTACTGCCGCCTAGCAATGCCATTCCGACAGTTTGCCTATTTTTTGTTTGTTTTGTTGGTTTGTTTGTTGTTGCTGTAGTACATAACATGATGGTGTTAGGTTAGGAATGAAACGTGGTGAAATTATTTGTGTGTGCCAGCAATAAACAAATTATATGGCTGGAAGGAAAAGTGATTTGTGGAATTTCTTTGTACCGTAAGCAACACACAAGAATGCAAATCTGTTTACAACATTTGCAAATGTTTGGTTTTGAGAGGCGGTACATCATCAAGGTCCTATAGTACCTCAAACTTAAAACTNTCATCAAGGTCCTATAGTACCACAAACTTAAAACTGCACATTGAATGTACGCACCATTTGAAGTGTTATGTTTTTTTAAGAGTTTCATTGCTTAATGACATGCTTTTGGAGGTTATTTTTGTCTCATAAATATGCTTAAGCTTAATATATGGTTCCTAGATTTATATTTATCATAATAGTTAGGCCTATCACTGAAACAATAAAAACGAAGACAATTAGAATTTTATTAAGGTAAATGTTTTTATTTTTTGAAACTTGCAATAGTGTTATTTTTCTTTGTCAAGGCAGTATTGGTAAGTTTGTATTGGCAATATCGGAAAAGGCTCAAAAACCATATCGGCTCGCCTCTAAATACAACCACTCTCAGAACCTGAAAAAAGTCGCAATACAAAGACAAGAGAGAATACAATGTATCAATTCAATAAGAACCTAAATCTTCTTATAAAGGTGGAATAAACTAAGTACCAGTACCATTAATAAAATGACATATAGCAGAAGTGCTATAATAAAATATTTATTTTCTTATTGAATACATTTCAAACTATTTTATCTCCTTGACTTTGCCAGGTTTTCCCTTGTGCCAGTCAGCCTGTTAGACTGCCTGCCCCACATCACTGCAAACTGGCTTCAATTCTTGGCACAGTCACTCCTCATTTCTGCATGTGGCAAACACGGTGGACTGCTGTCGGCCAGCGAGTTTTCTCGAGGTACTCCTATCTTCACCACCACTGCATGTTATTACCACACACCACTCAAACTCACCTTCACTTCAATACACACTGGCATTGAAGAACTACTTAACATTCTGCCATTCTCTCACACTTCAGCAAAATTATACATGTTTAATGGTCGCGCCTGCCTGCATCATTTTTCTCCTTTTTAGCAGAGAAGAGCGGGAGCTATAAGGGTTACACTGGCACACGCTACAAGAGCGCCATAGTCGCTATGCGCAGGGCTCTGAACTGGCATGCAGTGATCTCGTAGAGCTGAGTCTACCNTGCTACAAGAGCGCCATAGTCGCTATGCGCAGGGCTCTGAACTGGCATGCAGTGATCTCGTAGAGCTGAGTCTACCTATGAGATTTTCAGCTGTCCCCCTATAATTTTATTGATGCAAAGTCTGTAGCCAATTTCAATACAGGCTCCTATCTCAGTTTGACTTGTGTCTGGTTAGAATGTTTTAAGACACTGCAATCTGAAAAAAAAAAATACAGTTTTTAACTACATTGGAAGGCTCCAAAATAATATTTACAGCATATGTGGTAACTTTAAAGTACCAGTCTGTCCTCATCTGAGGTATGATATCATTTCGTACATAAACATACTGGTAGCACATTTAATAGTTTTGAGAAGAATATATATATTAGACATACGCACTCACACACACACTCCCTCACACTCACACACATATATTCACTTCAATCACACTTCAACGCAGTTCAAGCACCAGGCAGGCGGAACCCTTAACTGGATGCATAGAGAGGGTGAAAAATTGTAAAAACGATATTACTGCGAATAAATGCAGTAAGTTATTTACCAGCGATTAAACACAAAAATCTATTTTCTACCAAATTGGCACAAAAAAGTATTAAATTTAATTTACCGCCACGTCTTAATAAACGCTTACTTGTTTGCAAAGAATCAATTTCTATATCTCCTAAATCATTATCACGCAAATTTTTATAGTAAGCAATTTTTAAAGTACTTCTAGCTCCGAACATATTGGCACTAACTTTATCGTCAACAGTGTAACTTAAACTAAGAACACTAACATCTTGAACGGGACGGATGTTGTGAGTTCTTGCTTTACCGCCAATAGGCCTCTCCCGCACCATAGGCTTACCATTACGAATAGACTGTTCTTGACTAACAGGATTCTCTAAGTATACAAAATAATTACCAACTTGAACATTAGAGAAATACACAACTATACTTAACATGCCACTACGAAAAGAAGAAATGAAATATTCCTCCATAGAGAAAATCTTAGTATACCCGAACAATGTTTTTAAATCAATTTTATACTATTTGTTGTCATATTGCCTAACGCTGCAATATATTTTGGTCCAGGTTTGTTGGACAACGATAATTCTAGTATTACAAACAATGTATTAGAAACTTCTTTGTCAATTAGTTATTACATCACCCATACAATGAATTTCAGCCAACACTGCTTTTGCCAGTGCCAACGTCTACAAACAATACGAGACAAATATTATATGGCTGCAGTCTATTTTTTCCATGGAATAATCAAAGTAGAATGTGCATTACTATGGTTCCATATATATTGATCGTTGACCATTCGTAGTGCAATCTTCTACACACACAGTGTGGTTCACTTGGCTATCTTTATCGCCTTTGCTTCATTTTCACATTGTGTTTATCAACATATATGCAGATTTTAAACAAAGTGGTTGTATTTTAACGACTACAGTAACTGTTTACGTGAAAATGGGACGGACCAAGTCCGTTTCGGTACATTCGTTGGCAACGGTGTACAAGTCCCATTATTTTGATGTAAATATTTTATGTGCAAGCCATGCAATCTTCGCACTAACTGGGAAAAAAAGGATACGTCAAAAAAACATGTAAAAACATCAGGTCACATTGACAAAATGAAGCAATTTATTGAGCAGAACTATAATTAACTAATGAATGTTTTAGTTGGTAAGTTCAATTTTTTTCTGTACCATAATTAGTGCATATAAAAATTTATAAAATTGGTAATAAATGCTACAAGTAAAAATTTAAAAGTTTAAATGTCATTGATAAAAACTATTTTTCACCCTCTCTATGGATGCCCTTTTCAGTAAAACCATTTTTAATGTTCCCCGTTAAGATTTCCTGCTTAATAAGTTAACATAATTTTGCACATAATAAGCCTAAATTTTCCAGTCCCTTCAAAAACTTCGTAGGAGAGTTTTACTGTATATAAAACAAACCAAGCCACATTTTTATATAAAAGTCATCCAACTGACCTAATGCTATAAATATGCTTTCACAAAATTCTACTTTTCACACAAAGCTCCACGGAAAAGATGCATCTGATCTGAAACTTACAAAACCTTATTGCTCTGCACCATTCCTACAGCCAGCTACGGACATTCAGATCATATACAGTGAAACCTCGTTGTTGCGTTTCCGTTTATGTCGGTTTCCCGTATCAGTCAATCTTTTTGGATGGTCCCAACAAATATCCTATATAAACAATGTTAAAAAAACCAGCAAGCTACGCCTTTAAATCATTAATTTATCCACATCCATCGATCATATATTCTGTCCGAAAACCATAATATATTCGGAACTATTGTTTATCTGTGAAAAAATTATATTAAAACTGGTACTACCAAAATTTAGTAGTGCCAAGAGCAGGTAAACAGACACTCCCTAACCTTAAATGCTAGTGCACACAACTAGTTGTAAAACGTTGCAACTGTTAACAACCACGTAATTTATTTTTGATAAATCAATCACTAATTGTTTTAAATTACTCACGTTGAAAAACCGGTAACACATAATAATTGCAGGCATTTCTTTATTTCAAGTCGGCAAACGAAAATACGCGCAAATAAAACACATATGTTTAATGGATGTGGTACCGACCGGAACAAAACATTCATAATGGACGGAACGGATTTGAACTTTACTCAAATTACAAGCATTAAAGGGGAAAACTATGTTTTCATGGATTAATTATGTTAAGATAAAATAACGCTATGTACTAACTTTATTTAAGAGTAATGCAGTGATACCAACTGTCACACAAGATGGCGAATGTTGTCAAATTAGCAGACTTTCCGTTTAATTTAGCAAAATTTAAAAACATTAAGCGGGCAACGGAATTTTTAGCGGAGTAAAATATCATTTCAAAAAATTGGATTGTTACATGTCAAACTCAAAAAACTGTTAAATTTGCCTCTAAAGAAGAGTAAAAAATATAAAATGAAGCATTATTATGATGAAACTACGTACTTTATTAGTGTACTTAAATTTTAACAATTTCTAGCAAGGTTCTATTTTAAATCATTGTTTTTAATAAATTTTGTTTGATTTTTGCCACTTTTTTTACATTTGGCAGAAATATTGTGAATATTATGTAAACATTCGGCGNTTTTAACAATTTCTAGCAAGGTTCTATTTTAAATCATTGTTTTTAATAAATTTTGTTTGATTTTTGCCACTTTTTTTTACATTTGGCAGAAATATTGTGAATATTATGTAAACATTCGGCAGGTTTTTGAAATTAAGTGCATTTCAATATTTTATAATACAATACTTATATTGAATGATTGAAATATGTTTTTTCATCCAGTATTTAAGATATGCCCATTGTTCATTACAGGTAATCAACAGTATACCCAAGGATGAAAATAAATTTTTTATGAGGTTAGGTTTTACTTTTTGAGGAGTGGGGTCCACATGTTGAATTTTCCCGCATGCTGATTTTTTTCCAGTAGGTCCCATGAAAAACGAATAATAGAGGTTTCACTGTATACATCCCTAGGATCACAAAAACAATACAAAATAGTAGTTTGCTTCCTTNTCATTACAGGTAATCAACAGTATACCCAAGGATGAAAATAAATTTTTTATGAGGTTAGGTTTTACTTTTTGAGGAGAGTGGTCCACATGTTGAATTTTCCCGCATGCTGATTTTTTTCCAGTAGGTCCCATGAGAAACGAATAATAGAGGTTTCACTGTATACATCCCTAGGATCACAAAAACAATACAAAATAGTAGTTTGCTTCCTTACACTTTCTTTTACGCTTTCCTTCTCTTCCACTACTTCATCCTTCTCCTTGTCTTTAGTCGAGATCACGTTCATCTTCCTCACGTAATCTTTAGCTTCCTTCACATCACGCTCCCAGTCCTTATATATGATCTTGTCATCGGGCGTAAGCTGTACAAGCATATTGATCAAAAATTCATCACATGATTAACAAATGAGACAACAAAGAACATTAACATATCTGCTGGTAATCCAGAGGGCTACTGAAACAACTACACTAATACTGAAATAAAAAGCATAACACCCGGTGCTCCAAAAATACATTAAAATAAATGAAAAGTATTTTTTCTGAAAAATTGATTATTTCAATAGATAATGTCTATTGAATGAACTTCATTCAGTGTTATTTGTTAGGCGTAAGTGGTGTGGTTTTTTTTTAAAGAAAATTTCACCAATAAGCAAACAGTGTGTACTATTTGCAAACCATGCATTATTTTATGTTTGCAGGCTGTAATTTGGGCATTTTCATATTTTAGAAAGTACTCTTTTACCCCCTTTTTAAAAATATTTCTTTGTAATTACACATTAATTGTATTTATTGAAAGACTAATTGTAACATCATTTCAAAATGCCCATGTTGTAAAGGTATGAAAATAAGACTTGCAGCATAAAGTACTTCCATTACTAAGTATAAAAGTTGAAACTTTATTCATGTACGTTATAACAAAATTTTACTTTACAGTTTTTTTTCCGTACGTGAAGGTAATCAAAACAGGCAAGGCAAAAACTTTGCGCTGTATAGCNGATTTTACTTTACAGTTTTTTTTCCGTACGTGAAGGTAATCAAAACAGGCAAGGCAAAAACTTTGCGCTGTATAGCAAATAAAACGCTACACACAAATTTGTTGGACCCTAGAAAATTTCCAATACACAGCAAGAGAGTTGAGTTGAGGTGAGGTGAGGTGAGAGATTTGGGCAGCTCTTAACGAGGTCTTAATAGGTTATGAGGGTGAAGTGCGGTGAGTATGGAGCATCACCAGAATGTAAAGACCGGGGTTACAGGAGATCCCAGAGAAAACCAGCCGACCAGCAGCATCGTTCAGCACAATTTCCACTTGCGAAAATCTGTAGTGACAGGCTGGGGATTGACAAACAGCCTCACCGCTCAGCAACTGCAGTCCTACAGCAAGAGACGGAAAGGACAATAGGATTATAGTGTTCCTCTAGCTGATAAGAGGTTGAGAATATATTTATAATCCAGGACAGCCTCTAAACTGCAGACATGAGCTCACATTACCATCAAAATTAGCACAAAAATGGGGTCCAAATTGGTTTAAGATGCAGCACCAGAAATGTTGTGTTTACGGTTTGCTAGAAAGACATAAAATGCAAGCAAGTGCCAACTAAAATTATTCCTCAGAACTACAGATTTACGACACATTACTATCAAAATTAGCNATAAAATGCAAGCAAGTGCCAACTAAAATTATTCCTCAGAACTACAGATTTACGACACATTACTATCAAAATTAGCGCAAAAATGGGGCTGCAAATCGGCCTAAGAAGCTGCTCCCAAAGAGACATTGTGTTTACAGTTTACTAAAAAAATAAGACATTTATTCACAACTAGGGTTGGGTCGAATAACNGTATTTATTGAAAGACTAATTGTAACATCATTTCAAAATGCCCATGTTGTAAAGGTATGAAAATAAGACTTGCAGCCTAAAGTACTTCCATTACTAAGTATAAAAGTTGAAACTTTATTCATGTACGTTATAACAAGATTTTACTTTACAGTTTTTTTTCCGTACGTGAAGGTAATCAAAACAGGCAAGGCAAAAACTTTGCGCTGTATAGCAAATAAAACGCTACACACAAATTTGTTGGACCCTAGAAAATTTCCAATACACAGCAAGAGAGTTGAGTTGAGGTGAGGTGAGGTGAGAGATTTGGGCAGCTCTTAACGAGGTCTTAATAGGTTATGAGGGTGAAGTGCGGTGAGTATGGAGCATCACCAGAATGTAAAGACCGGGGTTACAGGAGATCCCAGAGAAAACCAGCCGACCAGCAGCATCGTTCAGCACAATTTTCACTTGCGAAAATCTGTAGTGACAGGCTGGGGATTGACAAACAGCCTCACCGCTCAGCAACTGCAGTCCTACAGCAAGAGACGGAAAGGACAATAGGATTATAGTGTTCCTCTAGCTGATAAGAGGTTGAGAATATATTTATAATCCAGGACAGCCTCTAAACTGCAGACATGAGCTCACATTACCATCAAAATTAGCACAAAAATGGGGTCCAAATTGGTTTAAGATGCAGCACCAGAAATGTTGTGTTTACGGTTTGCTAGAAAGACATAAAATGCAAGCAAGTGCCAACTAAAATTATTCCTCAGAACTACAGATTTACGACACATTACTATCAAAATTAGCACAAAAATGGGGCTGCAAATCGGCCTAAGAAGCTGCGCCCAAAGAGACATTGTGTTTACAGTTTACTAAAAAAATAAGACATTTATTCACAACTAGGGTTGGGTCGAATAACNTCCCAAAGAGACATTGTGTTTACAGTTTACTAAAAAAATAAGACATTTATTCACAACTAGGGTTGGGTCGAATAACAAAAAATATTGGTTCCAGTTCCAGTACCGATTCTACAATTTAAATATTGGTTCCAGTATTCGGTTCCATTTTGAATGCTTGCCTTTTGCTTGCAACTTCATTAAACCAATGAAGGTAAATTTTTTGTAACTTTATTTAACCTATGGAAGAATGGAACAATAACAAAGTGTGAAGATAAGATTTAATGTATATAGATATACGTGTATTAAATTTATTTAAGGTTGGTAAATATGTAAAAAATTATTATTTTTTTTACATTAACATGTGGTGATTGTGATATGTTTGGAAAATACTTTAATTAAGTAACTTGCAGTGTTAAAAGCCAAAACATTGTGGCATACTGTAGGATAACGGTAACCTACGGGTCGTTAAAAGAACATCAACAACTGCAGTAGGTGGTTGGCTTCCTTTTTTTTTTTACACATTGACTGGGCGGCTGGCTTTCATTTTTTTGCTTCTTTTATGCAGTGATGTGCTGGAATGTGACACCTCTGAAAAAAAAGTCCTCCTTCCTTTCTCCCCCCACCAACCCCCCTGGAATTTTGTTTATCCTTTGGATTACACGGAAGCAAAGAAGGCAAGGAGGAATGTATGGATCGGCTAGCAGTGTTGTTTACTGGAGAGGGCTGAAGGATAACGAGAAGAAGGGAGAGGAGTGATGATGTAAGAGCAAGACATGAGATAACAGACTTTTCCCTTACACTTCCTTCTAAACATCACTGAACAGTTTAGGACTGCTATACTCAACCTGCAGCCCGCCAAGCTTTTGTGATTGACCCACCTGGAGTTATCAAATTGCCAAGCATTTTAAATTGTGCGCTCATCAGAGAAACTATGGGCGCTATAAGTACATAAATCCCTACCGCGGTGCGCGCAGTGTTGGGATATAGCAATCTCTCTTATTATCTCGCACAACTCAGAGTTGCGGGTTGAGCAAGCGAGACAGCCAGCGGCGGGAATTCCCCTTTTGCTTTCACACTTCTGTACCTACGTCTTGCCTTATTTCTTGTCACTTGTTTTAAATTTGTTTACATGACACACACAAATTATCAAAGTTCGCCTGGTAATTGCAGTTAATTGGTTTTGTTAAGTGTAAAATAGTTATTTTTCTATCAAAATAATGTCAGGAGTGTCTTCTAAGTATAAAAGAAAAATATGTGATGAAAACAGATTGTTTCAAGACGAGTGGGGAAACGGAATATTTTGTTGTTCCTAAATAAAACAATGCAGCTACTTGTTTGATATGCCGAGAAAGTGTTATGTTAAAGAAATACAATATTTCTCGTTATTTTAACACAAAACACAAATCGTTCAACGAAACGTTTCCTTCTGGATCGTCTTTAAGAAGTGAGAAATTGAGTTTTTTTAAGAAGTCATTGCAACAACAGCAAAATGTTATGTCCGTGGCATTATCACAAGACTCCGCGGTAACCATGGCATCATATCAAATTTGTTACATTCTTGGTAAGCATATGAAACCATTCACCGATGCAGAAATTGTAAAAGAATGCTTTATTAGTGGGGCCAATGCACTTTTTGATAAATTCAGCAACAAAATACAAATATTGTCTAATATAAAAAAACTACAGCTCTCCGATTCAACCTGTATAAGGCGTATTGAAGACATTTCAAAATTCATCTACGATAACTTATTAGAAAACCTTACAAACTGCAAGTTTTTTAGCTTGGCTTTCGATTCCAGTACCGACGTTTCAGCAACATCGCAATGCTCGGTGTTTGTTAGATATTGTACAGAACATAATTTAATCTTTGAAGGTTTTTTGAAATTTCTTCCAATGAAAGGTCAAACCCGAGGCACAGATTACCTTGATACTATTTGCAATTTTTTAGAGCAGAATAAAATTGATATACAAATAATTGTGTGTGTTTGCACCGATGGCTGTCCTTCAATGACTGGATCCGAAAATGGATTGCTTACGTTGTTTAAGAAAAAATATAATTTAACAAATTTAATTACATTTCATTGCATTATCCATCAAGAAAACTTGGCGGCACGTGTTGTAAATCCAGAAATTGAAGCTGTGATGAAGACGGTTATCAATATTGTCAATTACATACGAGCAAGAGAATTGAACCACAGAAAATTTAAAAGTCTTTTGGAAGAACTGGGAAGCGAGTATAATGATTTCCTTTTACATACCTCAGTGCGATGGCTTAGTAGAGGAAACGTTTTAGAAAGGTTTTTTCTTTACGCCATGAAATAATATTGTTTTTAGAGCAAAATAATTAAGTGTACCCTGAGTTACTAAATGATGGATGGTGGTGTCATTTAGCCTTTCTATGTGATATTACAGAAAAACTAAATAGCCTCAATCAGAGTTTACAAGGTGAAAATAACATAGTCTCACAGATGGCGAATAAAGTATTTGCTTTTGAGGAAAAGCTAAAACTTTATCATGAAGAACTACAGAACAAACAGCTGCACAATTTTCCAACTATAATTAAGATAACAGAGGACCGTATCGACATTTTTGAGGAAAACTGCTCTACAATTTCAAATTATATAACTGCACTATTAGATGAATTTCATAAAAGGTTTCAAGATCTAAGAAAAATTAAAAAATGTTTGATGCTTGTAGAAAATCCATGGCATTTAGAAACAACCACTATCTCAGAGCTGGCTTCAATTTTGAATTGTAATTACCCAGAGTTGTTAGATGAATTCATCGATTTTAAAAACGACACCCACCTAGAAATTTTGTTTAAAGAAAAAAGGGAAAAAAAGTAGTATGTGGAATTTTGGAGCATTATTCCCCAA
The DNA here is from genome assembly GCA_002778355.1 of Clitarchus hookeri. Lineage (NCBI taxonomy): Eukaryota > Metazoa > Arthropoda > Insecta > Phasmatodea > Phasmatidae > Clitarchus > Clitarchus hookeri. The sequence goes on along the minus strand of NQII01000246.1, from coordinate 112,952 downwards.
AAACATAAAAGCGTCCAAAGGAGTGCTCAAATCCTATTAACATTCTTTGGGTTGACATACATGTGTGAATCGTCTTTTTCAATAATGAAGTACACAAAGAACGTGTACAGAAACAAACTTACAGACTCTCATCTGGATGATGTGATAAGGTTAGCAAGCAGCAACAAGCCAGATCTTGATAAAGTTTTGAAAAAGTGTTCACAGTATCAAAAATCGCATTAAAACGTTTAAATAAACTATCTTTGTTAAAGCCTAAAATATTTATGTTTATAAAAAGTAATTGACTTGTATGATCTACAAACTAGTAAAATAAAATTTAACTTACTTTAATTGACTTCGACCCTTCAAATTTCAAAAATTGCACAGTGTTCAATTTTTTCTAAAGCAAAAATAACATAGTGTTTTAATTAAATACTAATTTTCTTTAAATATTTTGAAGCTTTCTAAGAGAAATTACACCCTAGACGAACATATAACATCATGCTTTCTTAGAGTTGAAACATGGTAAATGTTTCCATCTTTTGTGTACAAAAACCCATCAGGTCACAAGAATGTGAACAATGCTGCATTCCTGGCAAAAAGAAAAAGAAGCAATGAATAGCAGGTGCCTTTCTTCCCTTTCCATACCTGCCTATTCCCCCCACTACCCCCTCATCAAACCTAAAAGAATTAAGCTTGGCTATTGTCTTGTGGAGAGGCAGTAATAAAAAGTATTTATCTCATTAGCAGTTAAAAGAGGGGAAGTAGAAAAGGAGAAAAATACTGCAATGGAATAAGAAAGTGTATTTTACATTCAGCAGGGGGATTGGGAATTAAGAGAAGAGGATAGGTGGTGTATTTATCCTCTTTAGTCTTACTACCTCTGACAATTGTTTATGATTTAAATGGTGACAAACAAAGGTTGCTACTATTCTGCAAAGAATGCCTGCAACCACACAGTAAGATTGTACAGTAGAACTCAGATTCAACAAAATGTCACGGTTCCTGAAAATACTTACTCTATTTCGCTGTTTCGTTAAATACAAATTGAATTATTTTAATTAGCATCCCGAAACCAATAAGTTGTTATGAAAACATGTTTTTTAACGTTAAGACAGTGTTTAGTCATAAACGGTGCAAAATAACGGTTTTATTTAAATTAAATACTAACATAAGTATTTAGTGACCCAGTGTATATACGGAAGTAGGCAGAGACTGCATCTGACGGTGGCGGGTGCGTGGCTTACATGTCAGACAGTCATCTACATTAAGTTAACCTTTGAGATCACCCTTGGGTGAAGCTCAGTTATGAGAAATCAAGATGGCGGACTTGGCCATGTCTGGGTTTGGTTTTCGTGGAAATAGTTTTGGTTGCGGTAATTAATGTTTTGCCACCGATGCATGTAGAGAATGTCTTTATCACAAACACGTTTATTTGTTTTCATAGCAGAACTGCATCAAACAGCTGGTGATTATGTCAAGGGTAGTCTAGACTCTGTCGATAGAGCATTTACAACATCCCGAACATCCCAGTTTTATGAATTTAGACAACCTGACCCTGACCTGTGTAAGCACGGTACTAATATGGCGGACACAATCACACTGCACCTGATGTCACCAACATGGCCACCACAAAATGTGGATAAAACTGACAAGTCTCAACAGCTGTTCATGGGAGGGAAAGGGAAGATCTGTAACATGCACAGTTATAGGTTACCACTGCTGCTATGCGCACGTGGTTGGATGGTAGCTAGGAGCTGAGGGAGGGGTGAAGAACAAACGAGCCAGGCCCTTATTGACGTGTCGTGCACAATCTAACTTGTCAGGCTTACGCACGTCAATGCAAATCAGCGTGACTGTAGTTTTAAACTCATTTTAACCAAAAAATTTTTTTTTTGTGTTTTAGCAGATGGTTTAAGGGTACCTACTGAGAAATACCTACATATTATTGCCATGGGACAGTAATTGTATTGTTATTAATTTTTATTGCAATTTATTCCATTTTGGGAAAGATTTTATTCTTTTCATAAATTTTAAAGATTTTTACGGTCCCTGAAAACTTCTATTTTAGATCACTGTTTTTATTACTTACATGTTTGCTACTTCAGAGTTCGACTGTATTTACAGATGGTTCAGGCACAGATGTAATGTGTATTTTCAGTCTTGGTTACAAACAAGTATTTACTGACAAGGGACAGCAAAAACCTGTTTTTCCTAGTTGTGTGTGTGATATTGGCTGTGCTGTGGCAATTATATAATCTTTACATGAACAATGGTTAGAGATCTGAGAAATTCGCGATTCGCCGTTTTGCGAAAAATCTTAAAACTCTTTTAAATAGTGGGGAACGACTTATAATATATTTTAGAGTTGTTATTTGTGTTTTCGACATGCATTCGAGAATTTCAACGAATTTACAGATATAAACAAATCATTAAATGTGCGTGCCAACGTGTGGTGGTGGTGGTAGCATTTAGCTACCGAGAAGGCGAAAGATGTAAGAGCGTGTCGGAACTCGTGGATGACTCATCGGGTTAGTACAGTTGCAGATTTTTATCTGATTTGTTCTAAAATTCCACAAAAAATAAATATTGATGAAAGAGGAAACCAATTTTCTCAAGAAGGCATGGTTAAATCGAGAGACGTTATATGCCATTTTTGCATTAAAACAGTAGCATGAGAAACCTCCAAGTCACTTTGAAGCTCTGTCGCCCGTAATTTCCTTTGTTCAGTGTGACCATGAAGTCACCTTTCCCATCCCCTCGCCTAGGGCAAGGCAAGGTCATCCCTCCCTCACTCTTCTTTGTTAAATGGTTCTCCACCCTATCATTTTCATCTTGTCACCTCTCCGGCTTCTTTTTTTGTTCAGGGTATCGTACTTCTCATCAATTTTCATTTTCTTTCACACCATTTGCAGAACTTATCCTGCCACGTTCACGTTAGTGACGTCACATTGTTCCCTTCTCCGTTGTGGTCTAACGCAAGTTTTCGCCGCTAAAATAGACTATTTTATGCTTTATCCTTGTAATACATCTGCCGTCATTGCCTAGTTCATCTCAAATATCACATCCTATTCCATGTTTGTGTAAACAGCTTGCTTGTGAAACGAGTGGTTATTAAATTCCGTCTTGACCCATTGTAGGCACCCCCCCCCCCGCCTAATCAGCAGAAAAAAAATTAACGCTTTGGTCTTTTAATTCAGAAAGCTGCTGCTTCCAAAGTAGTATGAAATCAATTTTATAATTGCACTCACAGTGGAATCAGTTTAAAAATTATTTCTTCTGACCCAAACTCGCACAAAATTTTGTTAACCAACAGCAATAAATACAGTTGTACCAAAAACGCATGTACCGATAAACCATATCCACAGTTAATTTTCAGTTGTCCTGGCAAAACTCCTGTATAAATAATGATAAAACTACCTGCTCGTATCGTTTATCAGATGTTGCATCGATCAAAGTATATTTCAGCCCAGTCACCTAAAATTTCCAGCAATGATCGTTTTTAAGCTGGTTGTTTATGCAAACGTCTAGCAACTGCTCTGCGACACGTTGCCTGTCTTCCCAACATGTCTGCCTCTGCGGTTGTGGTGCGACGTGCGAGTGTGGCTTGCTACTTCCCCTTACACGCTTCATGAGAGGGGAAGTGGTTACCTAGCAACCAGCGTGGCAATCAAGCTTCCTCTCATTCTCTCTCTCAGCCGCGCTCCTTCCTCCCACCCCTTACTGGCATTCGAGAGGGGAAGTTGTTGCCTAGTAAAAGAAAAAGCACATCCTCTCTCTCTCACAGCCGTGCGCTCTTGCCTTCACATGCCGGCCGCAAAACAAATAAAATTAACGTGCTACTGGTGAACATAGAAATTTTATCAACATTATCCGTTGCTCAAAATAGGTATCACTTGTATTTCAAAGGTAACCGCCTGAAAATGTTAAGCAATACATTTTAACAAGCAAAACATTCTTACGCAGGATATTAGCAGAGCCAGACTTCAAGTTCTATTTTCAAGAATTCCATCTCTGCGAGACTTACAACTTGTTGAGGGTGTACATGCGTACAAAGAGCTCATAGAGAAATTGAAAACACACACTAATATAAATGTCTTGGAAGCACTTAAATCCATGGAAGATTATCACAATGCCTTTGTGGTGGGAGCCATAACAGCTTTTTAGATGCCAGTGTCAAATGTGGACTGGTGGACTGTGAGCGATTCTTCTCACAATTTTCTTGTGTTCATACAAACAGGACAAATCTGAGTCTGACCAATCTTGAAATCATAATTTTCTTGTTAGAAACTTATTTAAAAGGATTTCTAGGAACACTTTTTAAAAAAAAAATTTTTTTTGTTAGATCTGCAAGTAAGATTTAGCATGCTGACCATTATGTTGGAAACTACTTATTGCAGGGTTTTACTACAAAATAATTCTCTACATCTAAAACCTGTAGAAATATCTAGTGAGTTTCTTAAGTTAGCTTTTTATGAAATTTTTAAAAGTATAAAATATGTGTGTGTACTGTTTTTTTTTGTAATTTTTTGAATTTCAATGCCCCATTTTTTTTTGTCTAAAATATGTATTATTGGCACTAAAAAAATCTCCATTTTACTCAACAATTTTTGTGTTTTCACTCAAGAATTTTTGCCTCTTACTCAAGAATTATGACATGATGCTACTCAAGAAATTTTCGGATCTCTAACAATGGTCACGTGGAAAACGCCGCTGTCATACATGCTACGTTGCATTTCACTGTCAACTTGTGATCTTTAATGCACGCAATGCATCCAGAAAACACAAGATGCCCACGAATTTTGTATACGATAACACAGGGGACCCAGGAAGTAAGAATATGATAACCCAGAGTGCCCAGTAGGCATGTGCAAACAAAAAGTTAGTTTCCCGTTGTGAATTAAGTTAGAAGAAAATAGTAACTGTTTATGCAAACTCGAATTGAGTGGTAATATTTGTTTCACTGTACCTAGAAGCCACAATATATATATATATATATATATATATATATATATAAAGAAAAAAAATTGATGCAATATACAACTAAATAAAAACCACACTTTTTACCCATCATTTTGCCACAGAATCTTATAACATAACCTAACCACAATACGTATGAAATCACCAATTCTCTTGTTAAAGTAACCCAACATGTGTGTGAATAAAACTTTAAATACAGTGGAACCGAGCTATAACGAGCATGGCCTATAGCTACACATCCACTATTGCGATAGTTTTTAAATGCCCTGTCATTTTCCTTATCATTTGAAAGGTACTTAACATTGTTTATAACGAAAATCTGTCAATGAAGCCTTTCGCTATAGTGATAGGAACATTTGTAAACTCGTATTTTTTAAATGTTTAAACACGCTGTATCGCAAGTGACATTCGCCTACTTGCCACGCACGAGCCAGCCTTTGTTAGTCTGTGTGGCGACACTTGCATCGGCCGGAGCTAGGTTAAGAGGCGCGGGCGGGTGTTGTGAGGGATAAGGAAGAGGGTATTATAGTGGAGAGGAGAGGTATGAATGGGAGTAGAGCTAGACGAGGCCAAGAAAAGAGGGGTACGCTGGAAAAAATGCAAAAGGGGGGAGGGGAATGGTGCAGGCAAGATGCTTGCAGCCTGCCGCTCCTTTTATGCTGTACTGTCTAGGTGGTGGACTACTTTAGTTTAGTTGTTAAATAAAATGGTAATTTTGAATATTGCAGGTTTTTTATATTATTAAAAACGAATTTTAAATGCTAAAGTTTGTTATAAAGTTGCTTTAGATCGTAAGGGCATGACCCGGACAAGTTTTGCAATTGAAAAAAGTTATTTCATAATCTGTGATTTTTGTTGTGCAAAAACGGGAATTTGAATATTGCAGGTTTTAAAAGTATTAAAAATGGATTTTAAATGCCAGTGTTTGTTATAAAATTGTCGTAAATCATGAAGGTGTGACCCAAGAATTTATCGATCGGCAACATGAATGTGAAAGGGAGTGGAGGGGAAACTTAAACATGTGGAAGCTTTGCTTTGAGGCATGACAGGTTTGTAAAATGTT
>NQII01000246.1:10075-106906 GCA_002778355.1 Clitarchus hookeri | reverse complement strand
GAGAAGAAGAGGTAGGTGAAAGAGAGACAAGGAGTGAAGTAGCGCGCTGATCGGTAGACAACTAACTCCATCCCGTAACCTGAAAATTTGGGGAAGGGGAAGAAGAAAAGAGGAGGAAGACTAGTCAAACGCGTGTCTGCTGGTCATTACATACACTTCATACGTATAGTTTATGGCATTCTAAAAACACAGGAGGGGGAAAAAAAACTCGCTATAGCAATAATTTATTTTGCCATTGTCGACTATCGCTATAACACGGTTCCACTGTACCTAAAATGTGCTACTTTGCTTGGTAATCCAGTGTTTTACGATTGCGCTTCATTGCCTAGAGTGTAGTAGTGGGGAGATTTGGGCGGCTCTGAACATTGAGTTCTTGAGAGCCGACGAGGGTGAGGTGATTACCAAGCAGCGCCGGAATACAAGGGCAGGGGAAACTGGAGATTTGCAAGAAAACCTATCGACAAGCGGTATTGTCTGGCACGATTCCCACAAGTGAAAATCCACAGGAGCAACCCCATCAGGAACTGAACCAGGTTTGCCTAGATGGGAGGCGAGTAGTCTTAACCACTAAACCACTGCGGCCCCTTACATCGCCTGGTAATCCAGTGTTATTCCACAGCAATATCTTTGTCGGTAATCCATTGTTTTACTACTGTGCAACCTTGCTCAGAGTGGAGAGGTTTGGGCAGCACTTCACATAGGAGTCTTGAAAGCCAATGAAGGTGAAGTGAGGCAAATATGGAACCGTACCAGAATGCTCGGGCGAGGGAAACAGGAGATCTTAGAGAAAACCCGCTGGCCAACAGCATCGTCTAGCATAATTCCTATGTGCGAAAATCTGGGAGCGACCATGACGAGAATCGAACCCAGTTAGAACTTGCTCAGCAATCCTGTGCTTTATTACAGAGCCAAATCGCCCAGAGTACATCACGCACCCAGCTGTAGATGTCGTCTAGCGCGATGATGTCGTACTGCAGCATGAGGGCGGCGACGGAGAAGAGGGACGCTGGTGTTGTCTCCTCACCACTGCTTTGATAGAAGCAGAACTTGAAGCCCAGCACCTCACACAAGATCTTGGGGTCTGGCATGTACGACTGCAGCAGCGGAATGAAGAACTGCTGCTGGTCCAGCCGGCACTCAAACGACTCCAGGATTACATCCAAAACCCTGTTCGGGTCTAGGTTGAAGCACCCTGCACATACATACATGACCGCTGCCCTTAAAGTACTCATTGCTATAATAATTGCTGCACCAAGAACAAAATATTCACAAGAGACAACAGATTATACACAGTACCATCACAGGCAATATTGCACTGAATTAAGTTTGGCCATAACTGAACGCAACGCATAAAGTCTATTTGCAGTGTGTTCACACTTTTTGAATCCTTTGAATCAACATCCCATATATGACATGTTTGGTTGTTTCCTTAATATGTCACGAATCAAGTGTATTACACTTTTGTTAACATTAAAGTCTTATTTTTGGTTCAATTGGACTTTTAGTTACATTTTATTTATAAATCAGAATATTTCATTTATACTGTGATAAATATTGATATATACATGGAGATAATAGGTATGTTGGTAATAGATAGTAAAAAATAGTTCTAATGCAAAACAATATCAAGTGTTCACAAATACGGTGCCTTATCCTTTTGGTGTAACCTTGCGAGACTTGGTTAAACTTTGTTTGCACAGAGCGAAATACCTAGTCTACAAGTAGAACTTGAACTGGGCTTCAGAAAAGTTGGAAGCAACCATGAAAGGACTATAGTCAGCGACACAGGGTACTAACACTGTTTTCTGCACTTCTAGCAGACATTCTTTCCCAACACACTTCCAGATGTAACACTTGTCGAGTACTCAACCTTAGAGCAAAGATTGACAAGGTTTGGGTCAGCACCTAAGACACCTTAAGCATCAGTGGTTTATTTATTGTCATGTCAGAAACATCATTGAAACAAAGTTACATCAATTCCGAAAAACATAATTTATATAATTTTTGACCAGAATTTGGCCACATCAAGTGCATTCTCCGAAAGCTTGAAGTAGGTTGTCCGCTGTGCATAAAGTTGGACATCGCACCAGTGGTGGAATGCAAAGCCAAGGGAAACAAACTCAAACTGCAATGCCTGACACTTTCTGAACTTGCAGAGATCTGCGCAATCCGTTGGGAATCAAACCAGGTTGAGGGTTGCTCCTATTTATCAAAATTAGATCTAGTGGCATCATACTGGCAAATTCCTCTATCACCACAGTTGAGACCAGTTACAGCATTTCCTCATCATGGAAAAACATACTATTTTAAAATATTACCATTTGGATTAAATGTATCGGTAAGCCATTTCATTCGAGGTCTGGAAGAAGTGTTAGGGCCTGAAGTATTAGAACTGGTTACAATTTATGTAGACGACATTTTGATTGCAAAAAAACTTCTGAAGAACATTGTTTTATTTTGAAACTAGTTTTACAGATATTAAGAGGAGGAGGAATGACTGTAAGTTTGCAAAAATTAGAATTTCTTAAAGAAGATACAGGATTTTTAGGTAATCTGGTCAGTGCGCAGGGAATTAGAGTAGGCCCAAACAAAATCTTAGCAATTGGTGTGTATTCTTGTCCTGAAAACAAAAAGAAATTAAAAAGATTTATGGGATATTTTAATTATTTTAGTAAATACATAAGAAATTTCAGTAAACTTTGCACACCCCTCCAGAAACTACTACAAAAAGAGAAAAATGGGAATGGGGGGATGAAAAGGAAGAAGCAGTGGGCAAACTAAAAGCTCAACTAGAGAAGGAAATTTTATTGCCAATTTTAGGACAAATTCTACATTGCATGTGATTCATCAGATGAGGCCCTAGGAACCATGCTCTTTCAAGTAAGTGAGAAAGGGAAACAATTCCCAATTAGTTCTGCAAGCAGAGCTCTAAATTCGGCAGAAATAGGGTACACGGTAACAAAGGAGTTATCAAGTATTGTATTAGATTGCTCCAAATTTAGAACATAAATCTACGGTAGACACACCACTGTCCTAACTGATCATAAAGCCTTATGCCATATACACACCTGTAAGCTGTTACATGATAGGCTTACCCAATGGGTATTAGAATTGTAGGAATTGCAGGCAAAACTTAAAATTGTCGCTGATACTCTATCTAGGAGTAGGGCAGACATACAAGCAGTAAAAGCCAGGGAATTTAAAATACATACTCTTTAAGAAATGTCTTAGTCAGGAAGAAAACAGCCTAAAAGAATATGCAGAAAAATCGAAAAAGAGACAAATAACTATAGAAAAATTATAACAGAAAAGTTTATAATAAAAAATTAATATTTGTTTCAAAATGTAAGTGGAAAATGGGCGAAATTGGGTGTTATGTATACCAAAATCACTCAAAAGGGAAATAAGTTTAGCAATGCATATTGAGTGTGGACATTATGATGTGACAAAAACTGTTAAATATATATAACGCTTCTGTATATTCAGGGATATGAACCGTACTGTGTCAAATGTTATTGGAACATTTCTATTATGCGTGCAAATAAAAGTCAGGAATCAAAAGTGTCAAGGGGCCATGGTACATGTGTTGGCCACTGAACCTTTACAAATAGTGCGTGTTGATTTATTTGGGCCTTTGCCCAAAGGGAAAGGTGGTATAAAATATATAGTGGCTGCAATCAATGTTTTTTTCAAAATATGTAAAATTATTCACTGTTAAGAGGACCACTGCCAAAGTGGTAACAGAGAAAATTATGGACGACTATGTTGTGAATATATGGCAACCTAAGAAAATTCTCAGATAATGGTCCCCGATTTAAAAGCAGCAAGTGGAAAACTTTGGCTAATATGTTAGGAATAGAATTAGGATACACTGCAGTGTACCATCCCTCTGCCAATACAGCTGAACGGGTAATGAGGCAGTTAGGTAGGATGTTTAGACTATAGTGCCACAAAAAACACAGCATGTGGATGACAGTGTTAAGTGATGTGGAAATCTTGATAAACTGTTGCTGGCATGAAAGTACTGGTGCTATTCCAGTGGATATAATGGGTAAGGGAATTCCAAAGACAGTATTACAGGAATACATTGCATATCCTGATAAAGTATCTAACTGTAAAGTAATTGAAAGATTGGAGTTGAAAGTTAAACAGCGAAAGGTGAGATGGGACAAGCATTATAAACCGGTAGTACTTAAGGAGGAGGATGAAGTGTTAAAAGCCACACACCATCTATCATCCCAAATAGATAAAAATATCAAGAAGTTTTTTAAACTATATGAAGGTCAATATAAAACAGAAAGGAGAGTAGGTCACAATGTATATAGAATAAAAAATGCAAATTGGCATGTGACCCTACTCAGACCGTGGAAATCAGAATAATAAACAACCTGTAGAAATATTTGTGTAAAAGGAATTAAATGTGAAAATTTTTGTTAATGTATAAGGTTATGTAAAGAAATGTAAATATGTAATGCCAATTTTGTTTGGGTAATGAATGAAACATGACCAAGTTGGGATAAGAACTCAGGAATTAAGTACAGTCATGAGGAAAAGAACTGTGTTCAGGCAGCAAATAAAAGGTACCAGTAATAGTATTTTAAGTGTATTACCGTAAATTTAATTATATTAATGTATCACACTAAATATCTAAAGGAAAATAATGTTACTAATAAACAAACTGAATTACATTAATGTTAAAAACTGCATAAGAACAGTTGTCGTGAGAAAGTGTTTACGTTATATAAAATAAGTATACAATGTGGTAAGCAAGGAATTATATATGTAAAAATGGACTTGTTACGAAGAGATCAGTTGTTTCTTATATTGAAACAGAAATATTTAGTGCTGAGAAAAAAGACTTCTGGAAAGCACTACAGATAAAAAAAAAAGTAACTTGGAAAGACATACGGAAAATGTTGAAAGCCAATGTTTTAGTTTCTTTTCAATATGCTGTTGTAATGTTGTAACCTATAGATAATGGTTGCAAATTTTCTTGAAATTAAGTGTAAATAACATGTTGAAGCAATTTTAGCGACTCAACGCTTAAGTTTTGTTCAATTTTGACCAAATTCAACAAATTCATTACAAACCGAAGGGGAGTAATGTAACGTTGCAATTTTACAGGAACTCTATTTGTCTTTGGCTTCAGATTATTTGTTTGTGGTAACGATTAAGTAAGATAATTTACAAATTAAGATTTAATATATGATTTAAGGGAAGTGCAATGTAATTTTGGTTGTGTCACGAGTTTATTGATGTAGAGGTAATTTAGATGTTATGACTATAGTTATTGTTATTCATTTTGTCCTCAGAGGGTCCCAAGTATTGCTGTTAAGTAAACCAGTGTAAATAGGCAAGTAGGCAGAGACTACATTATCTGACGGCGAATGTGTGGCGTACATGTGAGTCAGTCATCTAGTAAAGGTTAAACTTTGAGCTCGTCCTTGGTGAAGGTCAGTTATGAGAACTTCAAGATGGCCAACTAGGCTGCGTTGGTCGTTTGGTTGTGGTAGAAATCATTTTGGTTGTGGTAATAAAAATTCCACCACGGAACATTTTTGGTCATCCAGGTCGGATCGGTGCGGAAACGTAATACGGAAAGTTTCAGTTGGCGACAGTTCGACATGGCAATGGTCCTTAAGGAAACTGTATCGCAGCCGCGCGTCCAACATAACCTCACGGTATTGGGCATTGTGGTGTGGTGTTGGCCCAGTTGTGTGCTCTTTGCAAGATATGCAGGACAGGATTATCAGAAGTGTGCGAAGCTGGGGAAAGGCCATACTTTGTTGTGATGTGAAAGGGAACGTGGAGGGTGAGGTTTTGGTTGGAGGAACGGGTCACACTGTTTCGTTCAAGGAAACTGGTCTCTGCTAGCTTTTTTGGGAGGTACAATTGAACGGCATAAGTGAATGGGTCTTTGATCGGCATTGTGATGGTGGCAGCAGTGGCGCAGTTGAGGTTGGCGCTGCACGGATAATTGATTACAACGGACTACCATTTTAGCAGAAAAAGCCTAACGGGTCCACCGCAATATCGCCTGTTTAGGGCCATTCACATTTACAGTGGTCACGAGGAGGACCATATCCTCATCGCCTGCAGAGCTGAAAAGGTCGAGACTTTGACGAAGAGGAACACAGTAGGAGACTGGATAATTTTGATGACACATATTACCAAATCATGGCAGTGGCCGACACTTTGGCTGAGTCATCAGGGGCAGGCAATCAAGCATCGGCAGCAGGTGTATGTCGCATATTCCTAGGGTTCCATTACCAACCATCAAGTTACCCAGTTTTAGTGGGGAAATCAAATCATGGCAAACATTTGCTAATCTCTTTGAGCCCTGTTTGCAAGAAACCCACAGTTGACGAATATGGAGCGGCTGTCATATTTAAAGACAGCATTATCTGGGGAACTGCTGGAGTCACTTGGGGGAGGGCACAAACCCAAGACAATACACAAGGGTAGCAGCCAAATATACACAAAGCCATCTGGTTCACTTGCAGCACCCCCATTCCTAGGCCAAATCAAGGAGGGCTCGCCTCGTGCCATGTCAGGATACTCATTCATTAACAAAGTTTCCACAGTTTTCACCTAAGTCGCCCAAGGAGAGCTTTGACATTGCATTAATTGTTTATGGCCTTCACATAGGACTAAGGAGTGCCTATCACAGAGCAACTGCAAAATCTACGACAGGAGGCACTACACACTTCTGCACTTTGACAACTCGTCGCCCAACCAAGGCGCAAGTTCACAGCAAAGTGCAGACACAAGTGATCAAAACCTTACCACCTCACTAACTGCAACTGCATCATTCTTTTATTGGCAACTACCAACGTTGGAGTGAGGGATGCTACTTTCAACATACAGATGTGTCGCGCATTGTTGGACTCTGGTAGTCAGGCCAATTTTATTACTAACAACTGTCTTCCGAGGTTGAGGTCAAGAAGTTCACGATCGGTGCAAGGTATTACTGGCGCTCTGGTTGTGGAGATTACGGGTGTCGCAACGTGTTGCATCCAGCTAGTAGGTGAGGATCATCAATTATTTACCATTGTGACACTGGTGCTGAACAAAATCAGGTGAACAGCTTCCAACTTCGACGTGCTTCTCGGTTACTGGAAGCATTTGTTGAACCTGAAATTTACTGATCCTCAGTTTGGGATACCACATTGACTTGTTAATCGGAGCAGAACTGTTTCCACTTGTATTGACCAGTGGTAGAATAAACGGAGGTCCAGGTTCACCAGTTGCACTGAACTCCATCTTCAGATGGTTAGTGATGGGCAGAGTGGACACTGCTATGAAATCGTCAACCTCACTTGTGACTACATGTCTCCATATGTCAGTGATGTCCTTGGAAGAGAGTGTAAGGAAGTTTTGGGAATTGGAGGAGGTGCCTAAGGCAGTTCTGATCGCTCCTGAGGAAGCTCAATGTGAAGAATTCTTTCAGCAGATACATCGCAAACAGCCTAAGGAAGGTACGTGGTTGCGTTTCCATTCAATCAACAAAGCTCGAACTTGGAGAATCACGGTGTCAAGCGCTGAGAAGACGGCACCATCAAGAGCGGCAACTTTGTCTGAGCCCAAAGGTAAACCTTCTCTACCAAGATTTTATGACAGATTAGCTTGCATCAGGCCATATGGAGGATATCCCAGAAGCAGATGTCAACAAGGATTCATCTTATTACATCCCTCACCTCTACATCTTGAAACCGGACAGCACGACCACCAAGCTGAGAGTTGTCTTCGATGCCTCAGCCAAGAAATCATCGGGACATTCACTGAATGCGGTGCTGCTCTAAGCACAAAAACTTCAGTGTGACATTAGTGACTTAATAATCTGCTTTTGGTTGCATACAGTAGTCTTCACAGCAGACATTCAACAGCAGATGTACAGGAAGATCTTGATCTATCCATGTCATCAAGACTACCAAAGTATAATCTAACATTTTGACACATCCTCGAGGGTCAAGGAATATAACTTGAAGACAGTGACTTATTGAGTCACCGCTTCTCCATTTTTGGCTATTCGCACTCTCTGTCAGCTCTCAGCTGATGAGTGTCACAAGTTCCCACGTGCTGTCATGGTATTAAAAACAGATATATATGTGGATGATGTGGTGACTGGAGCAGAATCGATACAGGAAGCCAGGAGTTGGTGGATATGCTGCGATCAGGTGGCTTCTGCCTTAGGAAATTTGCAAGCAATATATACGAGTTTCTGGCAGCATTGCATCAGTCCCATCTTCAACAACCCATTAAGCATATGTTCAGCGATGCTGACGGAGCCACTCTGCTAAAGGTTCTCAGTCTATAGAGGGTGCCAACTAGCGATGTATTTTCATACGAGGTACAATCACCAGGTGGAGCACTGACTAAAAGAGGTGTCTTATATGATTTGGCACACATTTTCAATCCACTTGGGTGGCTGTCGCCATTACTGCTAATGACTAAACACTTTATTCAACAGGTGTGGTTGGAAGGTGTCGGATGGGATGAAGAATTGCCACAGGCCAAACAAACTAGGTGGACTCAACAGAAGGAAGAACTCCCTTGTGTCAAGCAGATTACCATTCCTCGAAGACCCATGGTAAGTACTCCCGATTCAAGGTTGGAACTTCACGGATCCTCAGATAACTCTGAGAAGGACTATGCTGCAGTGGTATACATATGTTTCAAGTCATTCCTGCTAATGGTCCAGTGAAGGTACACATGATAATGGCCAGATTGAAGGTAGCCCCAACCAAGAAGGTTACTATTCATAGAATGGAACTCTGTGGAGCACTCCTTGCAAAGACCATTTGCTATGTGCTGACAGTGTTCGGTAACCAACTAAAGGTTAGTGACATTTTTGCATGGACTGACTCGACAGTGACATTGGCATGGATCCAGTCATCGTCTCATCACTGGAAGTCATTTGTTGCCAATAGAGTGGAGGAAATTCAGAACAACACACCAGAGCAATAGTGGCACTATGTTCGGTCAGAGGACAATTCTGTGGACTGTGCCTCGAGGGGCTTGATGGCATCACAGCTGGTCGACCACCCACTCTGGTGGACGGGGACTTCGTAGATGAGGGACAGCCCAATGCCCCTGTCTGTAATAAGAGCAGACATGGAGTGCTTGACTGCAGAATGTTGAGCCCCAGTGTCTCTGATTGGAAGTGTGCAATAATTGACTTATCATTGCTTGATCAATATTCATCTTGGAATAAGACAAAACAAATAACTGCATATTGCCTTCGCTCCAATGAGTTAAGAAAGCTAGACAACACAAGAGTTAAGGGACTCCTCACTGTTACAGAGTTGCAGGCATCTGTTTTGTTTTGGGTTAAGGAAACCCAGGCAGTAAAATTCAGTGCAGAGCTTGCAGCCATTATGCAAGAGGAGTGCTCAGCCTCCCTGAAGAGGTTAAATCCCTTTGTGGACAAGGATGGTATCCTTAGGGTGGACAGAAGGCTCCATGCATCATCGCTGCCCCATAAACAGAAGCACCCTGTACTTCTACCAAAGAAGTGTCGCTTGGTAGAACTGATAATGGACAAACTGCATAAAGATCTACTTCATCCAGGGCTGCAACAATGGTAGTCTCATGAATTCTGGGTTGTAAACAGGTGAGATGCAGTTAGATAGCGGTTGCTTCAGTGCGTGATTTGTTTCCGTTGCCGTCCCAGTTACAGGTCATCCGGGTGAGCGAATAACTCTAGCAAAACCATTCTTGAAAACAGGTGTGGACTATGCAGGATCCTTCACCATCACATTGGGCAAAGGTCGAAAACCAAGGACATTCCGAGCCTATCTCTGTCTGTTTGTTTGTTTTTCAACCAAGGCTCTTCACCTTGAGCTGGTATCGGAACTATCTACGGAGGTTTTCATGGCAGCATTCTGAAGATTTGTGGCTTGACGTGGTTGCTGTACAGTAATTAACGACTGCTGAACTACACTGAGGAGCCAAAAAAACTGGTATAGGCGTGCGTATGCAAATAACAGAGGTATGGAACCAATCAGAGTAACGCGATGTGGTCAGCAGCTAGATCGGTTACTGCTGCTACAATGGCAGGTTATCAAGATTTAAGTGAGTTTGAACGTGGTGTTATAGTTGGCGCACGAGAGATGGGACATAGCATCTCCGAGGTAGCGATAACATTTGAATGTTTGCGTACAAACATTTCACGAGAGTACCGTGAATACGGTAAAACATCTTCAACATCGCTGCAGCCGGAAAAAGATTGTGAAAGAATGGGACAAACAACGACTGACGAGAATAATTAAATGTGACAGATGTGCAACCCTTTCTCAAATTGGTGCAGATTGGATTTGTGGACTGCCCTGCAGGATTCATGGTGTGAATTGCCTCCGGCATACCTTCAGACATTAGTCGAGTCCATGCCACATCGTCTTGCGACACTTCTGCGTGCTCGGGGGGCCCTACACGATATTAGGCAGGTCTATTCAGTGTAGTTTTGTTGGTGCTGGTAGGAAAATCCAAGAGCTTCAGGATTTTTTCTATGATGACAAAAACCCATACAGAGATCCACAAATCATTATGTGACCAAAACATCAAGTGGCACTTCAATCCCCCCAGTCGCAGCAAATTTTGGATGTTTGTGGGAGGCTGGTGTTAAATCAGTGAAGGCACACCTACGGAAGGTTGGTGGGACCTAGATCTTGACATAGAACGAATTCTACACTGTGCTTACGCATATTGAGGCAGTACTTAATTCTTGTCAATTGTCGGCACCATCTACCAACCCTGCTGACCTCACCCTATTGACATTGAGTCATTTTCTAAAGTTGGGACAGTTATAAGCTGTTCCTGATAAAGATTTCACAGCTGTGCCTTTTGGTCATCTGTCAAGATGGAATCTCCTGCAGAAAATTCATCAAGATTTCTGGCACAGATGGCATCAGGACCACCTGCACCAGCTGCAGGTTAGAGGAAATTGGACTGCAGATTCAGTCAATCTTGAGCCATACACTCCCTTCTTGATTCAAGATCTCAATGTGCCACCTTGCCGTTGGTGACTTTGTCGTGTGGTCAAGGCCTTCCCTCGTGCAGACTGAATAGCGGCTCAACTCCGTACCACTCAAGGACTTTTGAAACGCCCAATTCTTAAGCTATGCCTCTTACCCTGATTTACTTTGAAATCATCATTTCAAGGTGGACAGAATGTTCAGTGACCCAGCGTAAATACGGAAGTAGGCAGAGACTACATTATCCAACGGTGGCGGGTGTGTGGCGTACATATGAGACAGTCATGTAGGTAGGTTAAGTTAAACTTTGAGCTCATCTTTGGAGAAGGTCAGTTACGAGACCTCGATGGCGGACTAGGCCGCTTTGGGCATTTGGTTGTCGTGGATATTGTTTTGGGTGTGGTAATTAAAGTTCCAACACGGAACAATAACATTGTTTAATTTTCAGATAAAGGTTTAGAGGTTATTACCCATTTGGTCCTTAGAGGGTAGTAAGTATTGAAATTTGTAAATCACATGAAATTAAAGACAAGTGTCCTGATTGACTCTCCTCTCGCCATTGTTGATAGGACGAGAAGTGCGGCATGGTCAGACGACAGCCAATTGTGATAATTTATTATAACACATTAAGATGGAAATATGAGAGGGTTTCCTATTATTGTGTGTAGTTTATATTGTAACTGTACAGCCCTAATGCTATGGAGAACATGCTGAAAATATAAGAGAGCATGAAAAGAATTGCACACTTTTTTGGTATGCATGTGCACTATGTGATGGTAGCAGAATATCATCATTCACAAATGCCTTTACTTATAAGTACAGCTATGGTACTGCCCGATAATTAACATAAATGTACTATGAAGTTTGTTTACTGCTAACAAAAAAATGTACTTTCTGGTAACAGACATGGAAAAACTTCAATACTCTGAATCAACTGTCGAAAATCTCTATTCTTCCATTCCAACTACATATTAGTGAAGAATCTGTGGTATCGAGGAATAAATCAACCTATTCCTATTAAGAGCGAGAGTTCACAGTCTCTCTTCAAACTCAGGTGAAAAAAAATTTGGCTGCGATGTACTTCATGAACGAGATACAACATACAGAATTGTCACGTACAACATACAGAAATATGGTACTTACCTACTACAAACACATACTCACCAATCAGAGATTTGATTATTTCCAAAATGTTCTGGACAGTAACATTGTCTGAAATTTCTTGGTTCAGCTCTGTGATTAACTTTGCATACCCCTCGCTCTCTTCTCGGAATAGGTTAAATTTCCGCTGCTTGTAGCTGTGGACACAAGTGCATGCTTTATACATCCCGTAACTACACACACATCCACACACAATTACTTATGTAAACCATCATAGCACTAAACTGCATTGGACAACACTAAGTCAAGTATAAAAACAGGTAAAACTACTCATTACAATTAAAATAATACTATGTTAATGTTTAATAAATATGCTTATCTTTTCCACACAACATAAAGAATCCATGAGCAACACATTTTTTTTTAACCGAAATCTTTAAAACAACAAAATATTTAAATTGTCTGTGCAATTAAAAATCTGTATCAATTCTCTCAACTGTACAAGTAAATCATAAAATCAGAGTGTCGAGCTACTGAACAACTGTGCTAGTACAGTATTGTTATAAGTCGTGAATACTCACTAAAGTTTAGTCTTCACTTTGATGAACTTTGTATAAAAACCCTTATTCTTCAATGTTCCACAATCCTGAAGCGTATCTATCTCTAGCCGCTCTTTAAGCAGCTTTTCCGACAAATACTAAAAAAACAAAAAACCATCATAGCAAAGCCTTCACTACCAAGATTATACTCAAAATGATTACAAAAAAAAAAAAATTAACATTTGATTTAAAGAGTTGTAAGGACAGTTCAAAGCCAGCCAGCATAAATTATACACAAAACCCACAAAATTCCTTGCCTTATGTGGGACTTGAACCTAGGACATACCTGTGACAAGGCAAGTATTATAGCCCTAAGAGCACTGGAGACTGGGTAAGAAAAATTAACAAGAGGCTATAAAGACACAATGAACAGGAGAGAAACTCACTTTTTCACATTCCTTGGCAATGAAACAAAATCTATTTCGATCATCTGAGTGGCCTTCTGCACTCGAAGTTTCTGCATCTATGACGCTGAAAACATCCAGTATCAAGGACGACATTTCACAATGAAGCACCTAGGGAGAAAAAGCAATATTGTTCAAATGTAGTCAGCAAACCCATATGGAAACGAACACCAGTGTTGGCAAATATCTCAGCCTCACATGCAATATTGAATTTATTCAGAAACACAAAAAAATATGACTTAAGTCCTTTAGCAAGTTAGTTACGCTTCAGCACTGACATATTTCTGGACTATTAATGTACAGTGATACCCACTGAATACAAATGTCACGGGTCCTGAATTTTTGCCAGTTTGTAATAATGGTGTTTCCAATAAATATAAAAATCTCAAAAAATTAAAATGTTGACACTGATTCAGCATATTGGAAAGTAAGACATTTCTATCGCCCCCATAACTTTCTTTATCAGTGGACTTGACATTACAATGTAACACAAATTAAATCATGTACGTATCTATACTGGCAGTTTCCCATGCTGCCAGTCATGAGAGCAGCAGTGTATTGACGATCGTCTAATCCTGTTCCCACAGTTCTGGGTGTCTGCTACGAGAGCCACCCCGCGGTAGTTGCTAACATGGTGTGTCGCGAACCTGACGTGCATACCGGTGTTGCGAAACATGCTCAAGGAAAACTGTTCAAAAGTGGAGAGAAGAGAATAGTTTTACATGTATTTTATTATCTTTCGCAGCAGCATCCTACTTTGGTTGTAAAACAAGTAGTGGCACTTACAACTGAAATGACTGGCATGTTTGCAACAAGCATTTTCAGTGCACGGAAAGAACAACAGGGAATGGGAAAACTTGCGACGCCAGGTAAAAAAAGGAAATGGGGAAAAGAGTGTGCTCTGTAAGTGTGACAATTTTGTGAAAACTGCACAGCTAAAGTTCATTCGTTTTTTTTATGTAATAGGCTCCAACTTTAAACAAAGTTCATGCTGTAATTAATACTGACGATTTTCCAGCTTTTAAAAACATGACTCTACAAATCGCCAAGGTTTTATACTTGTCACAATACTACTTTTAAGTTACGACATGTGTGTGGTCTAGTGCAGTCAGCAGTACGTGAGATAATGCTGATAAATGGTGCGAGTGCATAAAACATGTAATACCAGAGGAAGACAAAAATGTGGAAAGTGGATGATTTAGCAGATATAAAGTATATGCACCAGTAGTCATCATGTTAAGGTAAAAATCACACCAACACTATAATTTTCATAAACCATTTTGTTAAATTTTAAAAGCAAAACATTCTATTCCTGATTTCAATTCATTGTTAATTGATAGAAATGTTAGTAGTGAAACTCCATTGTGTTTTCATAAATATGAACTACTTAAAAAGTCAGGTTTTTTCACCAGTAGTCGCCACTGCCGAAACCATTTCATCCAGTGCTCGTCATACATGCACCAGTAGTCATCATATTTTTAAAATTATAAATATGACATTTTAAAATAGGTGGTGACACTGTTAACATAAACAAAACCTTTTAATAAATATTGACAAATCAATTTTTAAAAACTTACAAACTCTATGCATACTTATATAAAAAATTATGGTTAATAAATCTACATTTTTCAGTTACCTAATTACAAAAATTGTAAAAATGAACTAAAACTTTCTTTCTTTTGCATGCTGGCCTTGCAAACGAAGCACGTACAGCCAGAAATAGGTATGGAAGCATTGAAAATACGCCAATAATGACAAAATCTTAATATACAAAAAAAAATATAAACTAGAATAATTCTGAAAAATTGAGAAAATTTAAGACAACACGAAACCCTAACAAACACTTC
This sequence comes from Clitarchus hookeri, assembly GCA_002778355.1. Classification (NCBI taxonomy): domain Eukaryota; kingdom Metazoa; phylum Arthropoda; class Insecta; order Phasmatodea; family Phasmatidae; genus Clitarchus; species Clitarchus hookeri. The sequence continues at coordinate 91,982 of NQII01000246.1, read as the reverse complement.
CAAACAATTAAATCTTTAAGTAAAATATTTAAGTTCTTAGTTCACATGAATAAAGAGTAGAAACATGACTGCTGATTATTTCACGTTTTCTTCTTCTTTTCCTTATTTTTCAAAAACATCAACAGGAAATTAAAAAGTGTAATGCATTCTGGCACCTGTAGCATTCATCTCAGGAGTTGGAAGTATTCCTTCAACTTGACTCCTGTTTATGAAGGAAATATTGTCGTCTTTGGTAATAAAAACCTTTTTAGTTTTGTCCACACATCTCATTCCAAAGACTCAAGTTTTCCCCTGTACCTCTTGAATGATGCAGATATATCTGTATTTGGTGGCTCCTCTTTTCCCACCCAAAAATGTCACAAGCGCACAACTTCCTGGAAGAGCATTACCTTCAGGCATATTTTCACAATGCCATAATATTTTCTTTTTCACATGGCTCGCTCCACTCATCCGATGAGTCCAGAGGCACTGGATCATCTTCTGAGGATGTTGCGTCATCTTGGGCAAATTTTGCCTGAGACCTGGCTTTCAGTTTTTCTTTTTCTACATTCTTTTTGTTTCTTTCAATCTTACTTTCTCCATTTTTTTGTTCCTCTTCTCGCTTTATTGTTTCTTTACTTGAATAATATTCTTGCCATGCTTTTGAGCTAGCTACAGTCGGAACCTTTTCCTTTGGAGCTCTCTTGCAAATTTTATGTTTTTGAGGCCCAGGCCGAAACAAAGCCTGCTAGAAAGTTGATGGGATTATTTTACCAGACGAAGTTCTACAGGTATTTTTTTGACTAGTTGACCCTGGTGAATTGTTTGGAACACCAACAGATGGTTTCACAGTTGTTGAAGGCACACATGTAGTATCACGTTGAACTGGGAAGACTTTACTGTCACTTGAGGGAGATGGAGGTATGCTTAATGAAGCAGCAGGCAAAAAATTAAATGTGGTGGATGGATCAGATGAAATTGTTATATTGTCACTGACAGATAAGTCAGCGGATGCTGAAGGTAAGGCATCAGATGTGACAGGTGAAACATCTAGTGGTGTCATCAGCTGAACTTGCGGAGAATAACCAGATGGCAAAGTTGCAGAATTGACACCTGTACAAGGTTGCGTTGTCACCAAACTTTTCATGTGCTTCGAAAACTTTAAAAGAGATGTGCCCGCTACATCTCCAGCTGTGATGAACTGGCTTAATTTCTCCATACCCAAAAATGTATCTAGTTCTTGAGAAATGCCAGTGGTGCAACAGGAAATGTGCTGAGATCTTGGGCCGGTTGCATCTGGGAGAGTGGAAATTTGGCAATTATCTTGTTTGCATCAACTGCCAATGGATTCCACGGCTATATTTCACATTTATGGAATGCATTTTGCAGTTGTTCAGGACAACAGAATTATTGATGGCTGTGTCCAATAATTTTGCACAATCTTTCTTCTTCAGCATTGTATCTTTACAATTGCTATATTCACTATTCACGAACAGCCTTCTTCCACCCATTCATCAGTGGTCTGAGGATCTCAACATCCATCGGCTGAAGGATGTGGGTAGCATTAGGCAACAAAGTTACCAGAATTATACTATGTTTATCACAGAATTTACTGGTGTGCAATGTCAGATGTGATGAACGTCCATCAATGAAGAGTACCACTAGAAGAGAAATGTTCTCAACTAACCATGGATAGAAGATATTTGTCATGAATTCATAAAAAACTTTCCCTGCTATCCATCCATTTGGGGATTTTCCAATGCCCCACTGTGCTGGCATGGATGCAACTATATTTTGAGGTAGGCATTCATATTTGAAGCAGACCAGTGGTGGGCATAAACTTCCAGAAGCATTACCAGTAACTAACACTGTCAGGCACTCTTTCATCAACATTCACTTGCTGATATACACTTTTGTCGCCTTTGCGTGCAATAACTTTTGGTTTAAGAAAAAGGGCAGTCTCATCTGCATTAAAAATACCCTGTGGGTCTGTCAGAACTGTTTCTAGATCACTGCCCTTTAAATGTGCATCAACCTCTTCAAACCAAGAAGTGATTTTTTCTTGTGAGACTGCTGCACGGCTTACAGTTGAAATTTGCTTTGTCCTTAATTTGAGACCAGGATTTCTCCTAAGAAAACACTGGCACCATTTTCACCTGGGCGACCATCTTTGAAGGGAAATTCCCTGTTGAGTTCTTTAGCAAGTTGCTGTACACTGTTTTGTAAGTCTTCCCTTGTAATGGGAAAACCTGCCTTCCCTACTGAAATTGCCTATTCAGCTAACATTTCTTCCTCTTCCTTCATCAGGCATGAATCTGGGCCCATTTTTCTCCCAGCTGGTGTATGTGTTATTTTATGGCAGGGAGTACTTTTGCATCGCTTATATATCCATACATCTAGAGGGTCATAGGAATAAACACGTATATGCACACACCCTCTTGTAAATTTCAACAAGGTAAGCCTTGCAAAAGGCAAATACAGTCAAGTCCCGATTTACCGAGGGCGGCTTAATCTGGTTGCGGCTTAGCCGTGAAACCACCCGTTCAAAGTCAAATATTGAACAGCTGGCGCCAGTTGCGTGCCCCTGCTATTAATAACCCACGCTGTTAATTACTTGGCTGCGATCAAGTCATGTGGTACTGATTTATTTTAATATTAAAAATGTTCAGGTACTATATTTACACACGTTTTTAACAGTGAATATGTGCAAAACTTGAAAGTATTAGGAATTCAGGGAAATTGTAAGATTGTACATTTTCATTAAAAAAATAACGTATTTTACGATTCTGGCATCTGCTCATCAAAAAGGCGAGATCTTGTAGTTTACAGTCGTTCATACATGCAGAGGCTATTTATAAACTAAACGTGGCACAGAGGACGACTGAATGACAAAATGTCACATTAACATAAATATTATTTGCCGCAAGAATGACTCCTACACAAACAACACATAACGCGTGGTTTTAGTAAATAAATAACATTTATTTTCGCTTTGTTTCTAAAGTGGGAGGGGAGTCAACACAACAAAAAAAAGGCAAGCCGGCCTCAGAAAAGCTTGGCGATTGCATTTTGAATCCAAATTATTAGCAAGCAAAATCGCTTCACACGGAAATATGTTACGCTAAAATATTTATGGAGCTTGCGGAAAATTTAAAACTCTTAGAGAATTTTTCATCTCGCGTGGGCTCAAAACAACTTGGGTTTAAAATATATTACATTAAATTAATGCAAAAATATTTGAAAAATACTCTGCGATAGATATCCGGCCTCTTCAATTAATACCAAGCATGCACGCGGCGACGTTAGTAGCAAGCACTAGCTTGCTTATGATGAAGACGTAAATTAAGTTTAACTATCGCATACAGTGTTCCATTTTGTTTAAACACCTACACATTATTCTAGAACAAAGTTTAATTTGTTACACTAATAACCGCTGTTTTGAAACAATATAAAATAAAATAGATTGATGTTGCCACACACTGGCTGTCAAAAAATTGAATTCTTGTATGACTATATTATTTGTTTACATAACCTACTTGTACAGTACGTAAGCCTAAAATAAACATTTTCCCCTCTAATCGCTTTAACTGTGAAATCAGTTATCCGTGAACCCTTAGGCAGTCATTACCCCGGAAAATCGGGAGTTGACTGTATACACATTTTCCATACCTCTCGGATGTTTCCTTCAAAACTGCAGCGATTCTTAATAATTACCAACAGGTCATTTATACAGCTTTAGTGGATATTTTGCAAGATGTTTACAGTGTGGCACAACACAGCATTAGAGTTTTCTTGGCAACCTTCAATTGCTACTTCCAGCTACTACAACTAGTCTGAAACATGCGTACGAGACATAAACAGGCAACAGGTGAATTGGTATATGATGTATGACATCACAATGGAATCACATGCGAAAGGCATGTTTTGGCCAATATTTAATTATAAATTTTTTATCGCAATACTTTTGATGTATAATATTAGTATAATAGTAGTTGAAGAAATGGTATCAGAAAAACTATGCAAGTTTCCTATTAATGATGAAGCAAACGTATCTGGACAAAGATTATCTTGGTCTTACCGCTAGCTCTCCAATAGTGACGACAGTTGCATCTCGCCTCAGAGGGCCCCGGATGCCATGCCACACCAGCTCGTAGATGTCCCGCGACAATGCTGCAGAACAAAAGGAAACACAACACATGTAAGACATTTGAAGTGACATACCATTTTAACCAGAGGTTCCCACTACCATCTGTATGGGCTCTACGTGATCTGTTTGCTGGTTCACCACCGAGATCACACATCAGCTCTAGGACGCCCCACACAAGAACTTATCACAGAAAGAAAATAGTGGTGGACACTGCTTGATATTTCACCATGAAAGCTCGACAGACCCTTTTCTTGAGACCTCCCATCAAGTACTACCTTGAGGGTACCATCTGACCACAGGTATTTTGCATGTCCGAGGCCTACAAGCACGAGAGCGCTAACAGCGACTTATACACACATATAGAATATCTTTTCACCTTAACATGCCAGCCATCTTTCTCTCACTAACTCCCCTCACAGGACAGTGGTGGCTCTACCATTCTATAGTGTTATCATAAAGACAAAGATATGCTGTGTGTCCCTGTGCTATGTTAGGCAGCCCGTACCAGAGCTTTCCGTCCAGTTGGGAATGACTTTGGAGGCCTGTTCCGTGCTATGCCAGTCGTAAGTCGAGGACTGGCAGAGATTTTAATTTTCCAATGGTTGATATTAAAAGAACTCACTTTACCATGAAGAGCATTTAACGGAGTTAATATTCACATTGGTGCATGCTTTGTCCATTTGAAAGAGTACCAAACATTTTACCCACAAGAATTTGAAGAATAAAAAGCATTAAAAACCTCCACACGAGGCAAAAACAAAAATCAGGTTAAAAAAAAAAGAGGATAAAAACCTCCATGGGAGGCAAAAACAAAATTGAGATAAAAACAGAGTAAAACCTAAACAGGAGGCAATAACGAAAGTAAAAAAAAGATGAAAATCCTCAACAGGAGGCAAAAGGACAGTCACGAAAACAAGAAAACAAAACAGGATAAAATACTCCAGAGTAACAACACAAGAACAAATTAACAAATCACTACACATTAAAAAGACCCTTTGCACGTAAAAATGGGAATACACAGTTCACAAACGTACCCCCATCACACAGCATACTCCGTAGGTCATCAGGAAGATTAAAATTGAGAAGAGCCTGGCCATACCTACGACACTCCAACAAAACATGCCGGACATTCAAGGGAGTGCCACAGGCATCACACTCAGGAGGGGGTTCACAGCGAAACAGGTATCTGTATGTCAGACAACTGTGCCCGATGCGAAGGCAAAAAAGCACATCATCTTCCCTACGGGTACATGAAACAACAGAATGAGCGCAAACAGGCAAGTCAGAGATGGCCTGTAACTTGTTGGACAGCAGGAGAGAAGTCCATTCCCACTGCCAAGCATGCCAGACAAGGCCACGGACTGCATGCAGCACATTGCACACAGGGACACGGGATCACAGGGTGGAAGGCTGCATGCCTCCTTAGCTGCCATATCTGCTACTTCATTGCTAGGGATGCCCACATGCCCTGGAACCCACAGGAAGAAGACGTGAACACCAATCCGCATAGAGCCTGCCAGTTTCTCCCGGATCACGGAAAGGAGCCGATGAGGTGTGGAGTCAGATTGAATGACTATCAAGGCACTCATCGAATCGGAGCACACAAGGCATTTATGGTGAAACCCCCTACTGATAAAACACAGAGCCTTGAAAACAGCAAAAAGCTCTGCAGTTAATATACTGCAAGATGGATGAAGTCCAAAAAGGTACTGAGAAGCACCAAGCAAAGGCACACCCAGTTGAGATATCTGATATGGAACCATCCGTAAAAAAGCAAATAAAATCACCGAACACAAAAGACACAAGCTCAACAAAAAGGACATTGTAAACAAAAGGAGTGGTCATCTTAAAAAATTCCACTTGTGCAAAAAACCACAGTTGCAATGCGAACACATGCATGATGAACACTCGCTAACGATTTAGTACAGACGGCATAGCAGAAGAATAAACGACACTGCCATAGTCTAGTTTGCTACAAACCAGGGCACGATACAGCCGAAGAAGGGTGACTGTGTCAGCACCCCAGTCACGACAACTCAAAGTTTTCAAAAGATTCAAATCCCTTACACAGCGAGACTTCAGGGACTGAAAATGACCCCTCCAAGTGAGTCTACTATAAAACAAGACCAGTATAAATTTGACAGTATTTGAAACAGGCAAAACAGAGCCATACGAAAGCACCTCGGGTGAATGAAAGATGCCACATCTTCTACAGAAATGGATCACCTGTCTTGGCGGTGGAAAAGTGGAATCCGCAGCTGTCTGCCCAGTCGCTAAGGCCGTGGACGGCAAACTGAACCTGACGTTCTGCTAGACACAAAGAAACAGCATGGCAGAAAATAGTAAAGTCATTGACATACAGCGCACATTCCACAGGTGGTCGAACGACAGACACAATGCCATTTATGGCGACAGCCACAGGGTAACACTCAATATGCTCCCCCGTGGCACACTGTTCTCCTTAACAAACTCCCGAGAATAGGAAGCACCATTGCAAACCCTGGAAGTACGGAAGTACATAAATTTCTGTATGAAAACCGAGATATGTCCACGAAATCCTCAAGTGGACAGCGGTCGCAAGATACCATGACACCATGTTGTGTCGTATGCCTTCTCCAGGTCTCAAAGAAAACAGCAAGGAGGTGCTACCCCCCCAAAAAGACAATCTGTATGGCAGTTTATAAGCTGATCAAATGATTCACCGTAGAACAATTTCAGCGGAAACCACACTGAAGAGGCGAAAAAAGCTGCCAGATCTCAAGGCAGTATACCAGAAGCGCATTAACCATACGCTCCATGGTCTTACAGACGCAGCTGGTGAGGGAAATAAGACAATAACTGAAAACATCCCCTTTGACTTTCCCTGGTTTCAAGATGGGAACAAGGGTCGACTCGCACCAACTCAAGGGAAAAACACCAGAGGTCCAAATATTATTTAAATACTCAGCAAAAACAGTTTCCCGTCAAGTGGGAAGTATTGCAACATAGCATAATGGATATTGTCGGGCCAACAGATGTATGCTTTGAGTGTGATAAAGACTGCTCCAACTCAAGAAGGGTTAAAGGCTGGTTGTAGTCCTCCTCACCCGAGCCACCAAAGTGGACACCCACCGTCTCGCATGTCTCTTTGATGGCTTGAAATGAGGGAGTGTAATGTCCACTGCTGGAAACATCAGCAAAATATTGACCCAATAAATCTGCTATGTTTGTCCCCTCTGTAACACTATTGTTATTGACCCGAAGGAAGGAAACCTGTGTGGTGAGAGATTGTCCGTACAACTTCTGAACATTGTCCCAGACAAACTTACTGGTAGCATGTACTGTCAGTGACGAAAAGTCCCTGAAGGATTTCTGCCGGCTGCCTTTGATGACACATCGAGCGTTAGCCCGACAGCTGCGGAAGAGTTCCAGGTTAGCTTGAGTGGGGTGAGAACTAAAGCATCTGAGCGCACGTTATCGGGCACGGACAGCATCCCTGCATTTGTCGCTCCACAAAGGAACATGCCTACGACCAAAAGCGCCACCCTTATGGGGAGTGCTTTTGGAAACCATGGTGTAGGCCCCCTGTACTAGGACTCATCAGCCTCAGCCTGCTATCGTGACGAGGGGGGGAGAAGAAGCAAGCAGTTCTAAACCTCACGGGCTGTGCCGTTAGGCGGGGGGCCAACTTTCCACAAACCTAAGCAGTACTTAGGAACAGCTACCCTTCACCGCTATTCACCGCAAATTATTGCCCCAGTAGCACACTGAAATGTACACCAGGACAAACACGGGGCAAATCATACATCCTGAGCGAGGCCAGTTTTATTCCCCTATCTGGGAAAACATCCCAGGCTCCCCACTATAGAGGACACCCTTTGGTGCCAGTTCAAGGGACTTGTGGTTGATTACATCGGCCTCCTCCGTACAGCAGTAACACGTCTTCCTGGCAGGTTTAGGCACATGGGCTAGTTGGTCATGACACTCCTCCTGTCAAGAAGGCACCAATTGGTGCTATGTGGGAGTACATGTACGTGGATACGGACTATGCACTTAGTTTTGCCTGCTGGGACAGTGAGAAGGGTTCGTTAGACAGTCACTAACTAACAAAGGCACCATGTATGGTCACACAATTTGGAGGCAGCACTCATTCGTGAGGACAGACCCTCATTAGGAAGGACATCCTCCTGGCCTGAGACGATGCAGTAGAGAAGAAAGATGCGACGGGACCTGGTGAGATGGAAAGAAAACACAAAGAAAAAAGCATGAGATGATAGCCCGAACAAATTTCAGATCCCAACTGCGTCCCAATTAGTCGCCTTTTACGACAAGCACGGGGTGGCTGTGGTGGTATTCTAAAACCCCGCTACCATACGGAGAAAACCGCATTATACACAGCACAGTCAACAATTATCTTTTTATCACTGTTATCTGCACTGCCTTATTTACCTCCAGTGTCATCAATATGTCCATATCTCAACAGGTCTGATAGTGTTACCACACAATATTAACTTTACCTATAACACACTTTCATATCTCAAGTGCATTCATGCCAAAATATCTCACGGGGATATATAAAAAAATTCAGCTTTAACAGTATACATTAAAAAAAAAAAAAATGAAACTATGGAAACATGTACCGGTTACACGACAGTAGTAATAGAAGTGGAAAACTACCAACACAATCTGCACGAGTTAAAGATGAAAGTAAAACCATTCAAACTTTTGGAATGTCACATGGCTGTGTACAGAAAGCATACACAACAGGACTTCCTAATTACAACAGGGTTAAAACGACTCCAATAATGACTTTGTACACATAACCATGATTTGAAGCCATAGCAACCGCATGTTCCAACAGGAACCTGCACTGAAAATAAAGTGAAATTTAAAAAAATTACAACTAAAAGTAAATTTTACCTCAATATCAGTGAAATAAAATTGTACAGCGCACTACAGCTGCCAACATTTGGGAGGGTATTTACCCTGTGCATATTCCTCAAACAAGCAAGCTTGCGACCACTGCCTCTGCAAGTCCACCCTTACATGATGTGTTACCAGAGAAACCTGTAACGATGCAATATATTATCGGGATTTGGTTAAATTTCTTTCGTTTTGCGAAACTTCATAATATTTTATTGGGATTTGAAATTAAAGGCGTGGTAGTTACGTTTATCGGGCATATGATTGCAGTTTCAGGAAATCTTAGTGTTTGTTACCCGTCAGCATTAAAAGATAGAAGCTTTCCGAACTGCAGTCAACAGTTTTTGCTCTAGAAGGCTTGATTATCTTTTACGACGACGCAGTTTGGATGGCTATGCAGTTCGGGTGGCGTGGGAAAGGGATGCCAGCACATGCCATGCCCTTATTTGGGACGAGGAGTGGGGATAGGCATTCAGCGACAAATACTCAGTGTGCCTATCGCCGGCTAGCAGTAGACAACCAGCACTCGCTGAGGCCGCATCGGGCATGGCAAAGAACCACCACACTGGCAAACTTTACCCTGCTCGTTTATTTCTCCGCCGGAGTGGGAGGTCGCAGCCTATGTATTTTATTCTTTTGATGCAAGTTTTCAAGATGTAAATAAACAATAACTACTGTGGCGCTGCTCTCTGTTTGTCTCTGAAGTTGTTAGTGACTCTGCATACTGGACAATTGTATGAGAACTGTTTTATTTAAATGATAAATAAAAGTACAAAGTAATAAACAGAAACTGGACTTTATATTTGTTTGGCTCCTTTAATGTTTTCATGTTTCTACCAATTGAACTAACTGAGCTGTAACTTCCAACGCAATACCAGATGGTGCAATTTTACAACCTTAATGAATGTTAAGGGGGAAGTACCCTTGACATCTTGGATTTACGTATTTTCCTCCATAACTTAATTTTTGGAGTCAATATTCAAAAACCAAGCTAGTCAAGGCATAGGGAACATTTCATAAGTTATTTCAAATCCCACTTATTTTTCTTACCTTATTCGTTTTACATCAGTAACCGTAAACTAATATTACCTAATTATTTAATAATTTCAATCCCACATGGGAAAATACAAGTATAATTGAAACTCTACAAATTTCCAAAAATTCGTTAAGAAGTCCTCTATGTCATGTCTAGCTTTGATTTTTTATTTCTGGTCATACATTTTCATTACAAAGATTTATAAGAAAATCCGAAGATGGAGTGGATACTACCCCCTTCAAAACAATTCACTGTTGGTGCAACTTGAAAAATTTATAAAAATTTACCACTAGCATAAAGAAAGTACACATTATACAGAGGAATATAAAAGAATACCCCAACTTTAAAGGTCTATAATATCAAAAACAAACAACCTACAACCATGATTGACCAATCAAATGAACCGTGGAACCGTGAAGTTTGTTTACCATACATTCATAAATGTTCAATGTGACTACCATGAGCAGCCCGAACGACATCTACGCGATAATCAAACTCGCTCCACGCTCTTGTCAGCATGTCCAGTGTTATGGTTTGGATGAAGTTCGTAACTCTCGGTTTGATGTGGTGAGGGGGAAGCGAGTTCTCATTCGACACGTCAATCTGAAGGGGACGGTCTGATGTTTCCTTTATGTGCCCAGAACGAGGTAGATGATGTCTTTATGTCTAAGCTGGTTTTCAGAGATGAAGTGACGTTCCATACAAATAGTAAGGTGAACCGGCACAACGTGCAGATATGGGATCAGGAGCCTCCACATGAAACCACGGAACACGAGCGTGCTTCCCACAAAGTGAACGTGTTTTGCACTGTCTCCAAAGACACTGTTTTCAGCCCTTTCTTTTTTCACGAGCCCAATGTTACTGAAATCCCTTATTTGGACATGCTTACAGAGTGGTTGTTTCCTCAGTTAGAAGAGGCGGCGGGGAACTTCATTTTCCAGCAGGATGGTGCGCCACCCCATTGGCACCTAGCTGTTCATGGATACCTGAACGAGACGTTGCCGCAATGCTGGATTGGTCAAGGAGCAGCTGGTGACCAGGCTCTTCATCACTGGCCTCCAAGAAACCTGGATCTTACCCCGTGCAATTTTTTCTATTGGGGGTACATAAAGGATCAAGTGTTTCGTCCACCATTGCCGGCTAACAATGACAAACTCAAAACGAGAATTACGGATGCCATCCAAACCGTAACACCGGACATGCTGACAAGAGTGTAGCACCGGACATGCTGACAAGAGTGTAGAACAAGTTTGATTATCGCGTAGATGTCGTTCGGGCTGCTCGTAATGGTCACATTGAACATTTATGAAGATATGGTAAACAAACTTCACAGTTCCACAGTTCATTTGATTGGTCAACCAAGGTTGTAGGTTGTTTGGTTTTAATATTATAGACCTTCAAAGTTGGGGTATTCTTTTATACCCAACCTGTATTTTAAATACCATGCTTTAACACTAGGTAGATAGTATATGTATTGAATTTAGTAAGAGCTTATTATGTTTAATTTACCAATAACAGACAAACTTTGAAAGTTTGAACTTACCAGCATTGAGGCCAACCGAGGTGGTGCCTTCTTTTAACGTCTGTTTGCATATCTTGAGACTGTCAAACAGAGCAAGAAAGACATTAGTAAGTAATCTCAAATGGGCAGTGCGCTAACCAGTGACACACGAATGCAACACACACAAATTAATCTGTTTCGAATCAATTAATAGGCTCTACTTCACACCATTTTCCAATTTTATGAAACTTCATGGGTGACATGCAACGAACTGTCTTTAAATACCTAAACATTTTTTATTACATGTCTGTAAACATTTACTCTTCAGACAGAGGCTATTGGTTACAACACAACTTGGAATTATGTACACTTGTTTTCGCATTAATAGGTATTAATCCTCGTGTAAATTTCACTATAAAAAAAATTACCTTCCCTTTTTCTTCTAAAGAAAATCCCATGCAGAGATTAAACATATCATGATTTATATGAATGTGTAAAACTGCTCTCAAATTTTCCTTGCTTAAAAGCTGGATTTTCTTATATACAGTGTTGTCTTGCAAGTAATAAATTCCAATACTCTTCAACAACATTAAACAAAGGAGAAAGGCAAGAGAAACATTGAGTGTAGTGAAGGGGAGGGGAGGGTACGAGAGGACGTCCCTGATCGCCGCTGCCACAGGAGCTGCACTCGTGAGCAGGCCTGGTTATCATATTGACAATTTAAAACTCAGACAGTGGAAAGATTTATCACATTAATTTTAGAAGTAAAAAACTCAACCCTTTATACGTAGTATTTATTACACTGTAATAATATCAGCTTGTAAAATGCCAGAAATCATTTTTTATCAATGTTTAGTCCATGTCGACATATTCACACAACCAACTGTACCAGCTACTGGTGTTACTTATAAATCATTTAAATGAAAACGTGAAATTAATTTTCTTACATTTCCGTGTCGCTTTTATTTACAGATATTTTGTGTGTTTATGTCTGCTAAACTGTACCAAATGCAACTAGCTTAAGATAACGAATCAGGCATAAATATGCATCACTCTGCATCATATGATGTAGGTTTTGCACAAATTTACCTTCTTCACATGAAGAAGGTAAATGAAAGTATAATTAGCACAGTCCCCTGCGCTTGCTATCGCTCAAGCTCATTGAGTACTGTGGCACAGACTTGCATCTAGAGTCTATTCATGGTTACTTCCAACTTTTCTCAAGCTGTGCTAAAGAGTTCTACTTCCAGGATATTGCTCTGCCCCATGTCAACAAAGCTTAACTAGCTATAGAAAATTACACCGAAGGGACACTACATTGCATTCGTACACAGTCAATTTAACATTATTTTGCATGATAAGTATTTCTTACTACGCATTATCAACACACATTTTCTCTCTGGTTTATTCATATTAACTAAAATTAGATGCTTTAATGCAAACAGAAGTATAAATGCTTGTGATACGAGACACTAAGGAAACAATTTAACACGTCACACATAAAGTGATTTTTCAAAGCCTTGATTCAAAAGGTGCGAAGATCACTTCTCTACAGCAAGTAGTGTATGGCACAGCCCAGAGAGGTGGTACGATAAACATGATTTACATCTGTAGTATACTTGAGAATGGCATTTCCAAAAACCCACTCCCTCCACTGGTACTGCATGGGAGGACACGTGCATAGCTACGGACTCTGCACCTAGACATGCCTCCTGAGCCAGTGGTAAGGGCTCACGACCCCATCATAAACATAGGCTAGAGGTGGGTCACAGAGTATCAACCCGTTACTTTGTATATCAGACCCACTTGTATCAATACTGTACATGAGTACACTGTCCAAGTTTAACATTCGCTACCAGTATGTTGCGCCTGCTGTTCCAGGAAATTCTGATAAAATAAAATTTTAATTGTCTTTAAAATGTGTGGTTAAGATAAAACCCTATTTCGTGGTTTAGATTTGGAGACTACACAGTTAAGAGATTTAGTCTTGTTCTTATCCATACTTTATTTCACTGTAAAATATAGCACACTGTACACCAAATCAAAACATGTATTTGATAACGCGCATACTCATTAACACGCGTATCTGAACCATGCCTATCTGATTCTGATACCTGACAACAGGTCCGCTACTCCAAAGACTGGTGAAGCAGTGATGCACTCGGGAAGCTCGGGAATTCCTGTATCTGATACAGAAAATATCAGATACAGGTCTGTATCTGTATCAGTTTGGAACAGGTACAGAAAATAACTGTAACCCATCTCTAACATGGCACCACATATTTTCACTTAGTTCACAGGCAGCACACAATCACTCAAGATAGAGCTGCATTATCAAGCATTACATTGTCTTGTCTTCAGATACCTTTGGGCAATTCCACAAAAACCAGAACATACTATTTAATTAATTTTTTTGTAGGAATGTCAAAACTAAGTATTTCAGGTGGAAATATTGATACACTGTCAATTTTTAGGTTGTCTTTATTGATTTCTGACCTGTTACATTATTTCCCCCCTTATAAAGTTTGTATTTTACTGGCTGGTTCCTTCAGAAATATTATAATAGGGTTTGCTATGCTCAAGATTAAATGGCAGATTTTGTATAAGAATTATTTTAAACAAAACCAAATAACAGTCAATGTCTGTACCAAATTTCTAGACATCTAGGCCATTTCATGAAAAGTGAGCTTATAATGATACAGTTGGTACTAATTTGATCGGGACATTAATTAATGTTCTTTTGTTTTGCTGAGGAAATGTAATAACTTTTCAGTATTTCAGATGTTCTGGCCATGCTAGTATGTTTATTTGTCATGAGTTTGCTTTTTTTAGAGTCGCAGTTGAAGTTGCGTCAGCAATAGGAGTAAGGACTATTACACTATTAGACCTTTTTTCCTTTCGAGTATGTTCTAGAAATTTCATTGTGTAACTTCTACGCAGTTCAGCTGGCGTGGGAAAATGGTTGCGATGGAGTTTGCATGATATCCGCAGGGATTCTGTACCACACAATGCCCTTTAAGTTTTTGGCACCCTGGTGCGAGGAGTGGGGGTAGAATGGTAGTCACCAGTGTGGGAGGTCACTAGGGTGTCAGGAGGTACAATTACGTAATTCCTGTATTCGTAATTTTCTCACTATGTGAGTTTTTAGTGACATGAAACTCTGCGACGCTGTTATAGTGATCCACCTGGCTCATATTGCTAACTGTACGTGACTCTGCATTTTGAAGAATATGTACTGCATTAACTTGAATAAAATCCGGAGAAAATTATCTGACACTTGAATTCTTTTATTTTATTTTACTATGGCGCCTTTATTTAAGTATCATGTCTTTGCCAAGTGAATAAATTGAGCTGTTATTTCCAATCAGCAAGCAAATTTTTATTCATTTTATTTTAAATGATAATACAATTAAACAAAATGATAACTCTAAAAGAAAGAAAAACACATGTACATAAAAAATAATACAATTAATTAATGTTGAAAGTTGGACTAGTTCAAATAGAATGAATGTGGTTTTATTTTGTGAATTATAAGGTGAAGCTGGTGTTGTTCTAACTCATTCTTCGTATTCTACTCAAAAGTAATACATTTTTAGCCTACTTTCAGATGGAAAGAAAGGTTTACGAGATCACTTTCCTGTCTGTGTGTGTCTGTTTGTGCGCATGTGTGTGTGTTTGTGCACATGTGTGTGTGTCTGTGCGCATGTGTGTGTGTGTGTGTCCCTCCCTTCAATTTTTGAATGAGTGAACCAAACTCAGTACACATACAGAACTAAGTAAGGACGCCCGACTTTTATAGTTTTCGACCATGCCGAGCACTTACTTTCAAAATAGTGGCCATTTTAAAATTTAGGATATGTCATATCTCGGAAACCATTCAACTGATTCAAACCAAATTCTGTATGCTGGCAGCGCAAGGTGTAAACATTGAATTCAGAGGTGAATATTGTTGTTGGTGCACCATTTTAGAAGGTAGCACACACAAAAAAATTAAGCTTTTACGTTATATCTTGAAAATTACTCAACCATTTTTCACTCAATTTGGCACGTAAGTAATATAATAGGCACTGTAAATATACATAACTAAACTCTATTAGGCACTTATTTTCAAAACTGGCGGCCATACAAAATATTTTATGTTTATTAGGTATAACTACCATACCAGTTAACCAATTTCAACCAATTTGTGTATGCTGACAGTATCTATAATATAAGAAAAAAAAACACGTTTGTTCGCCATTTTGTAATATAGCACTACATGAATTAATAAAGTTTTAGTGCAATATCTCAGGAAACAATTTAGATTCCTAACGAATTTGGCAAACAAGAAGTACTGCAGAAACTGATACGTACAAAAAATTTTCAAGTGTGTAAGACACTTATTTTCAAAATGGCGGCCATATAGCTATTTTAGCATAGTAAGATATATACTAGAAAACATTTTATCAACTCAAACTTAACTTTATATGCTAGGAGTAATCAACAAATTTATCTACATGGAGCCTCTTTTGTCCACCATTTTGGAAGATAGCACCACATGAACAATTAAAGTTTTTACATTATATCTTGAAAACTTCTCAAACAATTTTCGCCAAATTTTGCACGTAAGTAATACTATGGTAGGCCAGATAAAAATAAGTACTTAAACTTAATTAGGCACTTTTTTTTTTTCAAAATGGGGGCAATACAAATATTTTAGGTTTTATTTGGTATAACTGCGATACCGTTAGATCAATTTCAACCAAATTTTGTACAATGACAATATATATATAACAAGCATCATCTAAGCCAAAGAAAGCCACATTTATTCACAATTTTGTAAGATAGCGCTACATGAAATAATAAAGTTTTTGTGTAATATCTCAGGAAACAATTGACAGATTCTTACCAAATATGGCAAACAAGGAATACTGCGGTAGGTAATGTTAACTGACATGTTTTATGTATGTCAAGACTATTTTCAAAATGGCAGCCATATATTTAATTTTAGTTTTATACATTAAATCGTTGCAACAGTGTAATTAATTCCAATGAAAATTTATATACTGGCTGTATATATTACAACCATCAAATGTGTCCAAACAAAATCTCTTGTTCACCATTTTGTAAAATAGTATCACATCACAAATTAGAATTACGTGATGTCTCCGAAAAAACAACCAATTTCTACTAAATTTTGCAATCAAGTAGCAAGCACTATGGCAGGCCATGTAAACATATAAACTTTAAGAATGTCAGACACTCGTATGTTCAAAATGGCGGCCAAATAAACATTTAAGTTCAACATTTTTTATCTATGAAATTACTTAACAAATTTTAAATTATCTTTGTATGCTGACAGTTTAAATTATATCCAACAAAATTGTCTATGCAAAGCCTCATTTCTCCGCCATTATGTAGGATAGCCCCATATGAAATAATAGTGTTTATGCCATATCTTAGGAAACAATCAACCGATTACTTTCAAATTTGGCTAAGAAGTTGTACTTTGGTAGGCCATATTAATTTTGTTTTAAGTGTGTACATCTCTTATTTTCTGAATGGCGCCTATACAAACATTTTAGCTTAGTGTGCTATATCTACCAAACTATGTAACAGATTTAAATTTAACTTTGTATATTGTATCTATTACAATCATTGAACGTGCTAATACATTAACTTTCTATCCTCCATTTATGAAGATAGTCAGATGAACAATGGAGATTTTATGCCCTTATATCAAGGATCAATCAACCGATTCCCACCAAAATTTCATGCAAGTATTGCTACAGTAGGGTATGTATATTAACATGTGTTATGTGCGGCAAGCAGGTTTTAATGGGGTTTACATATCTAATATTTAGATTAATTCGTTATATCTATGAAATGTTTCAACAAAATTTTGTATGCAAACAGTATTAATGAGAAGCATCATTTATGCATTGAGGTTCTCTTTTGCTGAATTTTTTGCAAACTAGTGTCAGGTGAAAAAATTAACATTTTGCCATATTTCCAGAATAATTCAACTAATTTCCACAACATTTTTGCATACCTACAGAAGGCAATGTAAAGTTGCATGATGGAGTCAGTCACAGATTTTTAAAATGGTGGCCATATAAATATTTTTATATGTTTGGCATATCTATTTAACAATTTAACCAAATTCAACCAAACTTTTTATGATGACAGTATTTGTAAGATAGCACCAATTAAGAAAATAAGGTTTTAATCATGGGTACCAATCAATTTCCACAAAATATTTCACACAAGTAGCGTTATGGTAGGCCATATGTTTTTTTAGTGACTCAAGACACTTATTTTCAAAATGATGGCAGTGTAAATATTTCAGATTAGTGAACCCTATCATTAAAAACATTAGACTGGTTACATCCAAAGTTGATGCTCCGAATCCTACATCCATGATGCAAATGATTGTAAGTTAACTTAAGAGTATTTCTGAATTAGCATCCCAGGTTAAGTCACTCGTGTATTTTAATTGTCTTATACTGTTTCACATGTTTCTGGTTTCATCCCTAATGATATTGCTGTGAATGTGACATCGCCCACCTACCCTCTATAGTTTTAAGAACTTCAATAAAATTTATTTGCACCCATGTAAAGGAAAGTAGGCTCATTAGTTATCAATAACTTCTTGTTAAAATAGTAGGCCTATTGGATGTTAAAAAATAGGATGTTTCAATGTCACACCCGTGACAAAAAATCTGTAGAAGTTAGTGGAATGAATTACCACATGTAAGGTTAGATGTACATTTTTGTAGGATATCTTATAAGCGTACTCCTAAAGGTTAAAGGCTATTGCTTCCTTCCCTCCTCACTTTTCACTCTCCAGTCCTTTCCTAAATCACCCAACCAACTCCTCCCAAAACACATTTCACTCCCTTACAGATCTCACCAGCATGGACTGCCTTCCCCTTTCTGTCCCTTCCATAACCTCTGGAACTTTCTACTGTTTATACCTCTCCCCCCGTACAGCCCCTCGGCTAAATGTCCACTCAACTCCCCCCATCCTCTCATTCCATTCACCATCCTGTACATCCTGACCAGCCTCACCGCTCTTCACTTAGCTCACCTCACCTCATCAAGGACGGCCTGAAATTCCTTTCATCCTCACCTTCTCGCCTCTGCCATCCCTATTTACCCTTCACCCACCTTGCTGCCTTATTTGTACCTTCTCCAGCTCACATACCTCCTCTTACACATACGGGTTCCCCACTGCGGCTACATATTCTATATCGGCCTAATCACAGTTATATAAGCCTTCTCCTTCACCTCCCCACTAACCCCCTTCAAGACCCATCCCAGCATTCCCAGAGCCCTTCTCCTCTTTGATACCACTCTCTGTAATTGTTTCTCTCACCTAAGATCAAAAACACCACCCTTACACCAAGTACAAAATTTTTTGGCCGCTCAAGGTTAGTCGATCAGCGGCACTCCTCCCAGTAGCATATCACGGCTGAGCGCTGTTGCCTTGTTTGCAGAGTTACACTGGCCACAGCAAGTCAAGCAAAATGTGCCTTAGATGCATTCAAAAATAGTAAAATATTTCATTAAAATCTGGCACAAACTAACAACTATTTTTCAGAATAGAGGATATTATTCTTTTTTCCCTAGGAAACCATATTTCGTAGGTGTATCTAAATGTACTCCTCTTGCTTTGAAAGAAGGCGATAATGCATATACTCCATTCACAGTTATTTCCAACTTTTCTGAAACCCTGCTACAGTTCTACTTCCAGGATATTCCTCCGCCTCATATTAACAAAGCTTAGAAAATTTCACCAGAGGACCAACGCACCGCTTTCGTGTGCACCCAGTTAAATAACATTTTGCATAAGAACTATTTCTTACTAGGCATTACCAACACACCTATTTTGTCTTTATATATTCATATTAGTCATAAATAAAAAAATCATAATTTATAGTTTAAATATAAATAAAAATTAAATTTAACCAAAAATAAAGCATTTTTATGTTAACACAAGTATAAAAAGCTTGTGATGTATTAAATATTTAGGAAACATCCAAACATGCCATACATGGGATGTTTTTTCAAAGGTTTGATTTAAAAAATGTGAAGAAACCACAAATAGACTATACACATAATAATGTGTAGCACACCTGCTCATTCCACCCAGTGTTGCTCTGTAGCCATACGGTGCCTGTGACTTGCTTTGAATGTTCATTGTTTATCAGTTGTTTGCATATAAAGTTTTCTTAGAAATTACAGCGCTAAGTCAACCTTGTGCTAGCACCAGTAGTTGCAAAATTTATTTTTTTACTAAATTAACAAACAAGGAATTTTACTAAAGCACAAATTTAAAAACAAATTATCAGTTTGACAGTGCGACAAATTACATCAGCCATGTATGAGAAAATAGATTATATGGTTTCATCAAGTTCCAAGGCAATATAATTAAAAGTGTTGGTTTTTTTTTATAAGAAATCGAATGATGGGAGGAAGTTTGTAATGGAAGGCAATTACATTACAACTGCATGGGCAGGGAAGAGGAGCGTGTGATGTCATTATAAGCCACAGCAACAACGATGAATTATTTTTTCTATGCTACATACAACTGCAAGTAATGAAAATTATTACATTTACTTTTAATAGATGTTGCTGATCGGTAAGTTTATTGTTAGAACATGTTTTCTAAAAATCTAGCAGTTCATCTGGTTAAACAATTCCCTAGTGAAGCAATGGTATGTGTTCAAAATATTGCACTCAATAAGTTTCCTAATATATATAAATTCCCAAATATATATCTCATACATGGTTTATCTATTTTCCTGCAATTACACTGAAGAGCCAAAAAAACTTGTAGAGGCGTGCGTATGCAAATAACAGAGGTATGGAACCAATCAGAGTAACGCTATGCGGTCTGCAGCTAGATCGGTTACTGCTGCAACAATGGCAGGTTATCAAGATTTAAGTGAGTTTGAACGTGATGTTATAGTCGGCGCACGAGAGATGGGACATAGCATCTCCGAGGTAGCGATAACATTTGGATTTTCGCGTATGACCATTTCACGAGTGTACCGTGAATATCGGGAATCCGGTAAAACATCACATCTTCAATATTGCTGCAGCCGGAAAAAGATCATGAAAGAACGGGACAAATGACGACTGACGAGAATCATTAAATGTGACAGACATGCAACCCTTTCTCAAGTTGGCACAGATTGGATTTGTGGACTGCCCTGCAGGATTCATAGCGTGAATTGCCTCCTGCATATCTTCAGACATTAGTTGAGTCCATGCCACGTCGTCTTGCGGCACTTCTGCGTGCTCGGGGGCCCTATATGATATTAGGCAGGTGTACCAGTTTTTTGGGCTCTTCAGTGTATATTCAAATGTGACAATGTATACAAATGTAATTTATATTAAAGTTCAGTTTCCATAACACATGTATTATGATATGACGGACGCTTGATAGGTGTGGCAATAGGGCTTGGTAATGCTCACTTGAGATCGCTAAGAAAATTCACCAGCCAACGGCCACTCCCGGTACGTCTTGGTGGGAGGCAAGTGCTATAGCCGCTATAACTACCAAAGCCCCCACCCCAGTCAACAGAACAGTCAAATGTGTTATTTTCTCAAGACTTCATAATATTTCACACACTTCTATCCAAAATGAATACGTATCTGTACTTATAATTAAAGCGATTCATAACGTTTGTGTTATCATTTTAGTGTTTTGAAGTATTTTTCAATGTTTTAAGGATAATTTAAATATTTTTGTAGGAAAGTGTTGTTTGTTTAATTTTTTATATGTCTTGCTGCCTTTTTCAAAATTTGTTTTTACAGACGTCAAGAGTCTAAAGACGTTGCGGTAAATGTAAACATTGTTTGTTTACAAACACGGAAGTTATAAATTAACCCAATGTATCTGGCAACTCATTATTTTATGTAAAAAGTTGTTTGTAAATGTTTATTTCTGGTTTAGAAGAGACGAGTACACACGCAGCATCGAGGATGCGAGCCATGTAAAAAAAACAACACTGGTGATGTAGGCAGCTATGAAGTGATTTTGACATCTAAGTCATTGACGTAAAGTGGGTTGGGGTGACTTTGGGTGTGCACTTTTTTTCTTTTTCCACGTGTGGTTTCTTTGTTGGTGCTCATAATGGTTTTAAAGTGTGCACTTTAAGATGGCAATGTTATAACGTTCTTTGTTTCGTACCTCCACCAAAACCCAGATACCAACTTTGATGCTCCTCTTTTCTTTCAGTATCTATGTTGTTCAATAGTTGTTCAGCTAAGTCAGAATTATCACTGTGAATACTGAAATCATCAATATTTTCAGATTCGTCTGAAGAATGTTCTTTTTTAGTCTCTTCTTCCCCTTCCTCGACTCAGGTGTTACATTTTTCTTTTCTTTTCCTTTAGAAATCTGTTTCTTTGCTTTCTTTTCTTCATTGATAACAGGAACTGTTTCCATACATTTTCCTGACTCAATGTCAACTAGTTTCTTCCCTTTCTTTCTCATCAGTTTATCTCCACTTCTCATTTTTTGTAAGACTTGTATAACAATTGAACTCATTGCATCAACAATTTGTTTAGAACAAGTGTGGCCTGACTTAGGATTGATCGCCAAGTGTCAGGTTTCAGGGTCCTACGTCACATGGAGTTGTGACACTCAGTTGCAGTATCAGTTGGGGTCTGTAGTTCACAGGCACAGGATGTAGTTGGAGTGGCTACACCAGGAGATGGCTCGGCTCGTGGTGGTAACTGCAACTCCTCTTCTCCGTTTGCAGGGTAAGTACCGGTCTTACAGAAACTTTATTAAGATATTGGTCCACCTTGCCCTCAATTTCATTCAACAGTGTACAAAGCAAACCTGGAAAGCACTGTTTTGGTAATGATGTTGCTGAAGGGTTTTTTAGCTTCCAATCAAGTAGAATCTTTCTCCAGGCAGTTTTTAGTGGCCCACACACATCAACATCTAAAGGCTGACAAAGATGAGTTGAGTTTGGAAGCAACAAAACACATTGAATATTATTTTGAATGGACACATCCAAAACACCAGCTGATACGTGAGATGCCAAATTGTCCACAATGAAAAATTTTTCCCCCCATTTCTTTTTTTAAAATAGGGCAAGGCTAACTGGTAAAACCAATCCTCAAAAATCTGTCGATCAAACCAACCACTTTGGGTTCGGTTGAACCTGGAACCTTTAGGGCCTCCACGAATTACACATAGCCTCTGATTTGTACACTGTATGTGTGGGTAAAAAATGCCCACTGGCAGTGTCAACAAACATTACCCTCTGTCTCATGTAACTTGGCAAGATTTTGACAGTTTGACGAAAGTAGCGCCAATGTTTACTTTTAATTTAGGTATCCTTTCACCATCAGCTGATGCATCAAGTGGCTGTATATTTATTTTATTAACACGCTGTCAGCTAATCCCACTTTCCATTGTAATGCTAATTTTTTTTTAAATATTTATAAACTAACATGTTTAAAAAATTTGTATGTTTTAAAAGTAAAAATAGAAAACCTTGCAAAAAATAAAATATTTGTTAAATCTTTTTTTTTTATTTATTAGACAATGAATTTGGGTTAACATTTGTGTGACTGTAATTGTAGTTCTTATCACACTTTGGATGTTACAGCCAATATAAATGGAACTTAAAGTAATTCAGGGAACTTGCTTGACAACAAACTTTTCATTCGCCAACGAACAACTTAACAACTTTTGCAAAGCCGTTATTCTGCTATTACTGAAACTATACCAATTGAGTTAGAAATATGTGGCGTGGAATAACGTAAGAATTGCTTCAAAACTACCCACGCACATCCCACTTTCTTTGTTTTATTAATACAGTACAGGCAGTCCTCTACTTTCGGACATTTGACTCTCGTATAATTCCCACTTTCGTACATAGACTTCTTACACCATAAATTCGACATTCATGTGTTTGATTCGTACTTTCGTACATAACCAAAAAACATGTTGCACGCATGCCTCCATCACGACAACCGTAAACATCAAAGACATGGATTGTTTATATTCTGTAGGTTTTGTCTTCGCAAATAATATTGTGGCAAAGTTGACTTATACTACATAGAGACCTCTGGTGTCGATATACGGAACTATGTTTTCAATATAACTGAACACATATGCAGTTGTATGTATCTGACGTGTTACTACACTATGGCGATTCTACATATTAATACCATTCCTGTTTAGAACTTCCGTTGTTTTTATTATGGTGTTTAGTTTCCTTCGAGGTTAATTTTATAACCATTTTTTTGTTAACCTATTGGTGTACATACTTAATTATTTCACTACGCAATGAATAAGAAAAGTACAAACGAAAGTAATGAAGACTCAGTGTGTAAGAAACAAACAAAACATGTTCTAAATAATGTACAAGTGAAATTAGAAACTGTCGCGCAAACAAAAAGTGGCAATCATTTGCAAATATAGGACGGTCTTTCTACCTGAGCCGATCCACTGTGTGTTCCATTGTTAAAAGTAAAGACAACATAAGGGACTATGATATAAATTCAGGAAATCTTTCTTCTAAGATAATTTTAAAACGACAGGGTGCACCAATAGAAGAGATGGAACTGCCTTTAAAAGTGTGGTTAGACGATCAACACCAGAAAAATATCCCTATCAGTCCTGCAATAATTCAAGGCAAAGCTCTCAGTTTGTATGAAGATTGGAAAAAACAGCTTGGTGAGTCAGCTGCTAATGCTCCAGAGTTTAAAGCTAGCAAAAGCTGGTTTGACAAGTTTAAGTCAAGGACAGGCCTGCATAACATAACATTTACAAGGGAATCTGCCAGTGCGGATACTGAAGCTGCCAAAAATTTTAGAAAAACTTTTGAGAACATTGTTGACGAGGGAAATTACTTATCTTACCAAATTTTAAATGTTGATGAGATGGGCTTATTCTGGAATAAAAAATTCCTTCAAGAACTTAATAATTGCAACTATGTGTTAAATGCTGAACAGTTTAATTGGCATAAAATTTATCTTTATTAAAATTAATGGAGATAATATTTTTCAGTATTTTACTTGAAATGGTAGACACAAGTGTCCTATTAAACCTTAGGTACTGCACAGACAAGTTTCATTTCTCATTTAACCAATTAAAGTAATCCACAAGTGCCAGGGAGTTATTTTGTTTGTGGAGCTAAGTTGAAGAAAGGACACAGAATGATTTATGTGTAGAGAGGGTATATTGAGGCACTTTACACTTGGTAAAATACAGTCTATGTTGTGTAACACCTGCGTAAACCCCTCACAAAAATTCCACAACACCATCAGCACACACACAATACAATTATTTATTGACTTATAAAAGTGTATCCCCAGTTTGTGATAAATCACGTGTGTATCAAAATGTATGTGTATGTAAAAAGGTTTTTTCATCTTTCCCCCACTACACAAAAATTAAAATAAAATTCCCCATAGTTAATTTACTGACGTCCCTTTATGTAGCATTTTTCACAACACAAATAATAAAACCGAGATAGATCTCATTGTTGATGGTCCCAGCTTAGTATCTAATTAAAATTATAATCATTAAATACAAAACAACTAGTTCAGAAAAAACCCAAAGTAGGGCAGGAAGTATGTGTGTCAATCAAGAATCAAAACCTGGTACATTCAATAACACACACAGAGAGTTGTGTGCCAGCAGTAAATCCACAAGACCTTAGACAATCATGTGGTAGTTATGAGCCGCACATATCATCAAGCATCATTTACTGCCACCGATATCTAATATGATCTAAGCAACAACTAAACGATGCACCATAATTCCTTACGTCTCACTTCCCAAACAAAAGACAACATAATGATGAGAGTTGTGTGCAAGCTGTAAATCCACAAGACCGTGGACAATCACGTGGTAGTTATGGGCCGCACATTTCGGATAGCTTCATTTACAGCCACAGAGATCTTACATGACCTAACCACAAACGTAAAGATGGACCACACAGTGTATTTCATCTCAATTCACCAACGTACTAATGAGAGTTGTGTCCTAGCAGTAAATCCACAAGACCGTGGATTATCACGAGGTAGTTATGAGCCGCACGTTACCTCTAGCATCATTTACTGCCATACAGATCTAACATAATCTAAGCAACAACTGAATGATGCACCACACAATGTCTTACGTGTTACTTCACAAACAAAAGTCAACATATTGATGAGAGTTGTCTGCCAGAAGTCAATCTTCAAGGCAGTGGACAATCAGGTGGTAGTTATAAACGGCACATTTCATCTAGCATCATTTACCGCCTCACACATCTAAAAAGATCTAAAGCAACAACTGAACGATGCAACACACAATGTCTTACATCTTAAACCACAAAAGCCAACATACTGATTAGAGTTGTGTGCCAGCTGTCAATCCACAAAACAGTGAACAATCAGGTGGTAATTATGAGCTGCACAATTCGCATAGCATCATTTACTGCCACACAGATCTAACATTACCTAAGCAACAACTGAAAGAGACACCACAAAATGTCATTCATCTGAATTTACCAACGTACTGATAAGAGTCGTGTGCCAACTGTAAATCCACAAGTCTGTGGGCAATCACGAAATAGGTATGAGACGCATGTTTCCTCTAGCACCATTTACTGCCATAGAGATCTAACATAATCTAAGCAACAGAATGAAGCACCAAACCATGTCTTACATCTTAATTCACTAACAACAGCCAATATACTGATAAGAGTTGTGTGCCAGCTGTAAATCCACAAGACCGTGGACAATCATGTGGTAGTTATGAGCCGCACATTTCATCTAGCATCATTTACTGCCTCAGAGATCTAACATGATCTAAGCAAAAACAGAATGTTGCACCACAAAATATATCTTACGTCTCACTTTACAAACAAAAGCCAATATAATGATGAGAGTTGTGAGCCAGCTGTAAATCCACAAGACCGTGGACAATCATGTGGTAGTTATGAGCCGCACATTTCATCTAGCATCATTTACTGACTCAGAGATCTAACATGATCTAAGCAACAACAGAATGATGCACCACACAATATCTTACGTCTCACTTCACAAACAAAAGCCAATATAATGATGAGAGTTGTGTGCCAGCTGTAAATTCAAAGGAACGTGGACANCTTACTTTACAAACAAAAGTCAACATACTTATAATAATTGTGTGCCAGCTGTAAATCCACAAGACCGTGGGCAATCATGTGGTAGTTATGAGCCGCACATTTCATCTAGCATCATGTACTGCCACAGCGATCTATCATGATCTAAGCAACAACTAAACAATGTACCACACAATGTCTTACGTCTTAATTCACTAACAGAAGCTATCATAATGATGAGAGTTGTGTGCCAGCTGTAAATCCACAAGACCATGGTCAATCACGTGGTAGTTATGAGCCGCACATTTCATCTAGCATCATTTACTGCCTCAGAAATCTAACATGATCTAAGCAACAACAGAATGATGCACCACACAATATCTTACGTCTCACTTCACAAACAAAAGCCAATATAATGATGAGAGTTGTGTGCCAGCTGTAAATTCAAAGGAACGTGGACAATCATGTGGTAGTTATGAACAGCACATTTCATCTAGCATCATTTACTACCACAGAGATCTAACATGATCTAAGCAACAACTGAATCATGCACCACACAATGTCTTTCTTCTCAATTGACAAACAAAAGTCAACATACTTATAATAGTTGTGTGCCAGCTGTAAATCCACAAGACCGTGGGCAATCATGTGGTAGTTATGAGCCGCACATTTCATCTAGCATCATTTACTGCCTCAGAAATCTAACATGATCTAAGCAACAACAGAATGATGCACCACACAATATCTTACGTCTCACTTCACAAACAAAAGCCAATATAATGATGATATTTGTGTGCCAGCTGTAAATTCAAAGGAACGTGGACAATCATGTGGTAGTTATGAACAGCACATTTCATCTAGCATCATTTACTACCACAGAGATCTAACATGATCTAAGCAACAACTGAATGATGCACCGCACAATGTCTTTCTTCTCAATTGACAAACAAAAGTCAACATACTTATAATAATTGAGTGCCAGCTGTAAATCCACAAGACTGTGGACAATCATGTGGTAGTTATGAGCCGCACATTTCATCCAGCATCATGTACTGCCACAGAGATCTATCATGATCTAAGAAAAACAGAATGTTGCACCACACAATATCTTACGTGTTACTTCAAAAACAAAAGCCAATATAATGATGAGAGTTGTGTGCCAGCTGTAAATCCACAAGACCGTGGGCAATCATGTGGTAGTTATGAGCCGCACATTCCATCTAACATCATTTACTGCCTCAGAGATCTAACATGATCTAAGCAACAACTAAACAATGCACCACACAATGTCTTACGTCTTAATTCACTAACAAAAGCTATCATAATGATGAGAGTTGTGTGCCAGCTGTAAATCCACAAGACCGTGGACAATCATGTGGTAGTTATGAGCCGCACATTTCATCTAGCATCATTTACTACCACAGAGATCTAACATGATCTAAGCAACAACTGAATCATGCACCACACAATGTCTCTCTTCTCAATTGACAAACAAAAGTCAACATACTTATAATATTTGTGTGCCAGCTGTAAATTCAAAGGAACGTGGACAATCATGTGGTAGTTATGAACCGCACATTTCATCTAGCATCATTTACTACCACAGAGATCTAACATGATCTAAGCAACAACTGAATCATGCACCACACAATGTCTCTCTTCTCAATTGACAAACAAAAGTCAACATACTTATAATATTTGTGTGCCAGCTGTAAATCCACAAGACCGTGAGCAATCATGTGGTAGTTATGAGCCGCACATTTCATCAAAAATCATTTACTGCCACCAATATCTAAGATAATCTAAGCAACAACTGAATGATGCACCACACAATGTCTTTCTTCTCAATTGACAAACAAAAGTCAACATACTTATAATATTTGTGTGCCAGCTGTAAATCCACAAGACCGTGGACAATCATGAGGTAGTTATGAGCCGCACATTTCATCAAAAATCATTTACTGCCACCAATATCTAAGATAATCTAAGCAACAACTGAATGATGCACCACACAATGTCTTTCTTCTCAATTGACAAACAAAAGTCAACATACTTATAATATTTGTGTGCCAGCTGTAAATCCACAAGACCGTGGACAATCATGAGGTAGTTATGAGCCGCACATTTCATCTAGCATAATTTACTGCCACAGAGATCTAACATGATCTAAGATAAAACAGAATGTTGCACCACACAATATCTTACGTGTTACTTCAAAAACAAAAGCCAATATAATGATGAGAGTGGTGTGCTAGCTGTAAATCCACAAGACCCTGGGCAATCATGTGGTAGTTATGAGCCGCACATTTCATCTAGCATCATTTACTGCCTCAGAAATCTAACATGATCTAAGCAACAACTAAACAATGCACCACACAATGTCTTACGCATTAATTCTCTAACAAAAGCTATCATAATGATGAGAGTGGTGTGCCAGCTGTAAATCCACAAGACCGTGGGCAATCATCTGGTAGTTATGAGCCGCACATATCATCTAGCATCATTTACTGCCACAGAGATCTAACATAATCTAAGCAACAACTAAACAATGCACCAACAATGTCTTACGTCTTAAACCACTAACAAATGCTATCATACTGATGAGAGTGATGTGCTAGCTTTAAATCCACAAGACCGTGGACAATCATGTGGTAGTTATGAGCCGCACATTTCATCAAGCATAATTTACTGCCATAGAGATCTAACATAATCTAAGCAATAACTGAATTTTGTAATACAAAGTGTCTTACATCTTACTTCAGAAACAAAAGCCGACATAAAGGGGAGAGTTGTGTGCCAGCTGTAAATCCATAAGACCGTGGACAATCATGTGGTAGTTATGAGCCGCACATTTCATCAAGCATAATTTACTGCCATAGAGATCTAACATAATCTAAGCAATAACTGAATTTTGTAATACAAAGTGTCTTACATCTTACTTCAGAAACAAAAGCCGACATAAAGGGGAGAGTTGTGTGCCAGCTGTAAATCCATAAGACCGTGGACAATCATGTGGTAGTTATGAGCCGCACATTTCATCTAGCATCATTTACTGCCACAGAGATCTAACATGATCTAATCAAAAACAGAATGTAGCACCATACAATATCTTACGTCTCACTTTACAAACAAAAGCCAATATAATGATGAGAGTTGTGTGCCAGCTGTAAATGCACAAGACCGTGGACAATCACGTGGTAGTTATGGGCTGCACATTTAATCTAGCATCATTTACTGCCACAGAGATCTAACATGATCTAAGCAACTGTAATTATTAAGTTTAGGGTATTTTCTGAAAAACACAAAAAAAAAAAAATTCTAAATTATGATATATTTCTACTGTACTAATCACGTAGGACACAAATTTACTAGGGGCGTAGCTTTCAAATAAGTACAAAATATTTTTAAAAAATTGTACAAAATCTCGAAATGCGCAGTATAGCCATAGTGTTTACGTTTCTGAACGAAACATCCTAGACCAATAAAAGTGGCATTAATGGGTTCTGCACAGCTTACCTTGTTCATATTCAAGTGGGCGTAAAGTTAAAATAAGTAGAATATATTTAAAAAACTTGTGAAATATGTTTGTTTATTTCTATTAACGTCTACCGCCATTAATAATGGCAGTGCATAGCTGATTCCCCGCTTCCTAGCGGCCACAGATGTCATTCCAGGCATTTTATAGATCAATTTAAATCATATCAGTAGCCATGGCGTCTCTCTCGGTGTTGCTTGTGGTGTCCCAATACGACGGATTTAAACAAGGTGAAGCGATAACGGGTGCTTCTGTTCCTTATATTCGGCTGTAAACTAGTGCTTGAGTGCGTTTTATTCGGCTGTAAATAAGTAATTCAGTGGATATATACGTGTATGAGCGTTTCTCTGTAAACTGGCCAACTCATTGTCTCAGGCCAATATTATATAAAAAAGTACGGATTATTACATATTTTGTAGATAACTTTAAAAAATAATAACCTAATCTACCTGTGCTCAGTGTACAATATCCATTAAAATAAACCTTTTTGTATCAAAAAACGTTATAATAGTCCTCAAAAAACAGTCCTCTGACGTGTCACCGAAGCAGTATAATAAATTAATTATGACAAAAACTGTAGGAATCAATCAAATGTTTTGATTGTTTAAACAATATTATATCGTTTGTTAAGAAGACCTGCTTATTTTTTACAAATGTTATTTTATAATACTAAAAAAAGTTAATTAAAGTTTGTCTTCATATGTTGAGAACAATCCCCTGTCTATATTTCAAATTACGCGCAACGTAGTCTAATTGTTAGACAGTTGCGTTGCTGCGTGTATCGAAACGCAAACGACCTGAACTTTGCGCGGTTGTCGCCACTGACGCCCAGAAGCCATTTTATTTAGTGCTGCGCGATCGTTCCTCTGTGGATCACGTGTTGTAACCTGACAGCCGACAGTCCACTGGTAAGGATTGGTTTTATTTCTTTTTATGTTCTATATTGATACGATACAAACTTAAAATTGTTATAATAGATCAATTATCCCTGCATACAGCCAATTAATGTGACGTAATTACATTTTGTGCTACCTCTCAATGAAATCTAATGAAACAGTCCTCTGGCAACAGTCCACTGCCCCTGTACAGGACAGGGGCTGTTTCCACATCCTGGGGACTGGCTTTGTATATTGCTTCCAATTGTTTCAGGTACACCTATCTTTTTGGTATGGCGCCAAGGAAGAAAAAACTAACTAAAGAAGAGATTTTAAAAAGAAAAAGAGAAGCTGAGCGAAAGAGATATGAGCACATTAAAAACGATCCGCAGAAAAGGGAAGAACTTTGAGAAAAAGAACATCAAAAATACCTTAAGAAAAAGAAAAGGGAACTAGAAAGCTCGTAACGAATATGACTCCGCGAGAACACTGGGAAGCAAAAAAGAAGTGGAAAGAGCATTGCACCAAGTATCGTAATAAGAAAAAAGTATTGGCAAATATTACTAACTCGTATATGAGAGAAAAAACTCCAGATTCAGATGTATCACCTCAAATGCCAACACCTGAAATTGCTGAAATAATTCGAAAAAATAGTAATAGAGAGAAGATGTTAAGATATAAAATAAAGAAGAAAAAAGATGAAAAAATTAGAGTCCTGGAAAAGAAAGTATTGAAGTACAAGAAAAGCCTATCGCGATTAAAGAAGAAGGCAAATACAAAGCCTGAAGATACTCCAAACACTAAGTTACAGAAAATGGCAGATACTCCAACGCCCTCCGGTGTTGGAGCTACCTGTAAGAGAACTGCAGATGCAGTGATTGCTGCTGGAGGCGATGTCAAAAATCTAGAGAAGTTTGTAGAAGCTATTGAAGAGAGATGTCCCGCTATTAGTTTAAGTATTATACAAGATGATGCAATTAAAGAAATGAGTGCTGAAATCGAACGAGAAGTAACTAAGGTGAAAAAGTTTGTTGGCACCCTCAAAGTGCGTCAAGTCGCTGGAAAATTCTATAATCCTTTGGGTATAAAATTAAATTTGATTGAGATAGTGATGAAACATCTAAGCTGCTTTTGTGACAATGATTGTTGTCTACACTTTAATATCGGAAAAATAATTTATGAAGACAAGCTAAAACGTAATGTGGATGATATTTTCACAGATTCAGAATCTGAGAATGAAGCTGGACCTAGTTCTGCTGCAGTAAAAGCATTTAACACTGGTGATTACATCCTCGTCAAATTGTTTTCTAGAAATACAGAATATAGATATGTGAGCGTTATTGACGTGATTGACGAAGAAGATGGCAAAATCCGTGTCACATTCCTAAAGCTCTGTGATAATAAAGGCCAAACATTTAGATTTGATCAAAACGATGTGGCACATGTTACAATGGACCAGGTGATACAGAAACTCCCTAATCCAAATATAGTTTTAAAAGGGCATAGAATGTTCTACAAATTTGATTCACCTGTAAATGTTTTTGAAAAACAATAAGACCAAGTTCTTGATATTATTTTCTTTACCTACTTATGCTATATTTTGAAGTAATAACTACTTATAATGAGACTGATTCTGTAGCTTAAGACTCAAAGTACTTAAATATTCTTTGTACCTATGTGATTTAATTGATACTAATTAATATTAAGATTTCAGAGTTGCAATTTTAGTATAAGTAGAATATTATAAAAGACTGTTAATTTTATTTGTACTTTTATTGTTCAATTACTTAATTCCTAAGCTCCAAAGTTTGTATAATAATAAAAAAGATTTAATTTTGGTACTGAAATAGTATTTTTCATTTATATACACAGTCCCCTGTATCAATTTTTTTTAGAAAATTCTCAATATTTTCTAACATAATAGAAATATTTTTGGTTCATCTGCCGTTTATTGTTAAGTGGTTATATATTCGCTGAATAAGATTTATTTGATATATAAGAAAAAAAGTTGCCTAGACAGTTTTCTTAGTACTGTTGCTCAGTTTACAGCGAAATGCCAGTATGTGGATTTTATGGAACATGGTGTTTCGTCGAGCTGAGGACAGAGGAATTATACCAGCCCCCTACCTAGGTGAGTCAATTTACATTCTTTTGGTGTGTTTTACAGCTCCTTTAAATCCCTAAAATCCTACATTCGTAGTTTAGTGTAAAACCCAAACGTCCTAGGTTAGTGTAAAACCTTACAATCCAAGGTTAGTGTAAAATCAAAACATCCTAGGTTAGTTTAAAAAGTCGGGCCAAGGACATGAAAAGGCCTGACAGAACATCTGGATACCATTCATACTTCTACGGTAAACAAGAAACGGGTGTTAGAAGAGTACAACCAACATTCCACAATGTGTACAAGGGCATGGATGTGAGCGGCAACAGATCAGTAATTTTCAAACACAAAGGTTTTTTTCCAAATACACAACAGGGACCACAACAAATCAGTCAAGGTAGGACTGATTGGAGGGGTGGTGAAAGCAATGTCCAACTCCGGGGAAGCCAGTGACATGGCAGATTTCCTTACACCAGGTGGACACCACCAAATATGCAGCAAGCCACCAGTGAACAATCTAGAATGCCATTAAACTAGACCGAGTCAGCGGCGACAGTCTCTGGGCGTTGACCCCTGTGAGTGCACTATTAGTAAGTAATAATGAGGAGACTAGTGAGGGAGTAGGCATGCATNTCCTTACACCAGGTGGCCACCACCAAATATGCAGCAAGCCACCAGTGAACAATCTAGAATGCCATTAAACTAGACCGGGTCAGCGGCGACAGTCTCTGGGCGTTGACCCCTGTGAGTGCACTATTAGTAAGTAATAATGAGGAGACTAGTGAGGGAGTAGGCATGCATACAGATTGTATTGTAAATTATGTTGTAGCTAATAGTAACCTTGACATAGTACCATTACAGAAGGTCTTGACAGCATGGATGAGTGAAAGTGAGAGAGAATTTTTGTGTGAGGAGCCAATGAAACTTCAAACAGGAAAATCAAAATGTTGTGCCAGGAAATTCCTGTAACTATATTTTGAGTAGTGTTACCTGCATTGTTGGACAATGGTGCAAAAATCATCTGCATTAGTGAGGAAACTGTCAAAACTATTGAGAATGCTGGTGTACGGTTGCCAATTTTACCTAAGCCCAGGATAAAGATTTTAGGGGTAACATTTAAGGCTAGTACCATTATCAATAGGCAGACTACTATTAAGTGAGACGTTATTGGACAGCCTAAAGTAGTAGCAGTCCTTATTGTGAAAGGACTAGCTCGACCACTATTTTGGGAACAGATTTTCCATCAGCACAATCAGTTAAACTGGATTTTGGAGGCTGGTTAGTGACACTACCAGACAGTGAAGTTGCCTTTACACTACTAACAAAATGGCAGTATAGTGACAAGTTTGTCAGTTTGTTGCAAAGGGAAGCTAACTTGTACCAGTTGTCTAGTAACCGTATTAAGTCATTTAATGCTGATACGGATGAAATTTGGAAAGCAGTAGCAGCAGTTTAAAGTTATTTTGCAGCTACAACAGACAAAACTTTTTGATTTGTTAATAGCCATTTGGCTATCATCTCGGAAAGGCCTGGACTAAATAATTTGTATCAAGCATCAATCAAGGTGATACCAGGGGAACAATTTCACAAGAAATTGTATCCGATTCCTCAGAAGTATGCTACAGAGGTAGAAGATTTCCTACGCCAGATGCTAGATTGGGGTATAGTCAAGAGACAAGCAAGTCCATATTCAAACCCCATTGTTTGTGTAAGGAAACATGATGGTACAGTGAGACTTTGTTTGTATGCTTGAGCTGTAGACAAGATTACAGGAAAGGACCTAAACAAGCTAGCAAAATTCTAAAACTGTACAGACGTGTAAGTACCTAAGTACACTTGATTTATCATGTGGATTTTCACAGATTCCACTTGAACATAAGTTTAGGCAATACACAGCTTTTCTGTTCAAAAACCAACAGTATGATTTTTTCAGGTCATGACATTTGACATATGTAATGCCATTGCTGAGTTTACAAGATGTTTGGCTGTAACTATGGACAATGAATGCCAACCTTTGCACGTGCATATGTCAATGACATTATGATTACTTCATTGACATACCAGGAGCACTTAGAACACTTGAATATTGTGTTGACTAAATTGTAAGCGGCAGGAATGACTGTAAAGTCAAGAAAGTCATTGTTTGTAGGGGTGAGTTACCATTTATAGGTCATACTGTGAAGCAGCTGAGAACTTTCTTAGGGGTCATTGTGTTTTACAGGAATTATTCCAATAAGATTGCTCAGATAGCAATACCGCTGTTCCAGTTGCTAAAGAAGGATCAACCATGGAGTTGGGGAACAGAGGAACAGGAGGCCTTCAACCAGTTGTTTTTGGATGAACATGTGATTTATCACCCAGTTCAAGGTCAGGAGTACTACTTCTACACAGATGCATCAGCATATGCTATTGGTGTCAAGTTAGGAGAGCAAGACCAAGATGGTGTTGAGAAGACGGTTGCGATGGCAAGTCATACATTCAACAGTGCTAAACGCAACTACACAGTGACAGAGCAAGGGGCTCTAGTAATTGTTTGGAGTTTACAAAAGTGACCTACTTTTAGGAGAGAAAATTGTTTTGCTAACAGATAATATATCTTTAACTTGTTTGAAAGCTGGTAAGAAATTTGGTAGTCGCCTTACCAGATTGTGTCTATTGATACAGAAGTAAGATATTGAGATCAGACATATTAAAGGGAAGGATAATGAAGCAGCTGATTATTTAAGTCGAACTCAGATTTCGAAGCTGACATCGCCATACCTTCACAGAAGCCAAGGGGATTTCTAGTAGCAGCAAGTAAAGCTACAACAGTTCTGAAAAACAGTCAAGAGGTAAACAATCTATTTGAGAACCTCAAGGTACACCCAGAGGCTGATAAAGAATGTAAACAGATTGTACACAAGTGAAGGGAAGCAGATCCTGCTCACAAGATAAATCTATTGTTTTGTATTTCCCCTGATGTTATTTTGTTTCATCACAGCTCTATGAAAACAAAGTTTGAAGAGTATTGGAAACCAGTTGTTCCAAGAAAGTTTGTGAACGAGTTTGTTTGGGAATGCCATTTAATGTTAGGCCATGTCGGTCTACTAAAATGTATGAGACCATTAGAAGGATTGACTATTGGTCTGGTATGCAGAGGGATGTGACAAAAGTTATAAGGTCATGCCTGTCATGTCGGAAGGCCAAACACCCTGAAGAAAATTGAAAGGGAGAATTCAAGTCAATTTTACCTACTAAGATTTAGAAATTGTTTCAATTGATTTGTTTGGACCATTGCCAAAGTCAAAGGCAGGTGTCAAATATATTTTTTTAGTGAGGATCTTTAAGTATACTAAGTTGTATGCTATGGTAAATGCCACAGCAAAAGTGTTACTAGGTAAACTGAAATTGTTTGTTGAGGAAATTGGCAAGCCCGGAGATATTTTGTCCGACAAGGGTACCCAATTTACCAGTGAGGTATGGCAAAAGGGAATGACAAAGTTAAGTATTACTCTCACAACAGCAGCTGTTAAGACACCCACGAGGTAACCCTGTTGAGAGGAGGATGAGCACTATAGGTACTATGCTAAGGACCTATTGTCATGAGGCACAGCAGAGTTGGAGAGATTATCTAACTCTAGTAGAAGTGGTTATGAACCTCTAGTCTAACTCCCTATGAAGCACTCGCATGCCAACGTTTGGAACCGCTGAGTGTGACACACCTACCCAGACTACCTGAAGTGCCAGACAAGAGTGTAGATGAGGCACAGCTACAGCTAGATTCAAATGACTTTGTGAATGCACAACTCTACAGCTTAGCACAGAAAAGGAAGGGTAAATTTAGACAATTGTTATGG
Organism: Clitarchus hookeri; assembly: GCA_002778355.1. Lineage (NCBI taxonomy): Eukaryota > Metazoa > Arthropoda > Insecta > Phasmatodea > Phasmatidae > Clitarchus > Clitarchus hookeri. The sequence continues at coordinate 54,984 of NQII01000246.1, read as the reverse complement.
TGTAAGAGACCACATAACTATGGAATTTATTGGCCGTTTCAACATTACTGCAATGAAATTGTACTATGAGACTATTGTAAAAGTTTGAAGATATGTGTCAGACAAGAGACTATGTGTGAGGTAATAGCTAAGTACTGCAAGAGATCTATGATGGCATGAATGCTATGTGTTGTATGCTAATATTTATTGAGGACACAATGTGTTATGTAAAGTGTTATCATGTGCCTAGGTTAAGTTATTGTTGATTTAAGGGCTGCTATGTGATATTGATGTGTTGTACTGCTATGAGAGCGTACCAAGTGATGCCATGAGGACATAGCAGATGTTATAGCTGTTTATTTAAATGCCCTAAGTGTTTTGATACCATAGAAATTATTGGTAATTATCTAGTTTAGGGGCTTTTCTGAAAAACACCAAAAAAATTCAAAATTATGATATATTTCTACTCTACTAATGATGCAGAACACGAATATACTAGGGGCATTGCTTTAAAATAAGTGCAACATATTTTAAAAAATTGAACAAGTTTGTGAGATGACTGTTTCTGACAGTTTGTTTACGTTTATGAACGAAACGTTTTATGCCAACAAAAGTTGTTTTAATGAATTCAGCATAGCTTACCTAGTTGATATTGAAGCGGCCGTAGTGTTAAAATAAGTAGAACATATTAAAAAAAACTTGCGAAATATGTTTGTTTGTGTCTATTAACGTCAGAGGAATTATACCAGCCCCCTACCTAGGTGAGTCAATTTACATTCTTTTGGTGTGTTTTACGGTTCCTTTAAATCCCTGCAATCCTACATTCGTATTTTAGTGTAAAACCCAAACATCCTAGGTTAGTGTAAAACCCAAACATCCTAGGTTAGTATAAAACCCAAACATCCTAGGTTAGTGTAAAACCCTACTATCCTAGGTTAGTTTAAAACCCTAACATCATAGGTTAGTGTAAAACCCAACAATCCTAGGTTAGTTTAAAAATGTAAAATAGTGATTCGCCCATCGTGGGGTTAGGTTTTGTTAGGTTAGGTGGGCACATATTACGAAATTAGTCGGACGTTAATGCCCCTAGTATATTCGTGTTCTGCATCATTAGTAGAGTAGAAATATATCATAATTTTAAATTTTTATTGTGTTTTTCAGAAAAGCCCCTAAACTAGATAATTACCAAATTATTTTCATGCCATAAATATGTGTAATTAGCCCTTTGAAGTTCTGCCTACATGCAAGTTATGTATGGCAAAAGGTCTATGAGGACATGAATGCTATGTGTTATATGCAAATATTTATCGAGGTCACAATGTGTTATGTTATAAAAATATAATTTTTTTAAATTTGTTTGTTTACATTTCAATTTGACATTTATACTCGTAAATATTATGATTAGATTGCAATGTTTACATCTGACAATATGATATTTCTTGTTTGTTTACATTTAAAATGATGGCATAAATGTTATCACACTTTTATTTTGATGTACAGTCTCTCAATTCTGAAATGTTAATTAATTGATCGTTCAATGTCACAAATTGTGTAAATTTATTTTGTTTATTTTTTTGTTATTTTTTTTTCTTGTTAAACTAGAGCCTTGCATAATTTTAATTTGTAGGCCTCGGAGATCATTAATTTTAAACTGTTTTAGATATGTTCCTCTTATCAGGAAATTATTTATTCTTTGATTTGTTAAGAAGGGAAGGTTGCCTTAAGCAAACCCAGAGACTCTCGTCAGACATGACAGCAGTCACAACTTTAAATTTAGTCTGAATTAAAATTTGATTTAATTTTGATTTGGACCGCCCTTCATAATAGTGGGGGAATGGAAGAGAGCCATCATGAGTATCTTAAATGTACGCAAGCTGTACAAGTAGCCAAAAAGCGGTAGATTATTTATTTTAGTATCTGCAAGAAAGACGTTCAGGGGATGTGGACATTACCAAGGTCATAAGGCTTGTCTACAGTAAAACTCTTTATATGGTAAGAGCAAATGTTCCTACTTTATTTCAGTTTGTTTTGGAAATTTTAAAATGATTTCATTAAAGGATCTGAACCACTGAAATTTTAATTTTCAATTTTTCATAGATACAGTGGTCTGACAATTAATAAAGCTCAAAACTAGCCCAAGAAAAAATTAAACTTTATCAAATCAATTCATTCTAAATAGAAAATGAACTGCTGCATAAACTTATGCTGGAAGACTAATTTGTGTTATCCGAACTTTGAAATTCCTTTTACTAAAACTTGTCTTGTAGTTCGTCGTCGAGAGAAAGAGAGAGATAAATATTATTTTTATTGCTGTTAGAAAATTTTCACTACATGCATCCCATTCATAAGCAGTACAAAAGTTATTGGAAATCATTGGTTGGAAATCAATGAGTGATTCTGAGTATAGAGATTCACAAGAGTGTAATGTAATGTCTTCTAATCGCTTATGTTCTCAGCATGATAATAAATATCTCCTGTTTAACCAGGGTACTTGTGTGTGCTTCATATAGATGTTGAATTTCCATATTCTTTAAAGGGTATATGTATGCTCTGTCTATCATTACGCTTCGTCACAGCTTATCTTCACCAGACAATACAAAGAAAGGTAAATGTGTAAATACTTACCTATGACTGAGTATCGCAAGTTTGATTGACTTCTGTTTATTCTCAAGGGTTTTATGTATGTAGTCCATATTGGTAATTTGTTAGTCAACCTTCCAGCAAACGTAATTTTGAATGACATTGCTATCCCCAAACGAGAAAGTTAAGAACACAGTATAACCAGGTTTCCCTATACAACAGGTAGTTATTTGCCAAACAAATAAAAACATAAAACAAAAATTAACAATGTGTTGACTTGCCAACATAGTTAAGGCACTACGTTGTGCGTCGTTTGTATCTGCGGCAGTGAAGTGTGTTGTAATGTATTTGTAATACTTATTTCTTACATGGTACTGTACCCCTGCTATGGGTAATATTGACTGTCGAGTGTTGGGTAGCTTTCTCAGCATTCTATTGCATTCTTTCTATATTACGTAAGTGTTGGGAACAAGATTTTGTATGTAATTACAAGTCAGTGTGATTTGTAGCGACACCTTCCTTTACACACCTTCAGGACACTTTCAGGATTCCAAGGAACACACATCAAAATATATTTCACATACTACAAATGCAGGACCACACAGGAAATGACTTATTCTTGCTACTGAACTACTGGGAATAAAAGATATGGTGTGGGGTTTCCATCCGACTTTATTACTTAGGAAAGGCAAAAAGGAACTTCAAAGGTGTGAAAAGAAAAAAAAAAACTAAAGTTGCTGACCAGTTAATAAAAATAAAATAAAAATTTCTAAAATATCTCATTTAATTTTAATAAGGAGTCTGATTACTTCCAATGAACCACCATCCTTACAGTATGTAATTAGGGGACTGAAAATATGAAAAAAAAATTTAATTAAAAGAAAAAACTGTATTACTGCTTAAAAAGGTGTTCAGAAAGATGCAAAAGTGTTGGTATACCCAATAGTTAATATTCTTCACGTATCTACTACGTTGATACACATTCCGTTTGTGTGAGAAGAAAGACCTCTGACACTTGCAATTATTCTTAAAATCACTCAAAATAAAAATAAATTCAAAGTTTGCTAATTCCAACAAATTAAAACTCAGCTCTGGTAGTCTCCAGGGTAATTAACCTAATTAATGTGCTCCTGCACTAGCGCCAGGCGGCTTTGGACCTCTGATTTATATCATACTTATTAAAATTCTTCCCATCGCACTTGCAATTGTGCCAAATCGTTAAGCAAAATACTTAGTCTACAATTTGAAATACATTTTGGAACAACTTGTGCCCCTTCGGCTTTGTAATTGGGTTGGCGCCACCTCGCTTCTTGCAGGTGTCATCGGCGGCAACATAGCACCTGGCGCTAAGTGGCGCTTCTAAAGGCAGCATCATGAAACACTAAAAAACCAAAATTTCATACGCCTACACCCTCTTCTTACTCGTGGCGTGGCGATCCTATCTGAAAACTCACTTCTGGGACATACAAAATTAACCTATCTTAGGTTGGTGCCAGGGATTAAAATTGATTAATCCGACGATAATTAGTGATGCTTACGCTTTAATTAAATGTCCCACCAAAAGTGTTACATCTGGCTACCACCTCAACAACGCACACTAAAAATCTGAAACTACTTGCAGATAATATACTGATACTGATACATGTATGAAAGCTGGGCAACTCCCAACTCTTCCTTGAATTCGTGTAGACAATACAAACAGAGGATATGGTTTGTATTAAATGTAATCATTAGTTTAAAGAGTTTAGTGTAAAACCCAACAATCCTAGGTTTGTTTAAAACCCAAAAATTCTAGGTTAGTGTAAATGTTAAAATAGTGATCCACCCATCGTGGTGTTAGGTTCTGTTAGGTTAGGTGGGTACATATTAAGAGATTAGTCGTACGTTAATGCCCCTCGTATATTCGTGTTCTGCATCATTGGTTATAGTGGAAATATACAATTTTCAGTGAATCTTTTCGTTTTTAACAGAAAAGGCCCTAAACTTAATAATTACCATTTCGTATTGTGTACTTAGTAGTGTGGAATTATACCACTTTTAGTGATTTTTTCATGTGTGTTCGGAAAAATCTTCTCAACAATTAAATTTCGGGTAGCCGACCAACTATAACACAGTAGTAAAAGAAAAACGCCCGAACGAGTTTTAAACCAAAACCGACAAAAACGATTCCCAAGAACTACGCTCGGGCACCCCTTGGTCAGAATTCCTACCGCAAATCCTCAGGCCGTTACAAAAAAAAAGTAAAAATTACTACACAATAAATCACTATATAAAAACCTCAAGAAAATCCATGCGGTTACTATCAGTATTAAGATAATGATAAAATACAAACAAAAGCAAATACACAAAAAAAGCCTTGTTCAAAACTTGGCACACTACATACAACTCCAGCAATTACAAAAAAATATAACGATAAAATTTTTTGTATTTTCATTAATAACTTACAAGTCTACTTTTCCTTGTCTTTCCCAATTTCTCCATATTTCAGCATTCACTCCAATATCTGCCATAATTTAAAATGGTTTCGTCTTTCATACACATCAACCAACAACACAACGTTCATTTTGTCTAAAGCTTCGTTTCATTCGACCATAAATGGTGTAGCCGGTGTAATGTAGTGCAATTACACCAGATTTCTATTAAAGTGTAAGTAAGCATAAACAATTAGAAAAAAAAATTGTAAATTCCTGTTGTAAAGATTTCAGCATTTAAAGCGTTTAGTTAATGTATTCATTTATTTTCACGAGAAATATTATTAATATGGATACGTAATTTTTTAGTCCCTACATTCAGGCATTGCCAGTTGTTTCAGGTCATAAATTCAAAATTTTATGAATTTTTAGAGTTTGTTTTAATATTATCTGTTTTGATAAGTTCTACTTCTTTCATTAAATTAATTTCGAAAACTGACCTCCATTATATTTGGAAGTACTAATTACTTCGTCATAGTTTTTCTCTTTACTATATATCTGGTTTTATCAAGCAGTTTGTGGCCACAGAAAAATAGATTAAATTACAGAACTAACAAGACTGTAGCATAACAGGAAGTGACCTCATTTAAAAAATTTCAATATTTATTTAGCGTCCCCTTGTGAACCACGATGCTAATGACACTCTCCCCTCACACGCGATGACAATCAGTACATCATAAAATTTGTCTGCAGGCATTCCTATAATTTTGTAATGAACGCCCACCATAATAGTAGGAAAGGCGTTAGAGAGGTGCTTAGTTAAGTTAAATTTGTGGGGGTAGGAAAGGAAGAGACTAAAAACGCATTGCACACAGTTTTGACGTGCTACAATTGTGTATGCTGCTTCCTCCACCGAAGCTGTTTAAGTAAGACCTACATAGGTATGGTAAAGCTAATTTAAATGACTTTAGAAATATGTACTGCAAAAATTTTGTGCTATTTGGAACACAAAATTATTTGAAATTTAAGAGAGTGGCATTTGGACCTATAAATTAATTTTTCTGAATTTTAATAAGGGCGTAATTTATTTGTACACTAAACAGAAGCCAGCATATGAGAAGTCATATACGAAAGCCGTGCCAAAAAATTCACTTAGAGAACATTCTTCGCTTAACTACAGATGGAGCCAGTTCAATTTCTATGCCTCACATTAATTATGCATTTTGTAAGATAATATTTTGAAATGTGATTTAGCACTTCCGATCTCTTACAACTGATTTATTATTTAAAGGGCAACAATTTTTTTGGTGAATATTATTAAACATTTTTAGATACTCTGCACAGATCAATTTTATTTTGTGGTAATGAATGTCCAAACTTCGCATAAATCTTCCTTAGTAAAAATACACCAATTGCACGTCTTATGATTGGTGTAGATGTTTGGAGTAGGTAGAATTTTATTTTCAAGGGAAATTTCTTGTTTGAGGGTCTTGTGTTCATATGTAAGGTATGAAATGTTGTCTATTGCAAGTGTGAGTTTCTTTGAAGTGTAAAGTGTTTTATGTAAACAGTAAAATAATTCACCAACTTTGAAGATCTATAATAACAAAACCAAACCATCTACAGCCTTGGATGACCAATCACATATACAGTTACACTGTCATGTTTGTTTAACATATCTTCATAAATGTTCAATGTGACCAAAAAAAGCAACCCTAATGACATCTAAGTGATAATCAAACTCGTTCCTCACTCTTGTCAGCATTTCCGGTGTTACGGTTTGGATGGCATCCGTAATTCTCGTTTTGAGGTTGTCATTGTTAGCCGGCAATGGTGGACGAAACACTTGATCCTTTATGTAACCCAATAGAAAAAACGACTGGGGTAAAATCCGGGTTTCTTGGAGGCCAGTGATGAAGAGCCTGATCACCAGCTGCCCCTTGACCAATCCAGCGTTGCGCCAATGTCTCATTCAGTTATCCACAAACAGCTAGGTGCCAATGGGGTGGCGCACCATCCTGCTGGAAAATGAAGTCCCCCACCACCTCTTCTAACTGAGGAAATAACCACTCTGTAAGAATGTCCAAATAAGGGATTCCAGTAACAGTGGGCTCGTGAAAAAATTAGGGGCGAAAACAGTGTCTTTGGAGACAGTGCAAAACACGTTCACTTTCTGGGAAGTGCGCTCGTGTTCGGTGGTTTCGTGTGGAGGCTCCTGACCCTATATCTGCACGTTGTGCAGGTTCATCTTACCATTTGTATGGAACATCTCTTCATCGCTAAAAACCAGCTTAGACATGAAGGTATCGTCTTCCTCATTCTGGGGGAGAACGAACGCGCAGAAATCATGTCTCAGTCTTTTATCCATTTCTGAAAGAGCCTGTACTAGCTGTAACCTGTATTGTTTGTACAGCAACCACTTTCGCAACACTGTCCTTACAGTCTATTGAGGGATTTGCAATTCCTGGCAACTTGTCGATTTGATTTTCTCGGAGAGCGAACGAACACTTGTTGAATCTGTTGCACATTCTCTTCAGACAAAAGCGACCGCCTGGAACTTGTGCCTTTGCAAAGGCATCCTGTGTTTCAGAACTGACGATTCAAAAGTACGATACTCCACCTATCACGAGAACGACGTCCGTATTTGCGACGGAATTCATGTTGAACAGCCGTAACCGATTCACATTTAGCAAACTGAATAACACAGAACACCTTCTGTTGTTTCGTCGCCATCGTGAGGTGGACTAACACACAACACACGCTCATAGTGCGACGACAGACGCTCCCAGTGTCATCTCTCGGCACATAAAGGAAACATCAGTCTGTCTTCTTCACATTGATGTGTCGAATGCAAGCTCGCCTCTCCATCACTTCCTCAAACTGAGAGTTACGAACGCCATCCGAACCGTAACACCGGACATGCTGACAAGAGCGTGGAACGAGTTTGGTTATCGCATAGATGCCGTTCGGGCCACTCATGGTGGTCACATTGAACATTTATAAAAATATGGTTAACAAACTTCATGGTTCCATGGTTTATTTGGTTGGTCAATCAACGTTGTAGGTTGTTTGTTTTGATATTATAGACCTTCAAAGTTGAGGTATTATTTAATAATCACTCTGTAATTTCTACATTCATTAAGTGTTGTTTTTAATGTGCCTGAAATATGATTTTTCATAACTCACCTGATATTAGAAGTAAAAATCAAAAACAATTACAGAGCAAATTAAAGTAATCAACATTTTTTCCCTCACTCAGTGTCAGTCAAAGGAAAGCCTACTTGCGTGGCATCATTTCAGTCCAGTTAGACGCCACAAGCATAGAGGAAGTAAGCACGACAATAGGGATTTTTTTATGCATCACTCGCACGCATAACAAATCACAAACTAATTGAACATTAAAAATGTTCTTTCTTTTTCAACAGAAACAATGTATTTAAGTTATTTTCACACACAGCCTGTGGTGAAATCAGCAATAAAAATTTCATCAGACAAAAAACACAGAACAATTTCGCATCCAAACATATGGGCCTAATTATTTTGCAAGTAAAACTAATAAAATAAAAAACATCCAAAGAAAATTATTAAATCTTCACAAACTGTAGAGATTAAGTGCCGTGCCTAAAAATTAGTACTTGGGTTGAACAGTATTGTTAATTAACGCTCGCAGGTGCGTGTGAATGTTTAATCAATTTTAATTTAACTTATGTTATATTTGCATCAGAGCTTTTCAGTTTAATTTATAAATGGACATTCACCGAATTATATCAGTTCGTTTCTATTTCGCACATACACATGCACCTACAGAAATACCTGGAATGGTCGAAGTTCGTAGTTCAATTCGAGAGAGGCGTTTATCACAAACAAGAACGCCATTTATATTAAAAGAACTTCCATTCGCTAACAATTCGTTGCGTATATCTTCCATTAACATTTGCCAACTTAACATCACCTGAATGGTCCGGAATAGTAATGTGGATGTCGCCCAGCAACTATGTTAAGAAAAGTCAGAATATTACACAATTTTCCTATTTCGAATAGAATAGGCGCCAGCTCACTGGGTGAGCACGAAATCACAGTTCTCAGCATCGTGGGTCGAACGACCACGTTGCTGTATCCCCTGACACACACGGTGCAAATTTACAGGAAAATGTAATATATAGCCGGAGTATTCACACTCCCCAACACGTCTTAATAATACCTTTTTACATTATAAATTAAGGATGCTTCCTTGAGGCGTGGATGACTTCCTGGATAGGGCCAGGGCCTAGAATAAAACATTAAATGAGAACTCACAAATTTCGGTTAACTTAAGGAAATTGTATTGCCGAATAGTGTACATAGTTACATGTATACAATGCATATTAAAGCGGACCTGACTCACAAGGCGTGCCAACGGCCGTAACTGTACAAAAAGGCCAAGAATAGCAAGAAAATTTGCAATAGTAATTAAACCTTCGGGGTCGATAAATTAAGCTCAAGGAGGTTTGCTGCGAAAGTGTGAAAGACCGTTGGTAAACTATATAAAAGTTCCAGTAAATAACGTTAACCTATTGCAGTTAAGTTTTCAGTACAAAGTATGAAAGTCCTCCGCGACGCGACGAACGTGCAGTATCTAAGACCCATCGAATCACACTTCCGGAGATGGCATATACGAGTGGCATCCTTGCCGAGTGCTTCCTCCACTCCACGAGGTATTTTAATTAACTGACCTCATTAACATAGAACTTGAAACATATACACATAAAACACTGAAACTTTCTTAGCCAGTTTTCTTAAACGTGTAGAGAGTTAAGAGTTCTTAATTAAGTACTAATTTAAATACAAAACATGATTATGTGGTGCCTTGCAAAGCATGTGGGAAATTTAGATCTGTTAAGTTTTGGGGCACTCTACGACCGAAACTGTCAGGTTGAAAAACTGACTAATTATTTCCCACATCACTAATTGGCTTGTGTAGACACACAATTGCACTTGGAAAATTATATAGAACACTTCATATACCCTAGCCTTGCTACTGTACACCTCATTAAATATACATGTGGCGTGCATTAATTCTGCTATTACTTCGCAATCCCAGAAGGGCGAATTTCACGGACATTTGCCAGTGTGTAGTTAATTGTAATGCTATTTAATACACATTCTAACACTTTATTCCTATCCTAACTTAACAAATCTCTCTATGGACAGCACAGGCACTCAGTTGTATCACTCGGTATCGAGTCATGAACCGTTCACAAGTGAACAAAGCGAATACGCATCGGGATGCACGACGTGCGTGTTCTGTGGGCCGCACAGGTGCGGCTACTGTTGCCCGAAATCGTGATGACAGTGGCTGTGCTAGACCACGCAGGAGTGGTCACGGTCAAGCTGTGGTTTGTTGAGTTTATATTCCGTACCACAATGTGAAAATATCTAAATGTCGACTTTTGACATTTACCATTAATTGAAATGAGTGTATATTTGTCATAACTTTACCAGTTGACATGACCAAGCTTGGTTACTGCGAAAAACGAACTTAATCCGCGGTGTTCCCAGAGTTGTAAAGTGATATGTGCCCGGCGCCACAGCTCTGCGGTGAGCTACTGAGATGTAGGGTCGTTCGTCGATGGCCTTGGGGCTCTGGTAAACACTCCGTCATACACACTATGCCGAGGCTGTCGGCCACCTCGCACGTCGTACTTAATTATCAATAAAATAGAGTGATGCGTGATAAGATATTTATTACCCCGTTATTGTACACATAACTATCCACAAGACACGTGGTCTGAATGGCCCGGGACTACGAGCGACCACGTGGTCTCATAATGTGAACCCCTAAATGCACTTTACGATTCCCGATAAATAATAATGTCGCTCTCCCCTCGGCCCTATGCAAGTTAAATAATGAAAGAGATGATGATAATTATTTACAATGTTATGGATGCGACTAGATACTATTCGACAGATGATGTCCTTGCTAGGGCTTCTGCGGAGTGGGAGAGCGTAACGTCCGAGTTCGTCCAACTGCTGGCGAATACTGGGGGGAAGCGTGCGCCGGCTTTCGCCACCTAAGCGCACCGATGCCATGCGGTGAAACGGTGAAACAATATATACACTGAAAGATGATTATGGGATGGAAAATCGTATGAACTAAATTAACATAATAAAACATAATTACCCTTACACAAATACATAATAACAATGTTACATTATTCCTAAATGTGTGTATTGCACCAGCCACAGTACTGCCAAATGTAGAATGACAAATGTCTCTGACTGTGGCTGAGCAGACTGTCTCCGATGACAAAACAAATGATCAATTAACTATACACTGACGCTATTAACAAATACACTGATGAAATACATTGAATAAATAAATTAGAACACTAATGCACTTGTACTCGTTCCCACAAGCCTGTCGGTGTGGTGCGTCTGGTGTGGACGTACTGCGGCAGTCATAGTGGGCAAGAAGGACTCGTGAACGTGCGGTTCACGTTACAGTGTTCTTTCACTGTTATTAGGAAGAACTGAATCAACCTTTAACTTATGTCAACCAAACTTTCCAGCAGAGACATAAAAATTTCGGGCACATTTTATTACACTGCATCAGTTGCACCTTTTCGGAAACAGGTGTAAATATTTGACGTGAAACATGCGTCCACAAGCTCCTTGTGCCCACTCTGACTGCCACAGTCACAACAACTACACCAGCTACACCAAGCCGCACCAACTACATCGGTCAAGAGTGTGTAGTGCAGGTCGACAAGAACGGATTTCGCACTTTCTTTCTGACAAGGATTATGCAACTCAAGAGACCGCACTTATAATTGATTACAAAGGTAACTCTTTTAATAAATGGGTAGGCGATCCGGAACAGTGTTTACCCCAAAGCCATAGCCGTTGGGCACAATGGCAAATTATTCGTTGCGTAGTCGCAGCTCCCGCAACTAAATACGATGCCATGCACCACCAGGTGACATCAACTGGCTTGTACGCCGAAGCTGAAGTTATAAATGCCCTAAGGTGTCATCCTGTAGTGTGCAGCATTTTTACAAACATATTAAACACAGTCACCTCATTAACAACTACAGTCAGGGGTGTGTTTTATTGTATTAATGGCATTCAAGCATGGCATTCCACACCCCTTTGCCCAGGTGGACTCGTCCGTCCCTTAAGAAGACAGCTACCTGAAACACTGTAGCCAGTAAAATGCAAACGCATCATAACAAGTGAAATGCAAACACTTTTCTCAAGAAAACGTAATACTGTAATAATGGTAATATATATAAGAGTTATAATGTTTTCTAAAAGGGAGATTGCCTATAAAGACCTTCATCGTTGTAACATATAATTTAGTGTGGTGACATTCCTCGTTAACCTCACAACTTCAACCATAACAGACATTTGTTAATAAAGGGGGTGTCCCCAATGTGTTTCATTTCATTTATACAATTTGTAACCTTTAAAATTATATCACAGAGTGCTCATGTTATGTTACATTATTCGCCGTTTGACTTCGTTTCTTGTCACTCGTGATAGGAAATCGAGGTCACTCGGCCAGTTCGTCTCAGCACTCGGACCAGACTAGCGGCGTTGATCCACGAGCCCGCTCGGTACTATCATTTAGACTGTAATCACTTCACTGCAAAATTTAATTAATTAACTGATGTGGTCGCGAGTTTACCCAGGGCTGGATTGATGTTATATTGGCTGGCACCATAGCTTAGGGGTGAGCTAATGATGAGAGTCGTCAGGTCGACGGCCCATGGGACCTTGGTAATTCTCAGTCAGTTGGTTGATGAGTTGTCACTTACTTACTGTTGCACTTTTATTTATAACTGATGACGAGTCTGTAGGCCATCTCGTACTCCTGAACTATGCTAAATAAATGTGGGTGATGCTACTAAGGATGGCCTACAATGACTTGACACTGATTTCACTTGGTTGAGCGGTTTATTCACTGGCCTTGCTACAGTTGAATAATGCATGAATGATGAATGGTAATGCAGTCTGCACTTAAACGGTGAAAAGCACATGGTCTTAGATTAAGACGCGATTGCCTTAAACTCTCTGGTGAGAGGTCGGTTGGCTCTCCCCTCAGTGCATTAAAATAAAACAATTGTTCCGGTTGACTAATATATAACTATTGTCGCGAAAATGATTACAGCCTACATGCTGGTACTGAGGGGGCTCGCGGAGCGGGCGACCAACGCCACTGGTCTTGTTCAGATGCTGAGACGAATGGGGGCGAGTCATGTCCACTGTTGCCACAAGTGACGACAACCGACATCAAAAACAGAACGATGTAGCATTACATGTACACTCTGTGATGTAATTATGATAATGAAAAATTGAACAAATTAAATTTAACACATTGGTGACATCCCCGTTTATTAACAAATGCCCATTAATGTTAAAGTTGTGAAATGGAAGGGGAATGTCCCCACACAAAATGATTTCTTACAATGCTAGAGGCCTTTACAGGCAATCGCTATTTTAGAAAAGCATAATTACTCGTATATAAATATACATAAAATAAGTTACTACATTTTCTCATAAACGAGTTTGAAACTCCCTTCCAATGATGCGTTTAATTACACTGGCAACACCATTGCCAGGTGGCTGTCTCCTGAAGGGATGGACGACGAGTCCACGAGTCCACCTGGGCAAAGGGGTGTAGAATGCCATCCTTGATTGCCATTTATACAATGAAAACCACCCCTGGATGTAGCAGTGAATGCGGTGACTGTGTTCAATATGTTTATAAAAATTCTGTTCACTACTGGATTACACTTTGGGGTGCCTATCTCTTCAACTCCGGCCTACCAGCCAGTAAACGTCACCCGGCGGTGCGTTTGGTCGTATTCAGCCGTGCGAGCTGCAAGGACGCAACGACCAATTATCAGTGCACCCAAGGACTGTGGCTTTGGGGTAAACACCATTTCGGATCGCCTACCTACTTATTAAAAGAGTTGCATTTGATAATAATTGAGTACGGTTGTATCTAGAGTTGCGTTATCCTTGTTGGCAAGATGGTGCAAGGTCTGTTCTTGTTAACCCACACTATGCACTCATGGCCTGATGTAATTGGTGCGGCCTGGTGTAGCTGGTGTAGTTGTGACTATGGCAGTCAGAGTGGGCACAAGAAACTCGTGGACGCGTGGTTCACGTCATAACTCGAAAATTTCTTTATCTTTCATTACTGTACCGAGGGGAGAGTCACCCGCCCTCTCACCAGAGAGCTTAATGCAATAGCATATCGAAATATAACCACACTTATTCCACACTAAGGTAACCGGCAGGCCGTAAGGGCTGGGTCCATTTTTATGTATTATTCACCTGTAGTCAGAACAGTGAATAAACCACTTTGCCAAGTTAACTGTGTCAAATCATTGTAGGGTACTACACCCTTTGTAGCATCACCCACAATTTCATAGTATATTTCAGGTGTACAAGATGGCCTACAGTCTCGTCATAAGGTATAAATAGTGCAGGGCAGAGTCCTGTCTTCCAGGCCGTTTGCCATGCCGCATTTCCACCATATCAATCGGCACCAGTGTGCCCTCAGTGCACAGTGCAGTGCCACGTGCAATGTAGTACAAGCGCAGGAGAATGCAGTGTAGAGCAGCAAAACTTCATACCATACCACCATCTGCTTTCGCCAGGGGAATGTTTTAGTGCTTTAATTACATGTATTTTTAAATTCACATATTTTTCACCTCAGCTATTTCACCCTCATTTCATGCCATCCTAATTTAAATTTGATTTTTCCGTGTGCAGTGTAATATTATGTATTTATTTATTCATGTTTTATGCAAGGGTTCATGTCCAATTAGTTGTGCAAGTGTTTTAGTTCAACAGAAAGTAGTGCTGGGCATGCCGCATGCCACCTCAGTCTGTGCAATGCGACCTCGCTAGATTCAGTTACCGGCGAGTATCTTAGGGGTTGGCACGTGCTGTGTCGCACTACTGGTGCTTTCATGTTTTCGCATAAATTATCTTTACCTGCAGGGGTCTCATTTAACTTACTTTAACCCATTCTTTTCTGCACCCGGGGACAACAACACATCCCTTTCCTGGGATAGCATCACCCAGGGAAGCTTAGCATAACAGTAATTCATTGTTTTGCACTCCTGTGTACTTTTGCTTTTTTTGCTAATCTGGCGGGCTCAGACCAGAACCTGTGTAAAGTTTTCACCTAGAGCGGTGTAAAGTTTTGTGCAGTAGCAATTACACACAAGTTGACAGAGCATTTTTCATTTCGGGCGATTCAGGGTTCAGGCGGGATCCTATTTTCCCTCTTTGCCTCGAGATTTACCTTTTTTTTCCGCAAAAAAAGGCAAAATTTCCCCATTTTCCTTCACAATTTTCCATAATTTTCTCCAAAAAATTTTTTACGCACATTCCGGATGGTTTTCACAATGAGGCTGAAGCTGCCTGAAAATTGTGCAATGTCAGCCGGAATTTGCAAGCAGGTACGCGAGGTACGCGAGGCTCTCGAAACTGACATTCCAGTACCATTCATATCAGCTGAAGAATGTTAGTTTTTATTGCCCCTTCTCATACCTCTTCTCACATCGTATAAGCATAGTTGACTCTTATTTCCGAATCGTATAAGATAAAGTCACCAAATTTGTAACATATGCATCATCCCGCGACAACAAAAATTATCACAAGGTCATTTATGCACTATGTGAACTTATAAACATAGTCGACCATAATTTCCAACTGGACAACAAAAATTATCACAGCGTCATGTATGCCATATGCAAACTTACAAGAATAGTTCACCATAATTTCCAACCCGTTTAAGATACAGTCGCCCAATTCGTAACATAGACATCACCTCCGACAATGGAAATTATCACAATGCCCTACACGAACTTATAATCTTAGTTGACTAAGAATTCCTAACCGTTTAAAATACAACCACCAAATTCATAACATAGGCATCACCCCCGACAACAAAAATTATCACACGGTCATTTATAACCTATGCGAACTTATAAGCATAGTTGGTAGTGATTTCGAACCGTTTAAGATACAGTCGTTAAATTCGTAACATAGATATCACCCCTGACAATGAAAATTACCGCAGAGTCATTTATGCCCTATATACGAACTTATAAGCATAGTTGGTCGTAATTTCCGAACTATTTAAGATACTACCACCAAATTCATAACATAGGCGTCACCCCCTACAGCAAAAATTATCACAGGGTCATTTATGCCCTATGCGAACTTATAAAGCATAGTTGACTATAATTTTCGACCCCTTTAAGATGCAGTCGCCGAATTCGTAACATTGACTTCACCTCCGACAGTGAAAATTATCAAAGAGTCATTTATGCCTTTTGCGAACTTATAGACATACTTGATCATAATTTCTGAAACGTTTAAGATACGACCGCCAAATTCATAACATAGGCATCACCCCCGAGAACGAAAATTATCACAGGGCCATTTATTCCCTATACATAATTATAAGCACAATTAGCTGTAATACCCGAACAGTTTAAGATACAACCATCAAATTCATAGCATAGGCATCACCCCCGATAACGAAAATTATCACAGGGTCATTTATGACATATGCGAACTTATAAGCATTGTTGGTCGTTATTTACAACCCATTTAAGACACAGTCAACAAATTCATAAAATAGACATCTCTCCCGAAATCTCGAAAGTACACATCTTTAATTGGCAACGCGAGGCTCTCGAGAGGGTCTCGTTACTGACAAGCCGGCACCAGCAATTTTGGCTGAAGAATGTTCATGTTCATTGCCCCAGTCATACAACTTCGACGAAGTGAGCAGCTTATCATAAAGGATGCTGCCACACACAACAATAAAAATGCCTTACATGTTATGCGAGGGAAATTGTCGTCAAATGTCAAAGTCAAGGTCATATGATGTCATCCTTCGAGATAATGGTAAACGGTAAAGGTCAAGGTCGTACCAAACATGTTACGCGAGGCTTTCGAAAGAGTCTCGGACGAATTTTGTGGCCTATCATAAAGGACGCTGCCGCACACAACGATAAAGGAGCCTAACATGTTACGCGAGGCTTCCGTCTCTACCGCACACGACGATAAAGTAACCTAACATGTTACGCGAAGCTCCAGTCTCTACCGCACACGACGACAAAGAAGCCTATCATGTTGCGCGAGGCTCTCGAAAGAGTCTCGTCACTGACAAAGCTAGGCGGCTAACATGTTATGCGAAGCTCCCGTCTCTGCCACACACGACGATAAAGGGGCCTAACATGTTACACGAGACTCTCGAAAGGATCTTGTCTCTCCCCTTCATGCAACTTCGACGAAGTTAGCGGCCTATCATAAAGAACACCGCCGCACACGTCGATAAAGGAGCCTAAAATATTACGCTAAGCTCCCGTTTCTGATTGGCTATGCAAGGCTCTCGAAAGGAGCCTCCCCCCTTTTTTCCAGTCCCTGCAACAATATCCTCAACTGCTAGGACCCCTACTTCACTCACACCACTTACTTAAACCTAGCAGCGTTGCCTTCGCATACATACGTCCGTACACACAAACTATGAATGAATGGCGACCGAGAGCAGCTAACAATCAAATGTAAGGAAAAGCTTTCTCGGCCAGCACCCGGCGGACCAGACACATTATTATGCAGATACTTTCTCGAGCAGCGCCCAACAAACGAGAATGCACTACCGGTCCCCGCACCAGCCAAGAACGATTGATCACAAGGACCAACCGCGGAAATGACTACAATACATCTAGTGCGATACTCATTACGCGACTTGTAAATACTGTTTTTCTTTTCTTGTCTCAAATCATTCGTTTAAACCATTAGTTACGAAGGGGGGTCATCACTGCTACACGCTGATGCAAACAGAAATAAAAGTAATTGAAAACATGAAATTAAAAATGAAAAGGAAAATATTTATAATCACATATCAGCGAGAATCATGCAAAATGTACAACATTCATCTACATCGAGCGTGTACTCTGCTCCAATATTAAGATGGAATCAATGGTTGTAGACTTACCATCTGTAACAGCAAGAAGTCCTGAATAGACGCTACAAGCAATACAGTATCATTGTTACTGCTGCGTTTGTGTACTCTGCTACAATAAGAAAATGGTATCAATGGTTGAAGACTTACCATCTGTAACACCGATAACAGCAAGAGACCCTGAAGAGTCGTTGCAAGCATTACGATATCAATGTTACTATTGTGAAAATAGTTTTAGTAAAAGTTGTAATGCACGTCGGCATGAAAGTACACATTGCATGTTCAGCCCAGCATAGAAAGTGTTCCACTGTGATAACTGCGATGGTGTGTTTTACCCGCAGTGATAAGCTGTATAGACATAACTGAAGCAATCTGCATTCAGGGGGCTTCTAAAAGATTATTTTGCACCTAATATGACAACTACATCGACAGATGTTTGCTCTTTTCTGTCAAGTATGAGACCTGATATAATAAACCAACTTATCGATGAGGTAGAAATACATGGTACAGTCAAATATAATTTATGGTTGGACTATAGCTATGCGAACCCAGAGCTCCACGATGGTGAATATTGTACCAGAGCCTTCAAGACCTCAGCTGTAGCTGTGTCTCATTCATATGAAATAGAAAGTACTGTTGCTGTTAGTATACTCAAGACATGTCAAGAGGAAGAAGAAATGGTTACCAAGAGTTCGGGTTGAACCCTGGCTTCAGTATATCATCTAGAGCTGAGAACAAATGGATACTATCCACTTATCAAATAGACACATACTGATTTCCCTCTACCAGCTACAAAGAGAATTACAACAACAAAGCATCGTCTTCGACCGGCAGAATGATGGTATAAATTACTGCAACTACGGAAATTCACGCAGTTGTTAAACCAACATGGTCTGCATCATGTTCCATAACATTGTGTGAAGAAGGAAATACGAGTGTTGCAGACATTTACTATGAAGGGTGCAAGCCATACAGATCATCCGAAGATGTGAACAACAAACATGTCTCGCTAGTATGTAAGGTGAAAAACGAAGTTGCTACAACTATCCAGGACATCGAGAACGCAAGTGTGACCTCCAAGTCTGTTGATGACGATGCGAAATATACATATTCTACTGATGCAATGCCTGCATCTGCAAAGCAAAAGCGTAAACGTGTTGCTGAAGATAAGAGTTATTTGAAGTTGGGACAGAAGAAACGCTTATTTGAACCTAGTACCCGGGCCCAGAGGTATCTAACAACCTACTCATCATGGAAGAACATATATGCAGACGTGTATCGTGAACCTTCTGCGAAGAGTGACGGGAAGTCTGGCTGCTTATTTTGTGAAAAACTACAGGCATTGGTTCCATTGCAGAGAAGTGGATGTCTTTATGTAAAGGCTCTATTGAATAATATGTTATGTATATATGATTTGGATAAGAATATAAATGAATACAAAAAAAAATGTTTTATTTTTTAAAAATTCTTATCGACTAAGAAATATACCTACTGCTATGTGTTTTATAAACGTCTGATAGGCTGCAAGTTAATGTCTTGCTACAATAATTACACTCACTTCTCGATGAACAACAAACATTGTCTTTGCGCATCTTGCTATGACTATTCAAACTAACACTGGAGGCGAACATGCAAAGACTATTTCCATGTTGACGTACTGGCAAAGATACCAAGCTCGCATACCTACCTAAATAATTCCTTCTCGCATATACGCGACATTAAATAAAATCCGTAGACAAACACCTATCTGTCTAACTGCAACAGGACGAAGAGATTCTCGACTGTTCTCCCACGCCTACAATGTTTTTCAGATAGTGCTACCGTTACAGAAACACCACATACCAGGAGCTGGTGTAAGACACTTCGGGAGCGAGCAGCAGAAAAAGAAAAACAAGGTACCACCAACACTGAAAGATGAACGAGTGTAAAGAAGTTGAGAGGTTGCATTGGCAACTTCACAGGCTAGACGGCAGTCGAGCTGTTAAGGTAATCTATTTCAGTTCAGCAAACATGGTTGCTACCGTTTATACCACAGCCAGCAGTCGTCCACTGAGGCAACCCGAGACGAGCAATAGAAATTAGCATGGCGTGCGAACAGTATACAAGCGAGCGTAACGTAAAATGAACGTTATTCAGTTGTCGAGCGTGGTGATGGAAAGCAGACTTTTACTACCACGTTCATGTACTTCTACTACTACAACATGAAGATGGAATCAATGGTTGAAGACTTTCCATCTGTAACACCGTCGATATCGACAACAGGAAGGTGCCCTGAAGAGCTGCTACAGACATTACAGCATCATCGTAACTACTAAGATCGCGTATACTGCTACAATATGAAGAAGGGACCAATGGTTGAAGACTTACCATCTGTAACATGGCCAACAGCAAGGGACTCTGAAGATTTGATGCAATCATTACGATATCGATGTGACTATTGCGAAAATGCTTTTAGTAAATGTTGTAATGCACATCGACATGAAAGTGCACATTGCATGTTCAGCCCAGCATACAAAGGGTTCCACTGTGATAATGTGTTTACCCGCAGTGATAATATGTATAGACATAACAAGAAGTGCAAAGGCCATGTTTGTAGTTCATCGGGAAGCAAGTGTATGTATTGAGGCAAGATATTCAGGAATCGTACCACTGCCAAAGGCCATGAAGATAATAACTGCAAATTTACCACCGTCTACAAGAGCTACCCATTCGTCAACTGCTGTGCGGTATATGCAAATAAGAGTGACTTGAATGCTCACAGCAAGGAATTGTTTTGCAAAAACGCTTAACATAAATGTATCGCTTGAATGAAGAATATGTTGAGTATGTATCAAATTATGCTAAGTCTATAAATAAAGGTCAAAGTATATAAATTATTTCTGTGTTATTCATTTATCTTAACCCTAACTAATATTAAGTTCACCGCCATCACTTGAGAGAAAAAAAAAAAAAAAAACAAATTTCGTCTAAGTCTGATGGAAAATTATTAGTTTTTGTTTAATGTCAAGTTTCGAAATATCATGGAATCACTCGGAGAAAACCCATTTGACTCACTCGCAATGGTAGAAACCATGTCAACTTGCAACTATAACCATGACATTGAATGATGTTAAACGACCTTGACCTGACCTTGGAAGACATCACATGACCTTGACCTTTGACCACCATATCAACCTTGGATAACATCACGTAACCTTGACCTTTGCCCACCATCTCTAAAAAATGTATAGCTTAAAACAAAAAAAAAAGGCTTGTAATTTTGTAGTAAATTTTTCAAAATCACAGAAAAAATCGTAAGACCTACGCGATTGAAGACGGGAGTATGCTCCCATCTTCAGCTTCGACGATGACGAATCGCTTCATTCAAGCGGAACATTTGCAATAAGTGTTACTTTTAGCTTTATTTACAGACTTGAAATAACAGTATTTTGCTACATGCTCAACATATTCTTTTTTCGAGCGGAACATTTCCAGTAAGTGTTTTTTTTCTTCAGAACAATTCCTGCTGTGAGCATACAGGCAACTCTTATTCGCATATACTGCACAGCAGTTATCGCATGGGTAGGTCTAGTAGAAAATGGCAAATGTACTGTTACTGAATGTCTTGCCACAATACATGCACTCGCTTCCCGATGAATGGCAAATACGGTCTTTGCACTTCTTGTTATGTCTATACAGCTTATCACTGCGGGTAAAACACACCATCGCAGTTATCACAGTGGAACACTTTCTATGCTGGGCTGAACATGCAATGTGTACTTTCATGCCGACGTGCATTACAACTTTTACTAAAACTATTTTCACAATAGTAACATTGATATCGTAATGCTTGCAACGACTCTTCAGGGTCTCTTGCTGTTATCGGTGTTACAGATGGTAAGTCTTCAACCATTGATACCATTTTCTTATTGTAGCAGAGTACACAAACGCAGCAGTAACAATGATACTGTATTGCTTGTAGCGTCTATTCAGGACTTCTTGCTGTTACAGATGGTAAGTCTACAACCATTGATTCCATCTTAATATTGGAGCAGAGTACACGCTCGATGTAGATGAATGTTGTACATTTTGCATGATTCTCGCTGATATGTGATTATAAATATTTTCCTTTTCATTTTTAATTTCATGTTTTCAATTACTTTTATTTCTGTTTGCATCAGCGTGTAGCAGTGATGACCCCCCTTCGTAACTAATGGTTTAAACGAATGATTTGAGACAAGAAAAGAAAAACAGTATTTACAAGTCGCGTAATGAGTATCGCACTAGATGTATTGTAGTCATTTCCGCGGTTGGTCCTTGTGATCAATCGTTCTTGGCTGGTGCGGGGACCGGTAGTGCATTCTCGTTTGTTGGGCGCTGCTCGAGAAAGTATCTGCATAATAATGTGTCTGGTCCGCCGGGTGCTGGCCGAGAAAGCTTTTCCTTACATTTGATTGTTAGCTGCGTTCGGTCGCCATTCATTCATAGTTTGTGTGTACGGACGTATGTATGCGAAGGCAACGCTGCGAGGTTTAAGTAAGTGGTGTGAGTGAAGTAGGGGTCCTAGCAGTTGAGGATATTGTGGCAGGGACTGGAAAAAAAGGGGGGAGGCTCCTTTCGAGAGCCTTGCATAGCCAATCAGAAACGGGAGCTTAGCATAATATTTTAGGCTCCTTTATCGACGTGTGCGGCGGGGTTCTTTATGATAGGCCGCTAGCTTCGTCGAAGTTGCATGAAGGGGAGAGACATGATCCTTTCGAGAGTCTCGTGTAACATGTTAGGCTCCTTTATCGTCGTGTGCGGTAGAGATGGAAGCCTCGCGTAACATGTTATGCCCCTTTATCGTTGTGTGTGGCAGCGTCCTTTATGATAGGCCACAATTTTCGTCCGAGACTCTTTCGAGAGCTTCGCGTAACATGTTTGGTACGACCTTGACCATGACCTTTGACCACAATTTCCCTCGCATAACATGTAAGGCATTTTTATCGTTGTGCGTGGCAGCATCCTTTCTGATCAGCTGCTCGCTTCACCGAAGTTGTATGAATGGGGCAATGAACACGAACATCCTGCAGCCAAAATGGCTGGTACCAGCTTGTAGAGATGTTTATTTTATAAATTTGTCGATTGTGTCTTAAATGGGGTGGAAATAGCGACCAACAATGCTTATAAATTCGCATAGGTCATAAATAACCAGGCGGGGCATTTCCGTTGTCGGGAGTGATGTCTATGTTACGAATTTGAAGACTGTATCTTACACAGATCGGGAATTAGGCCAACTATGCTTATAAGTACTCATAGGGCATAAATGATTTTGTGATAATTATCGTTGTCAGGGGTGGTGTTTATTTTACGAATTTGAAGACTGTATCTTAAATGGGTTGGAAATTACGACCAACTATGCCTATAAGTTCGCATTGGTCATAAATGACTCTGTGATAATTTTCGTTTTCGGAGGTGATGCCTATGTTATGAATTTGATGGTTGTATCTTAAACTGTTTGGGTATTACGGCTAACTATGCTTATAAGTATGTATAGGGCATAAATGACTCTGTGGTAATTTTCGTTATCAGGGGTGATGTCTGTGTTACGAATTTGGAGACTGCATCTTAATTGGGTTAGAAATTATGGTCAACTACGCTTATAAGTTCGCATAGGGCATAAATTATTCTGTGATAATTTTCGTTGTGGGGGGGATATGCCTATGTTATGATTTTGACGACTTTATCTGAAACGGTTCCGAAATTATGGCCAACTATGTTTATAAGTACATATAGGGCATAAATGACTGTGATATTTTTCGCTGACAAATGTGATGCTTATGTTATGAATTAGACCACTTTATCTTAAACGGCTCGGAAATTACGACCAACTATGCTTATAAGTTCGCTTATGGCATAAATGACCCCATGATAATTTTCGTTGTCGGGGGTGATTCCTGTGTTAACAATTTGGTGGTGTTATCTTTAACGGTTCGGAAATTACGTTCAACCATGCCTTAAAGTTCTTATAAGGCATAAATGACTCTGTGATAATTTTCGTTGTCGGGGGTGATGTTTATGTTACGAAATTTATGATAGTATCTTAAACGGGTCGGAAATTACGACCAATTATGCTAATAAGTTCGCATAGGGCATAAATGACCCTGTGATAATTTTCGTTGTCGGGGGTGATGCCTATGTTATGAATTTGGCGGTTGTATCTTAAACGGTTTGGAAATTACAGTCAACTATGCCTATAAGTTTGTATAGTACATAAATGACTCTGTGATACTTTTAATTGTCTTGGGCGATGTCTATGTTACGAATTTGGCGACACTATCTTAAACGGGTTGGAAATTATGGTCAACTATGCTTATAAGTTTGCATAGGGCATAAATGACCCTGTGATAATTTTCGTTGTTGTGTTGGAAATTATGGTCGACTTTTCTTCCCTGGTTTTAAATTTACGTTGTCGGGGGGTAATGCATATGTTACAAATTTGGTGACTACATCTTATACGATTCGGAAATTAGAATCAACTATGCTTATGCGATGTGAGATGTTGTATGAGAGGGGACAATGAACATGAACATTCTTCAGCTAATATGAATGGTTCTGGATTGTCGGTTTCGAGAGCCTCGCATAGCCAATCAGAGAAGAGAACCTCGCATACCTGCTTGCACATTCTGGCTGACATTGCACAATTTTCAGGCGGCGTCAGCCACATTGTGCAAACTTTCCGGATTGTGCATGAGATATTTGTTTGGAGAACATTTTTGAAAATTGTGGAAAATTTTGAGGGAATTTAGGGAAATTTTGAGGATTTGTTTGGTGAAAAAAGGATTCCGCCGCGACGCCTACTCGAGTTCTGAGTCCTGAGCCTGGCGCCTGTGCCACAGACTTCCCTATTTCATACTACTGTAAACATTAAATTCCATATTTTTAAATTCTGCACATATATTTGTTTGTTTCAGTACAATGAAGACGTGTTCTTGGTAGCCTATCATGGACTGAAGAGGAAGAGAAATAATGTTGACTTTATATTATTTATATATGTGTTTAACCAGATATGTTCATTGTGAAACCTCATATTATCTAATTATTATGAATTGTACGATATCTGTGTGTATATGTGAAAAAATTATTAAATGAACTTAATAAAACAAATTTAAACTCGAAGTTGTCCTTTGAACACATTTTATTTCTTACTCTTCCCACCCCAAAAAAATTGTGCAGACTTCCACTTCCGGTACCTGAAAATAAAAAATCATAGAACATAATTAGTTAACATTTTAACTAGTTTTAAAATTTTTAAAAATTTTATGAAAAGGTAGCTTGTCAATTGTTATGGGTGAGTGACTCCTGTTTATAGACCGTCCCTTCAGTCAAAAAGAATATAGATTTACTATATATGTATGAATTTTAATTTCATCATATAATTTTTTTATTAGGCATTCAGTCGGCAAAGAAATATACTCCGAACACTTAAATAGTGATTGATGTAAAACTGTCACATTTTCTTTTTTATTTATTTGAATGGAGAATAANCCCAAAAAAATTGTGCAGATTTCCACTTCCGGTACCTGAAAATAAAAAATCAATGAACATAATTAGTTAACATTTTAACTAGTTTTAAAATTTTTATGAAAAGGTAGCTTGTCAATTGTTATGGGTGAGTGACTCCTGTTTATAGACCGTCCCTTCAGTCAAAAAGAATATAGATTTACTATATATGTATGAATTTTAATTTCATCATATAATTTTTTTATTAGGCATTCAGTCGGCAAAGAAAGATACTCCGAACACTTAAATAGTGATTGATGTAAAACTGTCACATTTTCTTTTTTATTTATTTGAATGGAGAATAAAGGATGTTCTTTACTCTCAAATGAGGCAGAAGCCNAAGGATGTTCTTTACTCTCAAATGAGGCAGAAGCCGTGGCAGTTTGCTCTGCCACTAAGAGATGGCGCAGCTGTACAGTTTCGATATATGGGAACCAGCTTCATAGGCAGTATATATACCTCTGTTTTAGTTAGGGAAAGAAACACTTGGCGCTAGCATCGCGTATTCGCTACTTGTTTTTTTCCCTCCTTTATTTACAAATAATAAATGTAATGGCTGAAATGTGCATATATGTTTGATTTTGAAGTTAGTTAGACATGTGGTGATTACAGTGATTAAAATTGTGTATCTTAGCAACTGTTGTATGATGTAACAATTGTGTTAAAATTTCTTGCATTATCAAAATGCCCAAAACAGTTAAGTGTTGTGTGCCACAGTGTAAGTACAGACTGGGAACAGTACGACATACTTTCCCAATGTCTGAGAAAGAACAGTTTATAATATGGTTTGAAAGGATTGCAAATCCACGATTCGCTGAATTATATGACATTGTCATGTAGAAAAACTTCCTTGTTTGCGACGATAATTTCACACTGATAACGTTCTCACACCCGTGCTTCTCTGCCTTCTTCAAGTCACTTCCAACTCAGAATTTACCAAGTGGTGTCTTTTGTCCAATGCCAGGAAACACAGTTTTTTCAACAATTTAACATTTTTGTGACAATATTTGTTTCGCCTTCAGAGTATCTCCAAGTATCAAGCACTGGTTTGAGGCATTTATCTGACAGACTAATGAATGATGGTTTCTAGTTGCCTTACGCAACCTTATCCAAGACTCTTGGAAAACTTTTTCTGCAGTGTGCGTGGTCATGGTTTTCGTAATGTCAATCCCACTTCTACAGGATTTGTTTCTGCTTTTAAGTAACTGGTTGTGTCTAACTTCATGTCTTCACATTCATTAAGTTCCAACTGTGAAGAAGATGACACAGAAGGAGGGAGCACTTGACACCCTTAAAGGTTTTGTGCAGGCAGACGAGATTCCTGTAGAACAGCCCCACGGAGATGTTGTGCCACCACGGAAAGAAGTTGTTTCAGAGTCAAGAATTGCCACAGCAACATCCACCTACATAAGTGGTTTTGTAGCAAAGAAGGTATTTTCACTAACAAAAAATTGTTCTGTTTGCAAAGATGTGCTCATGACACACAGAAATGCCATAACATGAGTTTATACTAGCTATGCGATACTCACCAAAGGCACTATGCCTCCCACATACAACCTTTGTTTCTATATGTCACCAAATTATCACTATGATCCAAAACAAATTACCAGAGGTGTGCTATATGCCTGGTGTAGCCAAAATATTGTGTGACTCTGCCTATAATATAGATTTATCTTCCTTGTGCTGCAGCAAACACAATGTGAAATCACTTGCAGTTAAGGCAGTTGTGAAACTCATGATTTATGCTTGGATTACTAATGTTAATTGGGTAATTATTAAGTTTAGGGGCTTTTCTGTAAAAATAAAAATAATTCACAGAAAATTGTATATTTCCACTCTACTGATGATGCAGAACACGAATATACTAGGAGCATTAACGTCCAACTAATTTCGTAATATGTGCCCACCTAACCTACCAGAACCTAACCACACGATGGGTAAATCACTATTTTACATTTTTAATCTAACCTAGGGTTGTTGGGTTTTACACTAACCTAGGATTTGTGGATTTTACACTAACATAGGATTGTAGGGTTTTACACTAACCTAGGATAGTAGAGTTTTACACTAGCCTGGAATGTTTGGGTTTTACACTAAACTACGATTGTAGGGATTTAAAGGAACCGTAATACACACCAAAAGAATGTAAATTGACTCACCTAGGTAGGGGGCTGGTATAATTCCTCGGACGTTAATAGATGTAAACAAACATATTTCGCAAGTTTTTTAAATATGTTCTACTTATTTTAACATTACTCCCTCTTGAATATGAACAAGGTAATCTGTGCAGAACCCATTAATGCAACTTTTGTTGATCTAGGACGTTTCGTTCAGTAACGTAAACAAACTGGCTATACTGCTCATTTGGCAATTTTGTTCAATTTTTTTTAAATGTGTTGTACTTATTTTAAAGCTACGCCCCTAGTATATTCGTGTTCTACATGATTAGTAGAGTATAAATATATCATAATTTTGAATTTTTTTGGTGTTTTTCAGAAAAGCCCCTAAACTTAATAATTACCCCTGATGTTTCATAAAAACCTATGTAAAGTATTTACGTGAAAATAAGATTTGTTTAAACAAATATACATACTTGCTGAACATTTGAAGCTAATGGAAAAGGCGTGAAGATGTGATTTAGCATGATGCTACACCTTTTGAATCTTATTGATACACCATTGTAAGGTAATGTAAATACTTGGTAATTTATTCTTTTTTTCTCTGGACCAGTTATAAAATATTAAGAGGTAATATGTATTTTAACAAAATAGAAATGTTGACGTTGAATTGTTTTCTTGACTTCGTACCGCCCTAGGTTTATAATACAGGTGCCCTTTGGTACAGTCTGAACCATGCACCAACACAAATCATTTGCACCTCATTAGTAGTAACAATTTTTTTATGATTGATACAAATCTTAAAAATTAATAAATTAAAATAATTCATTCTATCACATTGTTAGTTTAGTTTGATATCTTTCAAGTAAATTGTTTGCATTGGAAACCCTAAAACATTAATCTTTTTACATAGTGTCAGCTAACGTACGGAAAGTTTGCATTTTCATAAATTTCCCCCTAAATTTTGAGGTGACGATGCTGAATGTGATTATTATATTTGGATGTTAGACATTGTTGTCTTTGGCATGCTGTGGTGAATACAGTATTTATTTATTTATTATATTTCTCATGTATCAAATTTAGGCTTTGTTTAAATAGTTATTCTGTGCTATATATACGTTTAACATTTTTAATTACTTAACACTCAGTAAATAATTAATAACCACTTTGAAAAATTTATAAAAACTGTTTATTTCTCAGCACTTAGATTCCTGTTGCACTCTGTTTATTGCAGTGACTCATACTGTTGGAAGTCGTGTATAGTTCACATTCAAAGGAACGCTTTTAAAAGTTACTTCCAGGTAATTGTGAGTCTTTACATCGCATGCCGAGCATAACATCCGTCGACTTAGCCTTAATGATTTACATCCATACATAGGTTATGTTGAACTGTGACAATGTAACAAAGTATGTAATTGTAACAGAAATTCTTAAACTGGATGTATGCCAAGTAATGTGTACTTTCATATTTTGCAGAAACATAAGTTTTTTTTCAAGTTTGTTTAAGAAAAATTGATAATGTGTTAATTCACTTACATTTGTGTGGAAGAAAGGGCTGGTAGAGTAGAATCACACCCAGTGTAAGCATAACAAGATGAAACACACAAACCATCTACACCAACTAACGTACTTTTTCGAAATTAATAAAAACAAATTTATGTAATTACATAAATTGTGTGAAAACGTGCAATTTCTGCTTGTGTTACTGTAGTATACTTCATATAAGTATGCATTCAGTAAAATAAAAATGAACTCTGTATAAAGTTCTATTGATATGCATTTCAATAATCAAAGTTTCAATGTTATTTTCAGATAAAATTGTATTTCACTTGAAAAAGTTAAAAATATCTAAATTTCCTTTTAAATTATAACTGGCTTGGGTCCACCGGAAGTGTGAATGGTAAATGTCCCATGTTCAAAAATTAAAATGTTCCTATTTCAAAAGTTTGTTACACATTTAAGCATTACTTCCAAATAAAGTGTGGCGACGCTAAGGTTAATCCGCAAAGTACATACGTATTAACTCTTTCCCTTGGTAATATGTGTGTATGATTTGAATTTCACACAAAAAGTTGGAACACTCAAGTTGGACAACAGAGAAGAAGTTCACGTTATGTGGGGTAGCCTTGCTATTTAAAATACATAGTTCCTACCAAGTCGCTGGGAAGAGTGACTGAAATTTATTGTAGGTATAATCAACACAATTATTACTTCATTTCTACAAACACTTGCATGGTACATCTTCCACTTAATTTGAGATGTTTGTCAGTTATTTTACTGCAGAAAACATTCAACTCACTCAGAGCGTTACACCAGATTTGTGCTCCTTTAGAATTTGCAGAAAATTCTGTCTGTGCTTTTGAAGAGCCAAGTGGTACTCCCCCGCAACATGTTTTTAAACACGTGACAAATTTGTATGTGCAATACGTCATTTGAATAATCATTCTTAACTTAATGAAATAAAAAATAATAACCTTAAAATAAGTTGTACTAACAATTCATAGCAAAAGTAAATTGACAATATTTGCAGAACACTGGACACTACAAAAACAATAATTAAAATTCAGAGCAACCTTAATACATAACTGAATACAACATAAGAAAACTATTGGAAAATACATAAAATATTACAGTATTCCTGTTCACCAAACATTTTTAATGCAAAATAAAGAAACTGTATTCAGTATTTACTGACGTTCACTTAACCTGGACTCTGTGCAGAATAGACCAAGTAGGTAACACAAATTGTAAATCACTTTTTAAATTGTAAATTAGCATAATCAAAAATAATCCTGATGCAGCTTCCAGTTGCTGGAATATACACCAATGTAGTTTAGTATAACATTGTCTACAATTTAGCATACTGCTAAAACATATGTTATTCATTGGATTTATAGCAGACTATGATTGTAATCTGCTAGCACCCAGATAACCTGAATTGTGAAGTGTATGTTTGGTTCTTTTGTTAAATGCATTATATAGTTTTGTTTTGTAAAATGTCTATGTACGTATGCATTTATGTGAGTTTTGTTTGAATAAACAACAGTTTAACATATTCGGTTCCTGTACATCTGCAGGTTTTTTAACTTTTAGTTCAGCATTCATTGTATAGTCTTACCTGGACATCAGTAATTATGAAAATATGACATACCATAGTTCTTATTTTGTGAATCGTATATGCCAGACAATATGTATTTGAGACTTGAAAATAAAGATGTTTGTAATATTAAGTGTGCAATTTTTATTTAGCCAGCAAGTGGTTTTACCTTTGACATCCCTCAAAGTACAATCTTTCTATTTGGGCGTTAATAATGATTACATTACTGTTTGAAGTCATCATGGTTATCAGAGATCTTGAAACTTGAATAATCATCATGGCATGCCTGCTGACAGTCTCATTTGTGGGAATCTAATTTTTTTTGTAGTTTAATTATATTTTCATGATCAGTATAGTTTTATTTTTGTTTCTAAACTATTGATACAAAAGCCACACCACACTTTACCCATTGCTTTTAATTGGTAATGTGAAGATGAGATGGAGAAGCAGCACCATTCTTAGCGTAGCAAGAGATGGTGGCTGTATGAAGTGAGCACAGCTTGTTGCCAGCATTTTCATCAGTAATAGAATGGACTTAAAAGTTCTTTGGTTCTTGGTATTTTACTGTAAATAGCCAAGTAATTGTAGGTAGATGTGTGCTTCATTGATGCAACATACTCGTAGGTGCTGGGATATGTTGTGTCAACATTTTTAAAACCAGAGCAATGCCTTTTGAGTTTTTTAGTATGTTGAATTTAGTATTTTGGTATTTATGTTTTAACTGTTTCCACAAAATTCACAAAAATTAAGATATAAAAGTTTTTTTGGGTGGGTTAAAACCAAAATCCAAAAACCTATGTGGCATGCAAACTTTTGAGGAAGTGTACCACAATATTTTGAATGTAGCATGTTTTACAATAATTGTGTGTTTGACAACAATAATAAGTAGTGGGGTTGGTTTATTGGTTATAGTCGTGCACAAGATTGGATTACCTGAAAGCCATTGGCAAAGCAAACACAGTGTTGTCATTCTTCGTTGCTTTTTTTTTTAAAGTTGCACAGACGCTGCAGGACATTGTGTAGCACGCAGGTACAGGAAACAAAGTATTCAATATAGAAGTGGTAATGATGTACAATTGTGTAAAAATCTATGGGCAATGTTCTGCCCATTTAAATGGAGGAAGGTAAGTTGATCATAGTTACAAGTCTCATCATTTAAAAGTATTCAAAGGGCCATTTCCCTGTACAGGATATCCTTGATAAAATGTAATGATAAGTAGCAAACTGTAACACCATCTTGAAGTTTGACTGCAATTGTGGATATACCATAAATAAGGTAGCTTCTGTACACACATTTATAGCATGGTGTACTTGTACTTCCATTGTAGTTACAATAACATATCATTCAATCTTTCGTTTGTAGTTTTTTTTTTCCCTTGTGTATGCCAATGTGTGGCATTGCGCGTGTTTACAACACAAACCATAAATATCACTCCTCAGAAACACTACACAAAATTTTGAAAATACTTTACACGAGTCCAATATAGGTTATGGTCGACTTTTGCAAATTGTAACTACATAATTTTTATTTATTAAATTTTTTCACTCCCAATAAGGGCAGAAGATCATGTATATAGAGTTTGTCAATGACAGTTGGCGACATAATATGTACAATGAGGTGCTACCATTTGACCATAAAATAAATTGTTTGAACAACAAAGATATCTGGCGACATAAAATTTATTAATTTATAAAGTTCATATTTTAAAAATAAACATTTTGATAATTATTGCTCAATAATAAATTATTCAATTGTATAAAATACTTTATATACCACATACATTTTAAGTTTGGTATGTAATTTTTGAAATTGTGAACGATCTGTTTATTAGCATCACTATTATTATTGGTTAGTATTATTGTTAGCTTCGCGCCGTGTTGGTTTACTAGCCATAACTAAATCGAAAAGTAAAAAAATTCTAAAAAAAAGAACATTATACAAGATCGTATTTAAAAAGCCCGCGTCTCGGTAATTAGTTGGGGGAAGAACCACTGCGCGCTAGTATCGCTCCAGTAGAGTCCATAGATGTTTGCATTGAGAGTACCTTCTATATACCTATCTTTTCTATGGCACGAACTTTGGCCCTCCTACAATCCCAACACGGATGCGGAATAGCGGATATTTACAGGTTTCTACTGATGACACGGAAGGGGACATGTCCAACTGCGCATTCCCCCTCCACCAAGAATGTGTACCTCGCACGCCTCTGGTCAAAAAACAAAAATGACAGCGTCGTGACCAATGAAAATAAACTGCCCCCCCCCCCTAATTCTTATCAGCCTTTCTCTTCTAGTGTTTCAGACACTCTTTTAATAAAGATTACATCTTCCCATCCTCTGTTGTAGTAGAATTCTTTATGTGCTTCATAAACTGCATGCAATTTTACACTATTATTTTCTGTCGAGTTGTTTTTACGGTGTCTATCCGGTTTTTCTCCTTCCTTAGCACTTCGTGTTAAATTAGCACCGGAGTTAACCATGACCATATTGGCCCCATCCCAGTAAAATCATAATTATAGATTTTCTTTAAAAACTCCTTTAATGATTCATGGCTTTTGAACCATTTATTATAGCAGACACGTTTATTCTGCAGCTTGGCTAAGGTTAATTCCAGAATAAACCTTAGCCTGGCACGGGCCGCACGAGAGGACGCGACACTCCGTTTTAGTACGAGCCAATGGCGAGAGCGAGATTTTGGCTCGTGACATCTCACATCAAGTTTGAGCAATTTCTTGCCGAATCGAGCTCAGACGTGTGCCAAGATAAGCAGCTTTTCAATGACGTCGAGATCTACAGCGTTCTTGGTACTTAAATATTCAGAATGTAAATATCAGTTAACGGTTAGAATTTTTGTTTAAATATTTCTTCTGGTCGCTGCAAGTTTAAGCTTCGCACCTCACATAGCAATAAGTCAGGTGTACCAACGACGTAGTCGGTGAGATTAGATTGAAGATTAAAGTTATATTGTTTTAAATAGTATTTCGTATGTAAATATGTTATATATCTTTTTTAGAAGTTTTTGCACTAGAATTTTATTAATTATAGTGTACTTTTACTTTGTGTTTTCAACTGATGAATATTTACGTTCGTCGCGGCAATGCTGGCAACAGACGGTATAGGAAGGAAATGAATTGACAGAAGGAATGTAAGTCTGCCTGCTTGGGCCTGGCCCAAGAAATGATGGCTGTCGTTGGTACATGACTTTGTTCTCTCATTACGTCTACAATTATGTGATATATAGCTCTATAGTCAGGTAAAATACCTCTGATGTATTGAAACTTGTGTGATGTGTTGTCATTGTGTCACTGTTGTTTTGGTAGTTGTAATTTAAATTTCACCGATTGTGAAGTGGCCGCCGCAGCTTTCTCTTGCAGAAACCAGTGTTTATGTTTATCACGTCTGAGAGAATGTTTTCGAGCGTTCAACTTTGCTTGCGTGCTGTGATGTATGTTTGTCCCCTCGTAGGTGTAGCGGCCCGGTAGTTTCAAGATGTTCGCCAGGGGCAGGAAGTTCGATAACGACACGATCGACGTAGTAAACAAGAGCTGTTTTGACAACTACGACACCTTGGCGTGTGTTCGGACCAGCTTCCTCACTATCTTGTCCGCCATCACCTTGGTGTTTGTCATTCTGAAAATCGTCAAGTACCATGTGTACAGACACCCGCAGATGCACCACTATGTCATCTTTTACGTGTCTGCTGTGCTCTGCTTCATGTGGTTTGTATCTCATCTTGTTTACTTACCACCAGTATAACCCATGTTTAGTTTATTGTGTTGGTAGTACTGGCTGGGCTACAGTTGATTTAGCACACACACTGCACATGAAACAGCACAGAACACATGCGCAGCACATATGTGAGAGCTACAATCAAAATTGCACGTGCACAGAAACAATGGAAGTTGACACAAAACAGTTCCGAAAATGAAAGAAAGCAATGCTCTGTAAATTGTACGTGCATGTGTTGGTAACATTGTTAATGAAAGAAATACTGTTGATAGTTCAACATACTTTGTTGCTTGTGTTGTGATTTGTAGAAATATTGGCAAAAACAAACGCTACGTAATATTGAACATTATGCAGGTACACTGCATGTACAAGAACAATCTCAAATAAAACAAAACTACAGTACGCACGGCACCAAACTCTCCAAGCACAAGTCAAATTAACTACTTTTTTCAGTCATTTTCATCTTAACACACACTCAGTGGTATCTGCATTCTGATTGGCCATGCATGGTGTACACGCACAGGAATTTTAGAATATATTGCAACTTTCTGTGCACCTCATCTGGGCTATTATTCTGTGTGTGTACTGTGCGTGGATGTAGCGAGTGTCATGCTAATGCATGTATTCTACTTTTTGTGCTTGTGCTATTTTCTCTGCTAAATCAACTGTCGTCAGGCACGCAGTTTCCGTGTATTCTACTCTGTATACTTACTTATGTTCTGAACATGTTTGGAGTAAATAGAATTAAATACAATTGCAAATTCTTAACTAATTGTTTATATCAAAATGTAGTACTTAAGTTGTAGAGGCATTATTTAAACTTATCACATTTTAAAATTACTTAAGTCAGGGTAATAGATTAGTGGCTTGTCCGAAAGTGGGCGTGGGAAAAGAGATTCAAATATAGTGTTGTTTAGACCTCCAGAAGGTGATGATTTATTTATGTATAGGCATGTTTGTGTATTTGGTCAATATTCCTAACATTACCATTTTGGGAAGGACTATGATCAGATAACTAAATAAATTCTGTGTTTGTAAATTATACATAAAAAAACCTTTTAAATACAATTTTTTTAGACTTTCAGCTATATCACAAGGAACTCTTGGTTTTTGGATTTTACACTAACCTAGGATGTTTGGGTTTTACACTAAAGTACGAATGTAGGATTGTAGGGATTTAATCCTCTGACGTTAGTAGACGTAAACAAACATATTTCACAAGTTTTTTAAATATGTTCTACTACTTATTTTAACATTACGGCATCTTGAATATGAACAAGGTAAGCTGTGCAGAACCCAGTAATGCAACTTTTGTTGGTCTAGGACGTTTCGTTCAGAAATGTAAACAAACTGGCTATACTGTTCATTTCACGATTTTGTTCAATTTTTTAAAATATGTTGTACTTATTTCAAAGCTACGCCCCTAGTATATTCGTGTTCTACGTGATTAGCACAGTAGAAATATATCATAATTTTGAATTTTTATTGTGTTTTTCATAAAAGCCCCTAAACTTAATAATTACCACTTGTTGCCCTTTTACGTGACAATGAAGCAACATCTATACACTGCGAAAGTAACATTACCTTTGCAAATTTTTTTGCTGAACAGACAAATTACATAAATGCCAAATTAATTAGATACAAATATAATTGTGCCAGTTCATGATGCCCACCCACAGGGGAAAGTCGAGGAATTTTCACTTGGATCAGGGAAAATGTAAGTAATTGCTACTCTGCAAAAATGGTCAGTTATGTGAATGCAAGATAATGTAGTTATGAGCATGTGTTTTGACAAAGATTCAATTTTTAAGTTTGTGATCTGACAATACGGGCTACTATATTTTTGCTAAGTGACATAGGGTCTATACGTACAAAATAAAATATTTTTGTGTTTGTAGTGGGTACTCGAGTGAAGTCAATAGCATGTATCGTGAGAAATACTTATGGATTGGAAATGATGGCCCTGCGTATTTAACCTCTTGCAGTGTAATTTAATAAGACTTCACTAATAGTGTATTATTCTGTCAGCAGTGAAAAAAATGGCATTGGAACGTTTTAGTATTCATAAAAATGTGTTAGGGAACATGGTAATATTTTGCCTGAAAAAGTCAGAATTCCAAAATGGAATTTCAGTGGACATCCTGCAGTTAAATCTGCTCTTAATTACAGAAGAAAATGCATAAAATTAAAAAAATTATAACGATAATGAAAAGTACCCATATATATAATAGCGTACTTAATCCTTTTTAGGCGAGTTTTCGTATACAAGCATGCAAAATAGTTGACATATTTCAGCTAAATTATTGGCTATTACAGTTCTTAGTTATTATTAACAGAAAGCAATAATTACTTTGAATGCATAAACTGGGATCATGCACGAACTTTGTGATGTCAGCAGACAGTTCAAATTTGTGAAACTTGACATTTTATTGTGTTGTGTGACTTTCTGCAGGTAAAGCATCAGGCAGTCATTTTGAAACTACCAAAACTTTAATAAACCTCTCGTTTTGATAGTATGTGTTTGTTTGGGTATGTTGTGAAGGTAGTATTTTCCAATAAATAATATAAACTGTTGAAGTGTGATGATGTTATTTATATTTAAATCAAATGAAGTTTAGTAAGTAATGTTCTGAAGTGGTGGTAGAATTAGCTTTATCTCAGTCGTTATCTGATATCTTACTTAATGGATCACAGACAAACAAAAAAAGGATTTGCTGACAGAAAAATTACAACATATAGGTGCTGAGTCCATGAGAAAAAATTACTCTAATGCGTGGAACAGTTCGTCCTCTTGCTGTGCTACATGATAAACTTGCAGCCCTGTAAAAATTACATACATGCAAAAAATATTTGGTGATAAGACAAAAATCTAATGTAAGCTGGTCGCAACTAGAACTTGATCTCTTCCTCGGCAAATGGCCAGTGAAAAGTACAACTCCTGTGAAACAGAAACTATACCTACTTTAGTAAAGGCAGTTACATGATGTCCAACATTTTCAAACCTATCAAACCAGAAGTAGTCATCAATTACTTGCAAGATGCCACTAAGAGGTCATCACCCTGCAAAAGACAAAACATTGCATAATTATCATAATTACAGCAAAAATACAGTTTCTCGGTGTTTGAAAACAGCTTACGAGCGATAACCTCTTGACACCATTCATAGCCTTTCACTGGAGAATACCCTGATGCAGATGTTCTGAGTGCTCAGATCATGGTTATCAAGTTTATATCGCAGCGGCATACATAAAAAGGATTCAGAAGGAATTTGTCCAGTTAGCAGGGTAATAAAAAAGTAGAGTGAAGCAAAAAAGCCTATTAATTTTTTGAGGTACATGGGCAATATCACACTAAAGTGTAGCTTGACCCCAGTACACCATCGTTACGATAGGTGAACTAGTGAAAGTCTTCCAAGCTGAAAAAAACAACCTATCTTGATAAATTTCCTTAGTCTGTGTTAGTAAACTCATAAAAAAATGATGTAATTCTTAATGTGTGAAGTACATTACAGAACTGTAGGTAGTCATACTTGGTTCCTGACAATGTGGTTGCTGAACTTCACAAATACCTCGCAGGATTATTTGCGAGACTGGAAGTGGTGGGAGGAGTACTAGCCAGTGATTGTGCATCTGTCACAGTTGAGAGTTGGATTGCAGTTTGTAAAGGTTTCATCCAAAAATCATTACTGTAATTTTGAAAATTTGATGTGAACAGAGGAAACATTTGTGTTCGTAAATGGCTCTTCTGCGACTAAGAAAAAGTGTGGGTAGTGTGACTTTGCTGTTGCTTTCAGCTGGGGTGATGAGGCCTGTCTTGCTGACCAACTGGAAGTAGCGTTAAGTAACAACTCGTGGTATATAGATCTCTTATCATTTCATGGCTTACCATTTGCAATCTATTGTACTGATATAATCTGACTGTTTAATGCCCACTCGTAGTTGAAACAGTTTTCATGCTGCTAACCTGGCTGGCTACAATACAAACAAATAGGTTTGTGAGCTGGGAGATAATTCATTCAAAAAAAAGGTCATTGCTGATTTTTAGGCTTTCTGTTTAATGTTTTTGAAAAACATAATTTTCACTATTGGTAGTAATGAAGATAAATATATTTTGCTACTGAAATTAATTTTGTGATGTTGGCTGCTCATGAAAGACTTACAAACTAGGGTAAAAAAATTTTTGTGAACATACAATAGGAAATATTTAAAAAAATGTTCTTTTATTTTTGGTTTACAGTATAACATGTATATGCACTCTTCTATAAAAATATATATTAATTTCTGGTAGACAACAATTTTCCCTAAAACTGATTTTGAGATATATTATGTACAATGTCACTTATGCAACAACATATTTTTGCACTTAACATGTGGAAGTATTTTAATATTACTGCCTTGCTTGCTTTAATTACACATTGAATTTATTACATTACTAAATTCAGTGTTATTCACATAAATTAAGGCTAAACATTTTATGGCCTTCAGTATGTCCTATAAATTTTCTTAGTTAAAATAGAATTATACATGCCATTTAAGAAACATTGAAAGAGAAAAAGCAGTGTGCATGAAAATTGAAAAGTGCATGAGAGGCTACTTGTAAAATAATGAAATCATGCATTTCCATTTTCATGATTGCTGGCACATTCGTAAGGCTTCAATATAAAACTGTAACAATGTTTGAAAGGCAAAATTTTTTCTGTATTTTAATGTTTTGTGGTTTTGTGAAATTATATCTATTATGATGTGATAAAAATAACAAATCATTTGGAAAATAACATTTACAATTTTTTTTGGTGAAAATATAAGAATTAGTCTGTATGATATCCAGTACAACTGTGATAACGGCTTAGCTTCTGGCTGTTTTAACTTTCAACATCATCTCAAATGTTCAGAATGAATGAAATACAGGTAAAACACACAAATTCTCAAGAAATATTCATTACATTTTAATAACTTGAATGATTATTTTTGTCTGTGTCTTAACTTTTGCTCAATTTTGAAAACTGTATGAAAAAAAATATTAATTAAAAATTCCTACAACTCTATTTGTTTTTGAAAACTCAATTTTCATCTTTGTTGTACTTTTTGTCGTGCTATTATTTCATTACAATGAAAAGGAAGTAATGTACATTAAAATGTTGAAAATAGTTTTAACTTGTTGGATGCAGTGAAGATGTTCAGACAACAGATTGCTGCAAGGGTGCTGCTGTTGAATGGCAGCTTGTGAAAGTGTTCAGCACAAAAGAAACATGCCTGCTACCTGTCGAGCAGGTGTAGCTCTGCTGCAATATGCAGGCAGCATGTGCCACAGTCCCTGCAGTACTTGAGCTCTTTCCAAGCCATCTTGTGTGTGTGGCAAGAGTAACAAATACAGTCTCATGGGCCACAGAACATCTGTTTGCCCCCAAGCTGTTGGAAAAAGCATTATTTGTGCCGAACATGACGTGACTCAGTTTGTAGCCATGTGCTATAGTGCTAACTAAACGAGTTCTTATCTAGTAAAAAAAAAAAGACCTTATAAAAATGTACACAACCTGTTTCCTTAGAACTACTCAATACAGAGCCTGTGTTGGCCAAAGGTATTGGAAGAACATGCCTTGGCAAATGTATAAGTAAAAACTGACTCATTCTGACATTGTAGTCAGGCATGCAAATATATAATGTAATCATCATGATGTTTAATTTTGGTGGACCATCAAATCTATTTTTATATTAAAGAAATGGTCATAAAAATATTCCATGGCAAGAAAAATTCACAGCTTGCAGTATGGACTTGCAACTGGCTAATTAATCTTTTATCACTCTTTAATGTACGGAGCTAGTGAGG
Source organism: Clitarchus hookeri (assembly GCA_002778355.1). Lineage (NCBI taxonomy): Eukaryota > Metazoa > Arthropoda > Insecta > Phasmatodea > Phasmatidae > Clitarchus > Clitarchus hookeri. Next base: position 14,748 of record NQII01000246.1, on the reverse strand, counting down.
ATGTTGACCAGATGTGTGAGAAATTGCAAATGTGGTTTGTATTAAAGAACTGTGTAGGCATTCATTGTGTGTGGGAGTACGGACAACGTGAAAAGGCCACCCACGTTATAACTGGCCGAACGGAAACCCACGAGCTCTCAAAAGTGAGTCTCTCATATATCCATACAATCAGAATGGCCCACTTAACACATTTCAAACTAAAGCTAAGGCAGAAATTGTAATGTGTTGAGTGCAGACAACATTTTCTACATTTTACTCAATCTTTGGGAAAGTTTGTAAAGATGTGGTGTACATTGCAGCACACCTGTTAATTTTTCTAGAAACTTCATATCACTTGTCAGTCATCACAGCAGTGATTTTTGTGGCTACTAATAAGTGATTTTATTAAAGAGTGTGTAATGACGCAGTATTATTAATTTTCGGGACACATGTTCCATTTTATTTCATTTTTCCTTAGCTTCGTAATATTTTTATTGGGTTTGAAATTAAAAGCCATGGTAGTTCGTTTCATCGTGAGTGTTTGTTTATCGGCATACGTTTGCCGTTTTGTTTCGAACGTCGTAGTTTTCAGTTTTTAGTAAGCGTCAGTATTATATTAGAAACTTTCAGAATGCGTCAACAGTTTGCCCGACAAGTTCAATAATCTTCTACAACGCAGTTTCAATAACGCGTGGAGAGCATGCGTGGCAGCCCACGCCAGGCCATTATCACACTTTAGGGGGGTGATAGGCAGCACAAGAACACGTGTGCCTGTCGCCTTCCGGCAGTTGATACAGAGCAATTGTCCAAGTCAGTCGTCTCAAGTCAGTTGAATCAAGTCACTCGTTTGAGTCAGTCGTCAACTAGTGCTCGCCTAGGCCGCGTTCGGGCTTAGCGCTAACCCCCACACGGCAAACTAGACCTTACTAGATTATTTCTCCGCCGGTGTGGGAGGTTGCTGCATTTGTTATTTCTTCTGGCAAGTTTTTAAGAATTGAAATAATTCGTAAACGACTGTGGCTCTGTTCTGCACGTGTCTATTTATCTGTGAACGGTTTGTACTCTGCATACCTGAACTTTGTAAGTGAACTGTGTCACTTGAACTGATAAATAAAAGTATGGAACAAAACAAAACCGGAACTTGACTTTATTTCTTATTTAATTGGCATCCTTTTTAAACAGTCTCATGTTACTCCGTCTTGAGCTAGTAGGGTGGTAGTCGGCAACTTAAAGCCGGCTGTAACTGTGCGCGTGCCACGTTACAAGTGGGAGGGAAGAGATTTGGGCAGCTCGTAACATCAAGGTCTTGAGAGCTGATGTGGGTAAAGCGAGGTGAGTATGGAGCAGTGCCAGAATGAGGGGACGGGGGAAACAGGAGATCCCAGAGAAAACCCACTGACCAACGGCATCATCCAGCACGATTCCCCACATGCGAAAATCCAGGAACAACCCCGTTGGGAATTGAACCCGGTTTGCCTATGTGGGAGGCGAGTAGTCCAACCACTACATTACCGCGGCCCCAATCTAAACAATAGAGTATAAGAGTATGGTGCAGGTAAGAACAACAAATGTAATTAAGTTCCTGGGAAATGGGATACAATCGCAATTACATCCATTTTTCTTTCCTTGTACAGTGATATTTCTAACATAATTTCAGGGCAGATTACCATTGATTTCATTATGTTTAGGATCAGAACATCAACTCTGCCATTCTTAAACAAATGGCGGCGTTATTGAATTTGTAACATTTTTGACATTCCATTGTTTTTCTCACACCTTAATAACATTAACTCTGTAATGTCATACCACTGTCTTCAGGTATGATTCATCAGAATCTACAAATGTTCATATTAAAACAGCACATTATTAATACTGCTGTAGGTGAACTAATCCGTCTGATTACTATAATACTGAAATGCTGAACATTGCAGTCTTTGAAGTGAGATGTAGAACCCAGCTCTGTATTTTGAAAGTGGTTATGGTAATGATGTATTGTAATGACGCAGTATTATTAATTTTCGGGATACGCGGTTCATTTTCTTGCGTTTAATGGGGCTTCGTAAAATATTATTGGAATTCAAAATTAAAGCAGAGAGAGTTCGTTTATCAGGCATCCGGTAAGTCGTAGTTTTCAGTAAGCGTCATCATTAGATTAGAAGCTTTCCGAATTGCGTCAACAGTTTTTGTTCTAGAAGTTTGATTATCTTTAACTGACGGCGCAGTTAAGCGGGCTACACAGTTCGGTGAGTGTGGGAAAAGGAAGCCGGCCCACGCCAAGCTCTTATCTGAGGAGACGGGGGTGATAGGCGCGCGACAAATACTCGTGTGCCTATCGCCGTCCAGTCAGTCGACACCCAGTGCTCCAGCAGTCGTCACCTAGTGATCCAGCAGTTGACAACCAGCGACTCGCTGAGGCCGCTCGGGCGTGGCAAATAGTCCCCACACTGGCAACTTTAGTTTGCTCTTAATTGCTGCCTCTGTTTTTCTTCGGGCAATGAAAATTCTCAAGACGTAAATAATCAATTAACCACTGTGGCGCAACTCTGTACTTGTCCGTTTATCTATGGACCTGTTCGTACTTGGCATACCTGAAGATCGTATGTGAACTGTTTCAGTTGATTGGTAAATAAAAGTATAGAACAAATAAACCAGAACTTGACTTTTTTATTTAATATTTAATTGGTGCCTTTTTTTTTAAAAGAGTTTCATGCTTCCACCCAACTGAGGTAACTGAGTGGTAACTTTCAGCCATCAATACCTTGACGTGTATCGTTACAAATATGGCGCCTAACGCGAGGCTGCAATATTATAAATATGGCAATAACAGCGGGGTGCAACATTACAGTATACTACCCTTGAAAAACAAGTAGACTATTTGATAGTAGTTTGGTAACCAGGTTCAACACATACAGTCGAGCAAAGTAGACAATTTTGTGTATAACCTGTCATTCAAGCAATCATTAGTTTTCCTACGGTATAGGTCACGTGGGGGGCCAAATCCAAATCTCAAGTTTGTGCTGCAAGCCATACTATTAATAAAAATTTTATTGTTGAGCGAGATACAGAATCTGAGACACTTGTATCCTGGCGTGGACATTTACTGTAAGCCTTTGTCTTGCACCTTTGCTGGTCCCATACGTATATGGTGGTGATTAATTTCCAAGTCCAAGTAATACGTACAAGTTTTTTTACTATACATTTCCAAAAATATACTGTATTATCACATCTAAAAAATATCACAAAACACCAGTATCATAAATTCACTACAGACCCAATACCATTTTTGATCTATGCAAACTAATTATTATCAGAAATAACCGTTAGACATGTGCGGACATCCTTGCATTTTTGAATCTGTTAGTTATAAATGTTTCGTGGGGCACTATGGGCCAATTCAGTTATGTTCGCGCAGGACCAGATCTGAACTGTTACTTTGTGGGGGGTTCACTTCCCGATTGTGCAGGTGCAGTCTAGAGTTTTGATTCTTGGCATGGGAGAAGGGCACTGTGTCATTGTAGGAAACAATATAGAATTAATCAAATAAAATAAGTATTTTAAACAATTCTGATATTATTTCTTTTCATTTCTAAAACATTTGCAGTATAGTTTAATGTCTGTGTAAGGGATTTTTGTTGGGGAGAGGGCTGCCATGTCCCCTGTAAACTCCGTCTGGATCCATCCATGTGTTTGTGGGTCATTTCTGATGTTATTTTCAGGGCTCAGAGCACATCACTAAAAGTTACTTTTTTTAAGGTAAGTCTCCAAGGTCCTTTTTTATGCAGCTTTCTCACTAAAAGTTATTCATTTTGATTCAAAACTGTCGAGGCACAGTTATAAAAAGTTAATGCACTGTACATGTTCTTTGAAATACTGTCAAGTCATCAAAAGACAGTATTGTAAACAATTCAGAATTCTCTTCTTTCAAGTTCTGCCATCTGCCTGCAATAACTGTATTATAATGACTAATCTCTCTCTCAACATTATTTGTAAGCATCCCTCTCACTTTTTTTTTCAAATGCCCTGCAATTGCACAATTTACGCATCAATGACACTGCATTGGAGATCTTTGTATTTGTCTGCAAGTTGTAATGACGCAATATTCGTAATTTTTCGGGACGCGGGTGTAAAATTCTTTCGGGTGTATGAAGCTCTGGAAAGCGTCGTAATATTTTTATCGTATTTCAGTTTAAAGCCGTGGTAGCTCGTTTCCCGTGTTTGTTTTTCAGACAGACGTGTGCATTTGTAGGTTAAAGGGCGGACGTCTGCTGTTTGCGTTTTATCAGTAGTCCGGTAACCGTTTCATTTCGAACGTCAGTTGTTTTCAGTGTTTTGGGAAGTGTTATCATTACTTAGATTAGTTCGTTTCTGGTAACAGCGACGTCGACAAGTTTTAGTTCCTTCTGCGCAGTTTTACTGCGTCATCCAAATTTTATATGAAACGAGAGGTTAGTTATCGGGATTTTGAATGCGTCTACAGTTTTAGTTCCTCCAGCGCAGTTTCAGGCAAAGTCAACAAGTTTTTGTTGTACGAGAGGTTAGTTTCTGTTGACGGTGCAGCAGTCGATAACGTGTTGAGCGCGGGATACGTGCAGTTTGGATCACGCTGCTGGCAGATGCCAGGTGCTTATCTAGGAGAAGGGGGCGATAGGCCTGCATATATATACTAGTAGGGTCTATCGCCTAAAAAAAAAAAA